>VZTF01001628.1:0-36097 GCA_013397755.1 Cnemophilus loriae
CCTGAGGTCGCAGGCTCAGGCAGGCCCAGCAGGCGGCGGGGCCGAGGGGGGCTGTGCTGCCGGCTCCGCGGGGGGAGCCTGTGGCGCCCCTGGGAGTTTCCGCCGCGCTCGGGGACCAGTCGCTCTTGGTACCTCCGTAGCTCCAGGACGGGCCGAGGTGTACGGCAAGGCCAGAGGCTTTAGCGTTAATGAATGGCACGTTTCGGTGCCCCTCGCTGTGTAATAAATACAGAGAGACTCGTGCCTCAGGGAGAAGAAGATGAAAGCCAAGTCAGGGGGGGTAGGGTGATCGCTTACGCCTGCTCTATCCCTTTTGTACTAAAGTAACTTCCAGCGAAGATGTCGGAGTACATCCGGGTGACGGAGGACGAGAACGATGAGCCCATCGAAATCCCGTCGGAGGACGACGGCACGGTGCTGTTGTCAACGGTGACGGCGCAGTTCCCCGGGGCGTGCGGGCTGCGCTACAGGAATCCGGTGTCGCAGTGCATGCGGGGAGTCCGGCTCGTCGAGGGCATCCTGCACGCCCCCGAGGCCGGCTGGGGAAACCTCGTCTACGTCGTGAATTATCCCAAAGGTTTGTCCTCGTGGCTTCGGCTCTTTGTACGAGGCTGCTTTCTTTAAGGTCGGAGTTACTGCTGGTCGAACATGGCAACACTGTTACTCTTTAACTGTCTGATTCACAGAGAGCAATCATTTATTCAGGTGTCTGTCCTGCTGAGTAGGTTTGACCCGATTGGGTTTTTAATTTTTTTAACACTCTACCTAAACGAGTACTTTAATGACAAAGTCTTGCGTTATCCTTGAAGGATAGCCTCGTATAGGCCTTCAAAGACTGTAGTGCACTGTAATCTCTGTACTCACAGACACTTCTCAAGGCATGGTTTGGTCAGAGGTACCATTTAGAAGTGCTCAGGAAAGGAAAAACCTGACCACCCTGCTCTATCCCCCCCGAAAAGAGGGCAAGGAAGTAAATTGCTAGTGAAGTAGTCTTGTTAAAAATTCATGTTTTCTCCACCTTAGGACTGTGAATGTTGCTGGATAATACTTAAGTAAACTAATTCAGAACTAATTGGGTCGAGTTGTATTTTGGAGGAGGACTCAAGTGTGGACTGGCTTTGGTTCAGGGCAGTCAGATATATGTTCCAGTTAGCTGGTGTGTGTCTGTTGCAGTCTGTACTCTTTCTCATCATAGGTTATAATTTAACACCATGCAGTTCGTAGTCAGTGGGTCAGTTTCCAGACTTCAGGATGTCTAATGTACTTTTTCATATTCAGATAATAAGAGAAAAATGGATGAAACCGATGCATCATCAGCTGTGAAAGTGAAACGAGCAGTACAGAAGACTTCAGATTTAATAGTCTTGGGTCTTCCCTGGAAAACCACTGAGCAAGACTTAAAGGAGTATTTCAGTACCTTTGGAGAAGTTCTGATGGTGCAGGTAAAATCCATTTGCGGCTCAAGTAAGGAGGGACATTGGGTAGCTGTCAGGCTCCTGAAAGAACAAGTAGAAACAAAGGAGCCGGATAAACTCGGACAAGATCAGAAGCCGTGTCTCTTCCTAAGGGTGTCTTTTTTTTCCCATGAGCCTGTTAATTTTGGGGGAAGATGTTAAGGAGTTAGATTAGAATGGTTATAAGACCGATGAACTGTCAAACAGATTTTTACTAAATCCATTCAGTAACAACATGCTTCATACTAGTGGTTATTTCTGGGTTTTGTTTTTTTCCACCTAGGTTAAGAAGGATATTAAAACAGGCCACTCGAAAGGTTTTGGGTTTGTTCGGTTCACGGATTATGAAACCCAGGTGAAAGTAATGTCTCAGCGGCACATGATTGATGGAAGATGGTGTGACTGTAAACTTCCCAACTCTAAGGTACTTTGGGATTTACTGCTGGTTTTATTTGTACCAAACACTCCAAGTGCACCTCTTTGTCAGCTGTGTTAGGGGAGAGCAGCTGCACGGATTAACTATCCGCTTTCGGATGTGGCTTTACTGTGAACGAACAGAACAAGTGAGAGCAAGGAAAGAAAACAGAGAGGATGAGCTGCGGGTGAGCTGGAAGTAATTGAAATGTTGGGAAAATAGCTCATTATGTGAGGGAATGAAGTACAGATAGAAATCTGTGTTTGATGTCCAGCAGTACCTGCCTAACTTGCGTATTGCATGAATAAATGCAGAATAAAGCAGATGGAATAACTAATTTGAGGAAGAGCAGAACAAGTCTTTGAGTTCCAAACTGAACCAGTAGCTTCTGCTCTTGTCTCTATGTGCAATTATTACAAAAAAGTGTTCTTCTGCAGTGGCCTTGTCACCGTCCCTGTGTGTTGCTCCCATGCTCATTTTCTAGTGGCTCTTCACCCCCTGCTTGTACCGTGTTCTTGGAATAGAATTTATTTATTTTAAGTCTTAAATTTACAATCTCAAACTTTCTTCCATCAGCAGCTCTCAGAACAGGCTAGATTAAGAGTGTCATTTACCATCTTGTAATTCAGTTCTCAAGGACTACAGTTGTGATAGTTTTTTCCTTCAATTCTCTCCAGCAAAGTCCCGACGAACCTTTGCGCAGCAGGAAGGTGTTTGTTGGACGCTGCACCGAGGACATGACGGAAGATGAACTCCGACAGTTCTTTGCCCAGTATGGGGAAGTGGTAGATGTCTTCATTCCTAAACCCTTCCGAGCTTTTGCTTTTGTTACATTTGCAGATGATCAGGTAAGTCTTAAAATATTTTAACTTCATAGGCTACCTTTTAGTAGCATGATAAAATATAATTTCTGGAACTCCACATGAAACGCTTACTTGTCCACTGTCTTGAGAATTACAGTGGTATCAGTTTGATCTGATTTAGTGAACGGACTGAGATTACACTTTTAGATGCAGCTGTGCAGACAGGATTTTATACTGCAGTTAGTCTCTTCGAATTGAATTAAGTACATGCATATGCTTTCTTTGCAGAATAAATATCTGCTCAGAATCATAGGGCATGTTTTGTGTTTTGTCTTGTACTACTAACATTTAAAAAAAAAAAGACATCTAACGTACATTTAATCAATCCCTTATTTCTTATAGGTTGCCCAGTCTCTTTGTGGAGAGGACTTGATCATTAAAGGAATCAGCGTACATATATCCAATGCTGAACCTAAGCACAATAGCAGTAGACAGTTAGAGAGAGGTGGAAGATTTGGTGGTAACCCGGGAGGTTTTGGGAATCAGGGAGGGTTTGGTAACAGCAGAGGAGGTGGGGGAGGACTGGGCAACAACCAGGGCAGCAACATGGGCGGGGGTATGAACTTTGGGGCCTTTAGCATCAACCCTGCCATGATGGCAGCAGCGCAGGCGGCCCTGCAGAGCAGCTGGGGGATGATGGGCATGCTGGCCAGCCAGCAGAACCAGTCGGGGCCCTCCGGAAACAACCAGCCTCAGGGCAACATGCAGCGGGAGCAGAACCAGGGCTTTAGTTCAGGCAACAACTCATACGGAGGGTCCAACTCGGGGGCAGCGATAGGCTGGGGCTCGGCCTCAAACGCAGGCTCCAGCGGCGGGTTTAACGGAGGCTTTGGTTCAAGCATGGATTCCAAGTCGTCAGGCTGGGGAATGTAGACGCAGTGGGCTCTGATACTGACTCTGTGGTGGGAAATCAAATTTTTCTAACTCATGGTAAGTATACTGTAAATTACGTATATACTAAAGTTTTCAAAATGAATTTGTTCAGTGTGCAGTATATTCAGCAGTATTTTTGACATTTTTCTTTTCTAAAAAAAATGAAAAAAAAGAAAAAGAAAAGTAAAAGGAATTTTCTAAGTCTTGTTACATATCTAGTTGGAATTCTGAATGTTTGGAAGTGGACTGCTGTTTGCCCGATAGGTGAACTAACACTACAGTCGATAGGAAAGATTTCTCCTGTAATACTTTATCCCTTGTTTCCCGGCTACCTGAATTCTTTGCATGTTCAAAATGGAACCATTGGTCAGAAGCAGCATTCTCTCCCTCTTGTTTTTAATTTGATCCCACCATAAGACTCTCCAAGTGCCCCGTTGGACAACACAGTGTCGTTTTTGTTTGTGTTTGTTTTTGTTTTTTTTTAACACTGTCTCCCTCCATACTAAAGTACGATATGAAGGCTTCATTTAATCTCCGCAGTTCATCTCATTTCAAATGTGTATGGAAGAAGCACTTCATTGAAAGCAGTGCTCTAAATATTCTGCCTTAGGAATACTTCTGTCTACATGCTTTCTCATCCAAGAATACTTCATCACACTGCACATGCTGCGTCTTAGACGGTGGGTGTTCCATTTTTATCCGCTACTCTTTATTTCATGGAGTCGTATCAACGCTGTGAACGCAAGGCTGTGAGATGGAACCAGAAGGCTGTTTGAACTTTTGAAACCATGTGTGGGATTGGTGGTGGTGCCGAGGCATGAGAGGGCTGGTATGTGCGAGATAAAGGAGCGAGCGCATGCAGAGACCTGGTGGTGCATTAATGGGATTTTATTTGACTTGGCGAGATGTCTCTCAATCCTGTGGCTTTGGTGAGAGAGTGTGCAGAGAGCAATGATAGCAAATAACGTACGAGTGTTTATTGCATTCAAAGGACATCCACATGTGGAAGACTTTTAGTGGGTTCTCTACCTAGTTAATCAATTAGTTGAATGTGTTACGTGAAATGGAATATTTGTATTTCTTTTCCCTTATGTCAACTGCTGTGAATGCTGTATGGTGTGTGTTTTTTTTCTGTTAATGATTTGTAAGTGTGGTAATGTGACTTGAAGACGATGGGGTTTGTGATGAGAACATTGAGCTTGTGGTGTGCTTTGCAGTAGCTCTTTTAGCAGAGATCACTAGAGCTCAGTGTGTCTCCAGGGTGGAAGTTCCACTGTCTGTAAGATATCCATAAGAATGCTGTTTGCTGCAGTTTCGTGTTTGGATGCTTTTTATAAGATTTGTCACTGTAGGAAATTCTTAAATAAAACTGATTTAAGTAATATGTGTCTTTGTTTTGCAGCCCTGAATGCAAAGAATTCATAGCAGTTAATTAATTTTACCCTTTTGCGATGAACTTCTGTAAAGCTTTTTGCAGTCACTCGGTTTGTTTCAGATAAGCAGGTTCTAAAGGAGCCACCGCTCAGCACGTTTCGATACCCGACACTCACCTCTAAGCCACTGTACCCTTGCACTGTGCAGTGACATAGATCTAAAATCCAGGTCCCACACCTTGGTGTGGCCCGCACCTAGACTGGTAAGCAGCTCCCTCCAGATTTCATCTGTGCCAAGGAACGTTACTTGTTCTTTTAGCAATTGAAGTTCCTTATCAGAAGTGGGTTGGGGGAAACAGAGTTGCTGTCACAATGGATTTCTGTCCACAGCATCTCCTTTGAGGATGGATGTTTTTAACTTGTTTTTAGATCAGCCCATTCATGGGAAACAGGCTTCTGCCACACATCCAGCCCAGAAGAATGCTATTAACTCCTGTTACAACTAGTCACAGGAAGGACTTTCCAGCTAAATAAAGCACTAGTAAATATACACAGACTGATGAAGTTTGAACTCATTTATCACAGGTGCAGAGGTGTCACGGAAGAGGCAGCTGCTTAACAAAGTGCACAGTGTTAAAGCAGAAAGTAGTGGACCGTTATTTCCACTTGTGGTAGGAGCTTGAGGAAGTGTGTTGTGTACTTGGGGTTGCAACCCACTGAAGCTTGGATCTGTATTTTTCTATACACCATAATACTGTGCTGTAGCTGTGGATAGTCTGAATATGGAGATTTACACAGTTTTTAACCCATGTAATTTTCAAGTGAATCTTCAGTACTCTCTATCCCACTGAGGCTTGTGAATAGCAAAGCATCTAAACAGCAGACAAAACTGCATGATTGTGAGTTTTCCACCTGCAGAATTAAAAAAATCAGTTGTGCCTTAATGTGCTTGGTTTAAAGAGGGTTTCTAAACACTCAGGCTGAGAAAGAAATCCCACACATTTGTTCATATTCCACTGAAAAAGTTGCTTACATTTTTTTTCTGCACCTGAATCAGAATAATCTCCAAACTGTCCCATCTGTGAATTTTGCATTTTAGCACTTGCACTATTACCAGCTACTTCTGCTGAGTAACACTTTAAAATGGTATTCTTGGACCTCCAAAGACTAACTGTGACCCCCTGCAAGGAACCTCATGGTAAGTTTTTGTAATTAGCATGGTTTTAATTCTGTTTAAATTGTTCAGGTTTAGGTTTAAGAGGCTGGTTGGCAGCACTGAGTAGTCTTTGCTAATAATTTTAGCCTTCCTTCACCTTCAGACAAAATCTCCTGAAAATTTTAGAATTTCAAGTTTCAGTAACATTTTTTAACTACTTTGCATACTTTAATGTTTATAAGTGAGTAAATAAACTATCACTGAAAATACGCTGAAGTGTTTTGAGTCTTCATTTTTTTTAAAGAGATACTTCATTTTCATTTACATTACTCTAGAAAGTGGAATGCTAATGAAAGAGTGTGAGATACAAGAAAGAGGAAGTTTATATATATTGTAAGGGAATCTGTATCATAGAAAAAAAATGTTTTTTCTTACATTGCTAATTAGTTCCTAGAATCTGTTGTCCACGGTACTTGGGCCGAAACTCTGAATGTGAAAGCTTGTTCTTCAGAAAACTGTTCAGAAAAACACCGTTTCTACAGCTGAGAGCAGGAACTTCTCAGGCATGGGCTGTGCAGCAGGTACCTGTAGGGGCACAGGGACAACAGGGCAGGTGAATGCCCCCACATATAGCAAGCAGCTGGTACCACATACCTGAGGGGTGGGTGAAGGGACGTCGGTGCTCTGCAGACTCTCATTGGACCTGTGATCAGTCAGAAGCTGCAGTCAAACAAGAATTCACAGCACTATTTAAAAGAAAACAAAATACGCTTTATAAAGAAATGAATAAAGCATGCTGTAGGCAGATGGCAGCTTTGTACAGCTGAAGGACTTCTAACAGCTGCTGGGACGTTTCTTCCCCACCCCACCATCTGCAGTCAATCTTCCCAGTAAACAGGTACGTGTAAGATTAGTACTGATTGAGATTTACTGCTCCAGTGTAACCAATACTATTACCAAAGTGGACAAGATAGTTTTTATAACCTTCATGAGTTAAATTTATTTCTCCCTGGCTACCTTCATAGTGTTTTCTCAAAATTCCCAATTTACTCCTCAAAGATGAGGGGTTTTTTTGATCAGCTATATGGTAAGCAGCTGTTAGAACCCCACTGTCATGCACAGCTGAGCCACCTTCTAACCCTCCTTGCCCTGTAGTTAACACCGCTTACCAGGGAAGCTCCCCAGGCTGAGCTTCCCTTCCCCCATGAACTCGCTCCACAAAGTGCAAAACAACAGTGGCAGCAATAGCTGTTTAACAGTTTGAGATCTAAATACTGAATTATTGTACTTATATGGATTAAATTAAGTTAATGATTCTAAATGTAATGCCTGGATTGTTTTGGAATGGTAAAATTGCTTGCAAATGAATATTTGATTTAGAATACAATTTTCATTAGTATTGCATCCCTTGGAAAAGTTCTGTAATCAAGAGAGACAGCACTGCTGAGGAATTTGGGCATGGAGGAGGAAGTGCGTTTGTTTTGAATGTAAATTAAGGTAATTGGAATATATGCATATTCTAATCTAAAAGATAAGAAGGACAATTATGCTATTACATTGTAAAATGTTTCTCCCAAAACTCAGTCTTGGATCTTGACTAATTTTACAGAGTAATTAATTTAGCAGTTCAGGCATTAAAAAACCAAATAAAATCCACAACCTCGTACTCAGCAGTGAGGGGATGATTCTTTTCCCCTCACAAATACTGCTTTAGCGTGGTTCAATCTTCCTGTCAGAAACAATGCCAATCAGTTTAAAAGCAACAATTTAGTTAATTATGAAACGGTGTTCTCCAAAGAGAACTGGAATAAAGGAACAGTTGGCTTTTTACTCTCCTCATGGAGAACTGAGCTGAGTTCTGGGCATTACTCTGCAGTAGGGAGCCTCAGGTGTGCTCAAGGCATGTTCAGTAGTAAATGATTTAACCAAATCTAAGGTCAATAATAGAAACTACAGTCACACTGTGGGGTTATCATAACATTTTCAGTTTTGTTAGCATTCCTCCCTGTTAAACAGCACCTGTAGCACTTGCCGTTCTGAAAATCAGCATAACATAAATGTAGCAATTGATTGTTAAAATGAACATTCTTCAGGGAAATAGTTCTTCTTCACCAGCTTTAAGGTACTGCATGAAAATCTACGAAAGCCACAGGGCTGTATCTGCCCTTCTGCACAAACAGCAGAGTAGCCAAGCTGGGTAACCATCCCCTTGCCTGCACAAACACATCGCTGTAGGCTTGGTACGAGGCACAGGCTGGAATTTTTCCAGCATCCATCACCATGTGAATCTTCACCTGCATCCGAGAGAACACAAATGAGAACCATGAATAGAACAGCTGGGCATTGTTTAATACAACACGGAAGTGACACTCTACAGGCATCATCTGACACCATATTTTAGGTGTCCTTTGCGTCACTGCAGGCTTGTAAGAAGGCGACTGTGTCACTTCCCCCCTCGGGTTATTCCCAAGAGCTAATCTATTAAATCCAGTGAGTGATGGGGGAACGGTAAGAAGGAATGAATAAGAAAGCTCTCAGCTGTAACTGGATTAAGCCTACCTGGCTACCTTTCACCATTCTTACATGGCCTTAAACATGCAAGTACGTCCTACAGTCAAAGTTCAGTTGTGTCCAGGTAAGGCTGGGGCATTCCCTCTGCCCAGCCCCAGAGCCAAGGACCACATTTAATTCCATGTTCAGACCTTACCAGTATGATTTGCCTTCTTGGGGCAGAACAGGGCTTCACTCACACTGGCACTGAATTTTGGCATTGCATTTCCATACACAGTCAGGTCTCCCGGTGTTTGTGTGGAACGCATTAACTCTCACATCAGTTCAGTTTTTCTGCGTTTCTACATAAACAGTGAATATGTGCATCAATTCAGACAGACTATAAAGTAACTGCTGAGGTAAGCCTGAGCCTCCCCAAATCACAGTCACCTAGCTGTGATTTTAAAATTCCATGAGCATACACAGACTGGAGTATCTTCCAAAACTGCTTGCTGAGAGGTTCAGTTCAGTTACTAAGAAATAAGCCTGAAACACAGCATTCAGCAGGAATGTCCATGTATTACTGTTTTAACTTCCCTGGAGAGATCTGTAATGAAAGAACATGAAAAATTCTCACTACACTGATCTTGTGAAATCTTTTGTAAAATCATTCTTTTCTTCCAACATAATTAGAAGCAAATCTCTAAGCAGCAGCGTCCAGGGCATCAGCAAGGTAAGGCGTACACACAGGCATGCACAGACAGGAACAATTCTTCGGGGAGCATATCGAAGGACAATTGCTGACAAATCCAGTGCACTGAACACACCTAATTACAGTATGCGAACAAAGGAAACTGGTAACGAGAAAGGGCACCTACGTGTTTAAGGCCCGAGAAATGAAGTCGAACAGGGCTGACAGGATTTACCTACGTCGAGTAGCATGATCCTGAGTGCCACGAACCAGAACCGTCGCCACCCTAATGTGCCGCGCTTGCACCGGTGCGCTCTGACCACGAGGTGGTGCTTCAGGACCGCACCACGGCAAACGTGCACGGATCACGGCGCACAGCACTCCCCTTCACAGCGAATTTGTTCGTTACTGGTAAGGGCTGCTGGGGGAAAACACACCTTTTCTCTACACGGTTTCTTTACTTTCCCGCCTAAAGCATGGAGCACAGCATTCCTCCAACATGTTTTAAGACGGTCCCTGCCCAAAGGGAGTTCAGCCTAAATGGACATCGTTACTGTGGAGCAGAGAGAGGTGGTGTGAGGGACTGAGACAGAATCAATCAACACCACAAGCAATTGAGCTGAAGAACAGCATTTCTGGTGTGACATCTTTGTGGGGAGGGCACTGTGCCTTCCCCTGTATGAAGACAAGACATTCATATTACCTTACCAAACTCCGAGAACTCTGAGGCTTTGCTCACCAGAACACACTGCAGCCATGAGGCTGGGTTCTCAATGGAGAAATGGTCAAAATTGGGATTAAAAAAATTTTAGACCTTTCCAAAGAGTGAATGGGCTCTGAATAGAAAGTTTCAACCTAGAAGTCTGAGTGCAGACAAGAGCATATCTAAAAGGAGCATTAGGGAACAAAGGTGTGGTGTGGTTCTGGTCTTCTTGCTGTTTAAGAACTATGAAAGGTTAAGCAACAAGAGCTGGACAAGAAATTCAAGACTCTTCAGGTAGCTGTGATGCTCAGGGGCCTTTCACAATGGCTTCTCTCTTACCGGCTCCTGCCTGTTCAGCCTTCTTTTTTCCCAAGTGACACATGGGAACGTGAGAAAATTAATGCCCCAGAGGCTGCATGCGGCTTTCAACAGGCAACAGCCTCTTTATTATCTGCAGCAGGCAAGTCTGAGAGGCAAGGAACCACACAGACAAGTCATAGAGCAAGAGAAGTCTGCAGCCCTTGGGCAGACTGCAACAGGCAGGTCAGGAAGGAAGGAAGGACACCAGCTCTTCCCAGCACATCTGTCTCCATCTCTGCCTAAGCGAGGAGAAGCTTAATTATCTCCTGCTGGAAAATAAAGGAGAAAAAGAGCCTGTCAATATCAGCCAGCTCAGACAGGAGCCCAAAAGACACAGGGGCAGCTTTTGCCCTCAGCTCATGAAGGAGATCTGCAGAGACCTTTGCCTTGCAGCCCAGTGGCTGGAGCAGCTGCAGTGCTGAATTTAAGGGCTCTGAAATGTGAGCAGGTTCCAGCACACCAGCTGCATCACAGCAATTCCCAACGTCTCCACCGTCAAGGTAGCTCAGACCCCCACTATTGCTGAGGAGCTCCCTCTGCTAGAACTCTTTTCAAGGAGGGGGGCATGAATGTGCACACATGAATGGTCAATGCAGAGCTGCTCATCTGCTAGTTCACAGCTTTCCATTTTGCACCTTCACATTAAGGCTTTACAGCATCAGTAAATCCATATATTTGTGCTAAAAGGCATCTCTTTAGGAAGGGCAGGTTGAATGAACATGTCTGTTCCAATACTCTGGAGACATGAGGAATTTGAATGTTGAATCAGACCCAGGCAGCCATGGATGGAGAGAGTTAGTTTGTAATAGGCTGTTGTTGGGAAGGCAAATGCCAAGGCAGCCTTAAGCACTGGAAGTTAGATCCAATTTTGCCTTTCAGCATGGGAGAGCTCAAAGAAACTATCTCTCACCTATGACAGTATTTATGAGCAGTATGCGTGTTGATTTTTTCCAGACAGGATTTAGCTCCAGCTGGAAAAGCTGCACCCGTAAAAGGTGAACCTCTTACCCCATATCGGCATGTGTTTCCCTGCAGAGGGAATCCTGAGGTGCTGATCACCACGCTGATCCAGAGACCTTGCTGCCTGATGCCATGGAAGCTTTCCCTAGTTATGAACTGTGGAGCAGAACCAGGCAGCAGCCAGCGAGATAGACCTCACGCTGTCAGCCCTTCTGAACCAGAGATCCATGCATATCCTTTTAATGCGTGGATTATGGTATCTGGTGTCAGTGATTTGAGAACCATGCTCCTTCTTGGCCTGTGTCTGTACAGGGCAGCACTCTAATTATTTCTTCATTAGACTTCATAACTCAATTGCTAGTTTTCCCAACATATCTACTAACTTGGGTCCAGAATACTCAGGATCTCAGTAGCCAGGGAGCAAGATATACTCAGTTTAGCAAAACTGGCTGCACTGGCATCCATGAAGGCTTGTCTGTGGAAATGTCTGTGGTGGGAAGTGTAAGACATTTCTTGATTTTCCATTCAGCCCACCTAAATCTGAACAGAGGTGGAAAGGAGTAGCAAAAACCAAGTGCCAGTGCAGCATTTTACTACGACACAAAATTGTTGTCCCTAACAGCAGCCACTAGCCCACAGCCACTCTGCAGAGCAGGACCTCTGCTCACAGCCCTGACTAACCCTGTGAACCTCCTCCCAGCTGCACCAGGGACATAGGGAATACTAAAAATGAAAACAAATCCCCACAGCTTTCACCTTGCTATTATTGTCAGGACTGGATTTAAGAAGATGTTGTAGATAAGGAAGTATTTCCAGATCTAGCAAGAGCTTACCTGTACATGTCCTCTTGTTTTCATGCAGTGTGTAGCCAACCCTGCAGCTGCAATAGTAGCCTCCCATGTAGTTGTGACAGTGATGACTACAGAGGGGTTTACTATCCAACAGCTGTTTGCACTCATCGATATCTAATGGGCAAAGCACAGAATCAGGCAAACAATACATTTCAACAAAATGTTCTCTCCGTCTCAGCCACTCTGTGTTTTGTGAGGTTAGTCTTTGGTTGCTGTGCCCTTCTGCATCTGCTTCCGTACAATGAGACTACCTTTTCCCGCCCCCTACCAGCAGCCTCAGGCTATGAGAGCACAGGGAAACACCAACCCCATCATAGCTGTGGCTCTTCCGTGTACAAGAGGGGCCGGCCTCTCACCTTCAGCAGCATAAAAGGCCTCGAAGCCTGTGAATGGTTTCTCATTGGAGTAATCAGACCGAAACACTACCACGAGGTGGTTGTCGATGGAGATGTACGTCCTGTTACCTGGAGCCTCCTCAGTGTCTGTACTGTCCCTTCCACACAGCATAGCCAAGGTCTTCCCACCAGAGCTCAGCTGCAAAACAGGCAGACAAATCCACCAGGTGAGCACAGAGCACTGATCTTCCCAGCCTGCTGCCATGGCTGGAAAAGCATGTGTTTGACGGTGTGAGGAAGGAAGCTTTCAGAAGGTGCTTCCGGAGGTCAGTCCACATCTAAGGCCAGATGAGAGTAGATTTCCTCTGTTCTCTGTGACTTAAGACCATAATTTTGTCTCCCTTTCTCCTCCTTTCAGAGGTCCCCACAAAGCTCTGATGCCAGCCATGCTTTGTTCATAATACTTTTGTTAACTTGGCACTCTCAGTGACAATCAGGTCTTGGTAAAGCCAGAGACAACAATTTGTCAGTGTGTGAAAAGGTTTCACACACTGACAAATTCAAATGTATAGAAAAAGGTGTCCGTAAACAAGTGACTCACTTGCTCTATGATGCGTTTATTAGAGTTCCAGCTCTTCATTTATCTTTGGTACAAGAGAACTGTTCTGATTCATGGGGTTTATGTCGGGCATGGTAAAGAGGCAGCTGTGTACTACACACCTACCAGAAATGGATACTCTGTCTTACACAAAGGAAAGTACATGAAGAACAACAGACATTTGGGGAATGGGAGCAACTTGCCACATAAAACCACAGAAATGAGATCTTTCTAAGTGGGAACAAGGCTGCCTGTTTTGGTTCAATCAGATGCAGACTGAGTTGGCATACTCCCTGTGTACCCAGCTCCTTCCTTATTGTACATCAGGCCCACGCAAACAACAAAAGGAGTGCAGAGGTAGCACAGCCTCAAATCCGTGACAGGTCCCCTGGACCAGAGCACACACATCTTTCAGGGACACCTGCTCACCCAAACACTTCCCCGAAGCAGTATCTTTGTTCCTCTTCCTGAGGCTGTTTCTCACGTTAGCCAGCAAACACACCACAGCAACTGCTGCTGTGAGTGCCCGCTCAGTTGAGCTGACAGTATCTTGTTTAGACTATCACTTACATTTTATGGTCTCCCATTATAACCTGTGTCAAGCGCTACTTGTTAATTTAAAACACTGTAACATTAGCAAAATGCTCAAATATTGTTTTGGGCAAAATTTCAAACCTTTTGCTTCACGACAGAAGAGCATCAGAATTTTCTGAGAAAAATCATCTCATGTTTCAGATGTTCCAATGTGACAACCACATCTGCTTCCTGGTCCCGTGGGCCTCAATAGACACATAATTTAGAAACCAGCTGAGCCTGAATTTTACAAGTAGACTAAAATCAAGGGCTGACAAAGAGTTATGTCGGTTCTGCATGTGCCCAGGATCACATAAACAGAGTTTTTAACAGCTGCGCCTGCTACATGTTACCCCATCCTACACATACCTTCACATAATCATATTCACACAGGTAAGACAACTCCAGGTTGAAATGGGTGAAGTAAAGGCGGACAGAATATCCTTTGGGGACAGTAATATTCCATATTTTCTCCTTGTGATTTGGGTAGACCTTTGGAAAGTTTGGGGATGTGATCCTCCCGTACATTTTCTGTGGCACAATGCTGCTCCTTACTCCGCTATAGAGCACAGCCAGCAAAATAAATAGCCTGTGTCAAAGGGACAGAGATTAATGGAGAAAGAGTGAGCAGTAACTTGGATCATACCCCAAAAGCCACACATCCTAGTTGCCCGTCTCGATACCAAACCAGGTCACTCAGCACTAGCTGCAACCTTCATGCTCAACACCCTTCTCACTTAACGGTGAAAGCAATTGGGAGGTATCAGTGGGGTTGCTGTAGTGACAGCTAAGCGGGGTGAGTCTCATGCTCACGCATTCTAGACCCTGCACAAAGCCAAGTGGACAGAGGAGCTGGAGGTGACTGCACTCACCTCATTCTGATGCCTTCCTGTCTGAGCCTGTTCTGCTCTGAGCCTCGGGGCAGGAATCCCTCCTCGTGTATTTGCGTCTGGGGGTGGGTGTATTTATTGTGTGTGCTCTGCTGTGTTTATCTGGATGTTGAACCCTTATGTTTATCTCCCTTCCACCCCCTTCAGCCTGCTGGGTTCTGGGAACAGCAATCCCTAAAAACCAGGCTTGTGTTCAGGTTTCAGTCCGTGACAGGGAGAGGCAGGCAGAGATGGAGAGGATGGATTAGAAATGCTGCAGGCTCTTGGAGGGAGCCATAATGTCACTGCTCCGTGGGAAGGCAGGCAGTGGGAGGAGGTGGCTCCAGACAGTGTCTGCCCTGGTGAGCAAGGGGAGCTGGGCAATGCTTTTTCCCTCTAAACAACTGATCCACAATTACTGCTAATGCAAACAGCATGTTACAGGAAGTAGCTCCTTCCATCACCAAAGCAGGAAGGTGTTGGAAACAGAATAATGGGGCACATTACAGGATTTTAGAATAGTGATGAGTCTGGTTGGATGTTTCTTTGTAATGAGACAGAAATACTTACGGGACATAACACTGCAGTACACACAGGCACCAGTTTCAGAGATGCCAAGTCTTCCAGTTCTCAGCTGCATATTTTAAATCCAGTGCACGCTTGTGGTGACTGAAACCTACTCCATGCCTTCTTCATATGCATGGATTGCTTTTTATCCTGCCCATCCTGGAACACACATAAGGTAAAAAGTCACTTAAAAAATAATTCAAATTTCTTTTAAACATTTGTGGATCCACACAGGGGTTTCACACTGCCCAGGCAATTCAACTGGGAGAGCAAACACTATGGGACATAAAGCTGTATTAATTCCCCTGCCTGCAGACTGCTTCTTTCCCAATCAGCATTTAGATTTCCCACAAAACCCCTATTCCAGCACACATGGAGATAGGCCTGATATATAGAGGGCGAAAACCCAGATATATTAAAGCTGAGCCTAGGTCCATCTCTTCCCTGATGAAAATGGACAGACTTGGAAAACCGATCTGCAGCAGGGAACAGACTGTTGCATTGCACATGCAGGAAATTTATCCTGAGATATCCTGTAATCAAACGGACAGCTTTTCAACAGCCAAAAATCACTACCCCAGGCAGTGAAGCTGGTGCTGGCAGGAAAGCAGGAGTTACTATGTGAACAAAACTAAGGCCAACAAACCGTTCAGCAGACCGCAAACAGAAAATACCATTTAATAAAAGTGAAGGAGAAAGTACTAGCAGCAATAATTGTGTAGCAGCAATACCTACAAGCATGGCTAATGGACAAGAACCATTGAGGTTCTTCCACAGGCAGCTGGCATTTGAAAAAGAAGGGGCAGTGGGGAGCAATGTCTTCAGGGATCACAGCAAGCAGCTATTGCGCTCATTTGTTCTCCTGGTTGATGCAGGGACAGCTCTGCTCTGTTAGATGACTGCACTGCGCATGATTTTCCTTCATTCATTAACCAGCCTCTTGCTTTGGCACTGTACCCGTGTTTCGGATCTGGAGGCATGTCCTGATGCTCACTGTTCATCATAACCTGAAACACCAATCAGTTTTTGCACTGCTTTTCATGGCATTGCTGTCAGAACGCAGAAGCTGCCTTTCAAAGGCCCAGAGGTGGTTTTGTACCCTGCACAAGTTGATTTTCAGAGGCACTGTGGTTTTACATGGTGCATTTGAGAATAGAGCTGTCTGGGACTTTTTTGATTAAATGAATAGTGGGGCTATACTGATTTCATTTTTAGAGGATCTCAGGGTCAGCTGCAGAGCTGCAGAATCCAACACATAATTTTCACCTATGCCAGCCCATCTCAACCACTGTACGGATGTGTGTCTGTATATTTATGCATGTGACTATACAAATTCCAGGTCAAATCCCTGCACTGCACACGCACATTTCCTTGGGAAGAGAGCATGACACAAGTAATGTAATCCTGCTCTGTTACATCCTTTCTTAAACAAACCTTAAACCTTCCCCTATTTGAAGAACTAGACTCTGCTGAGTAAAGTGACCACTGCTAAGTCTGGGATGAAGCCCTGGTTTTCCAAAAGAGGGGAACCCAGGCTTCACCTTCCACACCAAACCGCAGCAGACAAGGTGCTGTCAGCTGAGAGCACAAGGTCTGCCTTTGGAAGTCAGAATTTGGCTGCTGTCTCTATTTCCATCTCCCTTCCATCCGTTCCTTCTTTCATGACTGCTCTTCCTGTGCATGTATGTGCACTAATTAACACTGTGAAGAACTGTATTCACCTCCCAAATGTCTAACTTGCTGAGACTGGAGGAGACAGTAAGTTCCTGAGGCTCCCTCTCTGCTCAGGAAGAGGGAGAAGCTGACAAACGTGACAAAGAATAGGCTTGAACAGCATCAGGATTGGCAAATTCATTAAACCAACTTGCAACATGTTCCTTGTCCATACATAAACATCCAAATGCATTTTCTACTCTTCCCTGTTCAATTCAAAAACATTCTTCCCCATTTCTCTTCCTCTGCAATTGTCCATAACCTCAAATTTTTGTCACGAAAAGGCTATGACCCCACTAATCTAGACAAACGGTAAAGCCAGTCCAAAACATGTCCAAAAACAGAGCTACTGCTGAGACATTAAAGAGTTAATATGATACACTGAAATGGACAAATCTTTCCTCCAGCTGCATCCCTCGCTGAATACACACAACCTCATTCCTGCCTTGGAGAAAATAAAATGAAGGCGTGTTAGAGCCAACAGTCGCATCAATCAGAACCTGTATATTAAAATGCCAGTAGCACTCCATCGAAAAAACAATCCTGCAAAGCAACCAGCTGTGCTAAGTTTTGCTGACCACCTCAATGAAATAAAATGTTTTTCCCAACTATTTCAAATTGTTCCCCCTTCAGAGAAGTCTGGGCTCACTGACTGTTCTCTCTTCGGAGGAGAAATTAGGGAAACCTTCTAGGTACCTTCTAGATGTAGTCTAGACATCCCTTCTAGACTAGATATCTTCTAGCTGTCTTCTAGATGTTACAAAGACTGACCTTATTTATCTCATTTTTAAGGCAAGAATGTCAAATCTATTCCTGCCCAAAAGAACTGGAAGTATCCAAACTAAACGCTGTCTTTCAGTCTAGATGTAAGCTCATTTTTGTCAAAATTCCAACCTAAATCTCTTGTTTCTAGAGCTTTTCCCTAGAGATAAAAAAACCCCCAAGCCCAAAAACAAACCCATCAAAATGCAGGGCAAGACTTCTGTGCTGCATGGACATCTTACTCCTCGGTTTCTCTGGTTGATTTTGGTTCTCTCACAGAACTCTTTGCAAAGCCATGCAAAACACCCTTTGATCCTGTGTACTTTTGTTTTGGGTGATGTCAAACACTTGAATTTGAGTTGAGATTACTATTGTTTCACAGAGAAATTTAACTCTGTCTTTTAATTGTGTGGGACACTTACCCTGTTTCCTTCTCCTCACTTTTCAGGATTGTGAAATCACAATGCTGAAGTTTCGCCAAAAGTCATGACTAAAGCTTGAGCAATAGAGGGAACATGCAAAAAGAAAATAGCCGGTTTTAAACAGAGTTTTTAACTAAACACCATTAAACGGAAGTATCGCAAAGGAGGATGAACTGCTGCCAACACAACACTGTATTCTGACTCAGAAAAACCTGCATTTCAGAGACAGGCAGAGCTATAACCTGGCTGCACAAAAACAAATATTTGGGTGTTGTCACTCAAGTACTCCCTGGATTAAGAAGTTACCTGATTGCTGCACATGGGCGATTACAAATGTGACTCTTTCATACCTGTTGGACGTACTGTCATACCTGCTTTTACTTACTAACAGCTGGCCCACAACTTGTTGAATCTCAAAGCTGTATGCAGAAAATCCCTACTAGGAAGTGCTGACATGCCCTGGAGGCACTGAGCTGAGCTTGCTGGCAAGCAAGGGGGGACTTGGCAGAGGCTATAGCCCTCTAATTTAAAATTGGGCACAGAGTCTTTGAAAGTATGTCCTAATCTGCCCCAGGTATAATAATGTCAGTGATTTCCAGTAGCCACCAGTCACTCTGCTCCAGCACTGCTCAGCTCCACTGGAAAGGCAAACAAAATGATTTGGCTACATGGTGAGTAAACTTTGAACAAGGACATGGGATCTAACCCAATTTCAACCTGCATGCCAAGGCACACATTCAGCTGAGCTCCGAGCCCCCTTAGCTAACAATTAAAACTAGAAGAAGAAACTCTTTGGGGTCAAAGTGAAAGTATTTCAGGTACACCCATGTGGGGTAGACAAAAGGGAAACAGCCTTGCTACGGCACATGTTTATCTGATGTGTTAAGAGCAATGCAAACCCACCGAGCTGCCAGCACATTAAAAGATCATTGCACGTAATTTAAATGTTTGGCTTGAATCACCCTGAACCCCAGTCAAGAATCTCCGAGGAAGGGAAGATATTCTGTTTGATGCCTGTTAGTGAACTGAAGAGGGAGGAAACTGAGCCAGAGTGTTAGCATGGCTGGAGGAATCATTCTTGCTGAAGCCAGATTACTTCAACTTGTCCGTTAGCCTCTGCCTAGCAGCACTGTAATGACGCAAGATTGCAGCTGACAGATTGGTGCTGAGAGTTTGTCTCATTGAGGCTACTGCATGTGGATGGGCCATTATTCTTTCAATTTTGGGCTGTGATGCCTGTTAACATACATTAGGCTTTTCCATATGGTGCTTTTTAGCCTGGTGTCTAGCACAGCTGCCTGGGTCTCTGTTCCCACCTACACGCTCAGACCCTGGCTAATGAAAATGGATGATGGCCCCAGCTCAGTAATGGGACACAGATGGACCAAATGGGGTTTTTTTTGCTTTGAAACACATTTTCATTTAAGCAAGTCTCCACAGACAATGAACTTTTTATTCTTGTATCACTGTAATATTCCCCCGTAATACATTGCAATCTTCAGGCAGGTGAGGAATTCACAAGTTGCAAATTTTCAGTTTAACTGGATCTTCAAGGCTACAGACCAATGTCCTGTTCTAGTGCTGCTGTTCTGCTGATGGCCTTGAGGTGTTCTCTCACTTTGCCCTTTTCCCAGCTCACCTCTTCAACTCATACTGAAAGTTCTTCAGCATGAGAAGCTGCATTTTATGGGGCAGCTTAAAAGAAGGTCTGACAGGCTGCTGAATTAGCCTCAGCAGGACTGTACTGCCTCCTGCAACGCAGATAGTAAAGTTAAATCAAACAACAGCTTTACTGTTACGAAAGCCTTGTTCAGACATAGGAAAAGAAGCCTCCACAGCCACAAACGAGAGCACACGACTGAAGGCACTGTGCAACAGGCATTGAAATCAGAGGTCATCTTCCCAGCAGGACTCTTCATTCTCCAATTTATTCTTCTCGTTAGTAATATCTCTATTCCAAGAACAAACGGGCACAAGTAGAGTCCAGATTGCAGAGAAGAGTCAAACACTTCCACATAACTTGTGGGAAACAAAGCCCGTGGGAGCCATGGGTGTCTTAGGGCAAGTGCTCTGCATCTGTTGTCAGTGTAAGTGACAGCCCAGTAGTGTTTTGCGAACAGCATTTCACACACCTCCTAAGCCAACTTGCTCTTGGTGGGCAGCCTGGGACATCTCACACCCAATTCCACATAGACTGGACAGGACTCAGTTGTGGCTTGCCTGGCCACAACGATCTGAGAAGCCACACAGAATGAGCTCCCCTTTGCTGACTGCTCTGGTGGCCCATTTGTTCTGTGGTACACGCTCCGAGAGATGGAGTTCCTTTGAGCTCTTTGTCTGTACTCTGCACTGGGAAGTTCTCAAGGCACATGAGGCTGCCTCCAACTTTCTAAAGGGCTCCTTGGTATTTATGGTTTCTGTCCTTGTGCTAAGTATTTTCAAATAATTTGGAAATAATCCGCTTAATGCTAGAGCAGTGACAATGACATCTCATTTACCAGGCAGTCCATCTTTCCCGACAGGTGAAGCCTAGTTAAATGTTTCTCAGGGACAGGGCAAGCGTCTGTATGTGCTCGTGTGGAAACGGGATGGGACTCAGGAAAATGATTCTCCTTGAATCTCTCAGCCTTCATTTACAATTTCTCTTTTCAGTGCCAGCTCTGGTTTATGCGGTGCCATTCAGAGGCTGGGAAGCTCTGCAGACAGGACTGACCAGCTGTCTGAACAGGGCTTCCAGAACAGGAAACGTATTAACCTATCTCTGCAACTGCGTAGATCCCGTAACCGATATGAGAGTTGACAACGATGGGCTGCTCTTTGCACATCACTTACACCCAGATCATTGCTTGGGGCTGTGACTGGTCAGAGGTGGATGCACTCAGAACCAGGTGAAGATTCTCCAGGTGCAGAATTTGGACATAGCCGTATCTTGTGCCCCAGGAGAGAGACTTCCTGGATTGTGGTCCCTACCCTCCTGCTTGCTTCCTGCAGGATCTTTGATACATGGGCTGGCACTTTGGCAAAGGTGGATAATCTCATGAAAACTCTTTCATGAAAACTGCTAGATAAAGAGAAATGGAAGCAATTACTTATCTGAAAAGAAGAATACAGAGATAGAAATGTGCGCAGCCACTTTCTCCTTGCAGCAATAACACTCAGTAACTTTCTGTTTTATACCAAGCCACAGCAATAACATAGGACTGACAAAATGCAAACCTGCCTCTGACCAAATGGTTAAAGGGAGGGTAGGACGTTCCCTTCCCTCACTCCAGGGGGGAGTATGTACCTTCTTGCAGAGCACCTGAGTCACATACTATTTAGACAGTTTTGCAATATAAATACAATACCATTTTTATTCTGGAATGGAGCAGAAGGTCATCAGTGCTGTTTCTTTTCAGTCATTCTGCTTCTAGCCCTCTCTGTCCCATGGAACGACAAGCTGCCTTCCAGCACTGGACAGGGTTCAGTTATCCTTTCGGAAGAGCGATCATGAGGCACTTTCCAGCCTGCTGGCTCCCAGCAGTGGGTAAATTCATCAGTTCACGGATGAAGACGAGCACTGTTTGCAAGCCAGCATTTCAGAGCACAAAGACTGCTGTTTGCTCCCCATGGTTCTGGGCTCCTAAAGTGCAAATCCATGGCTTTTTAGGCAGCTGCAGCTCCCTGTCTGTACACCTGCACCTAAGCTTCTGGCAGGGAAGCCACCTCTCGCCATGGGACTGATTGGACTCTGACTAGATTAGCAGCACATAGCCAAGGACAAAGGCAGAGCTCTCAGGAAAGAAAATGCTTTTAAGGAGACGTCCTGACCTATGAGTTCTACTCTGAGCAGGGGAGTCTCTGCACAGAGCCTTGTCCCAGCTGGAAGGTCTAAAAGCCCTGTATAAAACATTATCACAGAAATACTCTCCCTTTCTCTATTAATTAAGCTGCTGCCCATGCTAAGTCCACTAAGTAATGCAGACCAGTACACCCAGTGCTATCTGGACAATCTTCTTTTATTCAAATATATAAATAAAGTCACAGTGAAACCAACCAGATCTGAGGACCAACAGTGACCAAATGTACCACGTGTCTAAAGTGATGGATTCTAAAGCCATCATCTGAGGGACCAAAAGTCTCCTGGACAATTTCTGGAATGTACAAGCCAGGAGTGGGAAGCTTTTCACAATTGTAAGTCATTGGCTTCTTCCCCTCTTTCAAGAAGAGACTAAAATACACCAGCCAAGCACAGCCCCAGTAAAACATTTTTAAAAGCAGACTTTCCTGACTAGCTGTCCTACAATAGGAAGTGGGCCTGACCTCAAGCGAAATTCAACAAGGTCTCAGCTGTAAAGATTGCTCGTAATTTTTTTGTTGTTGTTTTACACTAAACATTAATCGCTTTAAAACAAGAGTCCTCCAGGTCCCCAAGGTACTGCTAGAACAGAAATTCCTCATTCCCAGCTGAATACCCTGAGCCTAGGGAAACGGTATGCTCTCTCCTCTGTCACAGTTTATTCCCTTGTGTGCTGTGGTCCTGCTAGACAACAACCGTCATCCAGCCCAGCCACCCACTCAGGACTAAGACACTCTCTGGGGAGGTGGAAGACATGCATTTGAATTGTTGATATTTCCTTCACCTTCCAAATGCTTCCTCTGAGACTTTCTATGAGCCCTACATAATTTTCACAAGTGGGAAGCAGACCTGCTGGAAGGTTTGAATCTAGATTCAAACAGCTCTCTCCAAAGCTTCTATCTTGAGGGACTGAAATGCTGGCATTTTTTCATCTGGCACATCCGTCCCTTGGCTGCAAAATGAGATACAAATCTAAAAGTAAGAGCTCCATCAGCTCCAAAGGTGCTGGAGTTAGCAGAGAGGAACACATGGATCAGACACAGCTGTTACAAGAAGGCTCACAGGCTCAGCACAGGCGTTACTGCTGTCCCTTTGCGTGGGGTACGGCTGCTCCTCAGCAGTCTGAGATACAAGCTGACAGCTCCTACAGCCTCTGCTTGTATTCCCGGGCTTCTGCAAAGGGCTTACTCATAGCAGCTGAGGAACAGCAGTGAGCTGTTCTCTATTAGCTTACGTGACACAGGCCCTCCGACTCTCAGATATTCCCTGCTCTAAAGGCTGAGAGATTATTATGAAATAAAAAGCAACTTTATCCACAGTAGCTATTCTGCAGCAATGCTCTGCCAGAACCTTCATTCTGAAGGTTCTCCCTATGCTGACAGGTCCCAGTTTGCGCTGTGTCTCTGGATAACTGTTTTTTACCTACCTGCACTTTATCATCTACTGCCTTAGTGGTAACTCCGACTGTAATTCCTTACGAATCTCTGAGGAAAAGCTATATCTCTTAAATCCTTGTTGATGCAGTAGAGAGCACCTTCTGACTCCCCATCCTTAGGCTTTTACAGCACACAGACCTTCACGCTGCAGAGTCACCAAAAAGCACAACACGCTAGCACCCTGTCTGTCCTTCTGACCTAGTCTACAAAAACTACAGCTTTCCGTCAACTCCCTCTTGCTCCCTGGAATCCTTCTTGTCACTGAAAATTCATCTTGTCACATTCTCTCAAACCCTTGGAAGTTCCATTAGGGTTCAGCAAAGACAGGAAAAATGCACTGTGTCAGACAGTCTCCCAATTCACCAAGCCATTTGTACTCAGGGTTTCCTGTGTTGTACAAATCTTACGTGAAGCTGCCGCACATTCTGAATGGTCCAGGTAACAGCTCCTTTCACTGAGATTTCACAGAGTATAAAAGCCATTTACAGCCTGCTGCTGCTGAAGGTTTTGTGAATGTAGGAGCTCAGAGAAGTAACTGAAGTTGAATCTTCAAAGCCAACTTCACAGGTAAGAATGGCTTTCAGAGCTCAAAGAACAAGGTCACTGAACAGAGAGTAACAAATAGTGAACACATAACTTATTTGACCCATGATATTCTTTCACTCAGCAAAACCCCGTATGGCAGGCAGGTCGGCAGAGCCACAGGCAGAGGCTTGTGTAGCGTCACTGTTAGAGCAAGACACAGAGGAGTGCCTCTCAGATCAGCATCTCCCACCACCAAGCCCAAGGCTTAAGGCAAATCTAGCCCAAACTGCCAGGAAAGATAAATAAAAGTATCGGTTCTGTGTCACAGGGATATTGTCAAGTTTGTTGTTATCGAATCCACTTCTTCAATGAATGTTGTCAAAAACAAGGATCCCATAGGAACACATTCTGTGAGCCACTACATTACTCGATGACCAAGAGCAACAGCAGAATTCACTCAAGAGTGGAGAGAAAATTCCCCTTTAGTGCAAACCCAGTTACTCTTTTCCCGGTTTGTATCTAATTGGTCATATGCCATCAACCTTAACAACAGATTTTCTTTTTAAGTAATTGGACTCACTGCTTTTCAAACACACATTTAGCGTTTCTGAGCAGATCCAAATATAATAACAACGTAAGACAAAAGACAGCCTGTGCAACCTTATGCTTCATTCTCCCTGCAGTACCAGGTTTAACCTCAATTTTCTGTAGCTGTAATTAATGACAAAGGTGCCTCACAGGCCATATATCGCTTGAGAATGACAGGCACAGGACCACCAGACAGGCAGTACTGTTGTGTTCCCGCTAAATTTAACTCCACTGGTGACCACCTGCAGATAGACGGGATCTTTGTAAGTCTTGTCAGACTGCAGCTCTCTCCTTTGTCTGAAGCTGAAAACACACACAGTACATTAAAACAAGATCTTCACTATAAAAGCATGTACAAACAAGTCACCATGAGGGTACTAAATTTCAGATTAATACCTCCCTGGTTCCTCTGTCATATCTGTCCACATATGGACATACTTTAATCTCAGAGTAAATGAGATTTACTCTGTTCTCGTAAGCTACCTTGGACTACTACACATTTGTCAAGGGATAGGATATGCACCCACAGGTTACCCCTGGGTATCAATATGCTGTGGATTCACAGCTGAGCTCATCCCCATGGTAATTTCTTCATTTGTCTTCAGCTTGATAAACTAGCTTGAGGTTAAAAACATTTTTTAAAAAAAAAAAAAAAGTGAATACCATTGGACCACGTATTGGATTAGGTGAGGTCAGCACTGTGTGTACTAGAAGACTTTAAAAGTTTGCCTTCTGGCATACGTTTTACTTTTTAATGTGTCTTTTTCACTTTTTAAAAAATCCAGAGATAACTTACAGGTATTTGCACTTGCTCATACATAGACACATTATTCTGAGCAGTGACAAGACTTTAAAGTGCATCGGCTACTGCATCTAAAAAAGAAATAGCAGGCTCTCACTCCCTTCTAACTTGACATATGCCATTATAAGTCTCACAATTCTTTTGTGAAAATTCAACTAGAAAATAAGCCCCTCGCACTGAATCTGATTTATCCTGCCACGCTCACTAAATGCTATCATCAGGCAGGACCTCGCATCGCTTCAGTCTCAGCACATTGACTTACCAAGGAAACTGCACAATCAGATCCAACTCAAACCCTGGTTTCAGAGCTGGTAAAAGAAGCTGTCCCCGTGGTGCTGGCCCCTGCCCACAGCAGGTGCGCTGGCAACTCAGACTTCCCCTTGGTGCTCAGCCAGTGCCTCAGTCTATGTTAGCAGGAACCATCTGTGGGGATGCAAGAGCAGCTCAACTTCCAAATTTACTTCCAGCCTTGAGAGAAGCCAGATTCCTCTCTCCTCCGGGAACCACTAAATAATGCAGCACACAACTTGCTGAACAGGCAGGCTCTGTCTGGGGCAATCCCTACACCCATGTGCTCCGGAGCTTCTTGTTTTCACTACGCATTGTCTCGAGAATTATAATCGCAGACAAGACGTAACGGTGGATAATAAGGCAATTCCTATGAGAACGCTTCTAAGGTGTTTGCATCCTGGTTGGTCCCATCCTGCTACAGAGGTGTTAATAATAATAATGGCCATAATTAGCTGTTACGCAGCACTTGTCTCTTTATGGTTTTTCTTAAGAAATGTGGGTGGCAAGAGCTTTCATCCCATTTTAAAGACAGCGAAACTGAGGTAACGATGAAATGCAAATGCCAGCAGCAATGTGAGGCACAAGAGCAGGCCCCCTGCATCCTAGCTGGGTGCTTCAGGCAACATAGCCAGGAAGCTCCATATCCCATTACCCATATACTGAGTCACTGAGTACCCCCGCCAAGGATCTTAGTTTTCATTATGGAGTCAAAAGTAAAACAAGCCATAGGGCTCTAACTCTTCCTGCAAGCCAGAAACGCATGGTCAGAAATTTCTATGGCAAATGACACACCGAAAAATGCAGCGTAACACAGAGCAAAGCAGCAGGCAGCCCATCGAGGTGCCAGAGCCATAGTGTCACTCATTACTCGGAGAGCTGGACAGTGGGAAGCGTTACCTCAACTGCCACAAAACGGGCTGGCTGTTGATTAATCCAAAGTGCTGCTGTTGAGATAAGCGACCTCCTGGTCACCGACCTCCGAAAGCAAAATGTAAAGTCTCAAAACTAAGCCATTACAAATAGCTACCTTCAGTTCTCATCAGGTCTGGGGACAGGCTCAGTGACATACAGTTGAAGCCTCCTATTTTGTGCAGCCATTCACAGCAATGTAACACAGCTCTGAAATTCAACTTCTTAGTACTAAGAATTAAAGCAAATAGAGCAACTGAATTTCATACCTTTTTGTTTTGCCAGTATGAGAGACCAAGCAATCAGCAGCCTTCTTCAGAGGGAAACACCTGTGAACTTGAACATGTCAGTTGCCCATACCTCTGTATTACCTGTCAGTTCTAAAAATAACGTTCAAAAATCTCCTCAATAATCCCAAAGAAATAAAACTACATGCCCTGCTACTCTCCAGGCAGCAAATGGCATCCAAGAGGGTAGGTAAGAAAACCCAGGTTTGGTTTTGGGTCTTTTTAAGCAAGTTAAGACACCAAGAAACCATGAGTGAACCAGAGCAGAGCCACAGCTGTTGAACCTAGGATTACAGCCCATTTATATAATTATTTCGGTTTTGGATGGACGCAAAAGTACGCTAAGAACTTCTCTGGAAATACCTGCTGGCAAACCAAAAGTAGGTCAAGCTCTGGGCATGTCTCCCTCTCCCCAGATGCTGCCCCTGCATCCCGCATCTGCACAGCCCTACCTGGGTGCTTCACTAAGCCAGTGTGGAAAGGAGGGAGCGCATGGAGCTGCTCTCTCCCCCACGCCCAGAATCCAACCATCCTCTCCCCACTGCAGCACGGCGCCTTATCCTGACACAGGGGGGGGGAACCTGACACAGGGGCTGACTCTGAGGACCCTCCCCATGAGGCACAGCCCCCAGCTGCCCAGCCCCTCACTGCACACCCATCTGGTCCCTCAAAGGCTGAGGAGGCAGCTGCAGCAGCTTTAGAGACAGCTATGCCCCTGCTCCCTCCGGCTGGCTCCCCTCACAGCTGCAAAGCCCTTTCCCCAAATGGCCATGGGACCCCATGGCTGCTCCAGAAAATGTGTGTGTACCATCCGTCCCCCGCCCCCCCACGGCTGCCCCACAGAGAAGTACAGACACGTCCCCGAGGCGCTATGCTTTATTCTGAGGGGTGCAGGGCACAGAAAAGGAGCTGCGTGGACAAGGAAGATGAGCTGTGGGGAAGGTGTTTGCAGGCTAGCAACGCCAGGCTGGGCAGCACTAGCAGGAGGTGAAGGTTTTCCAGAAGAAGTTCTTGCAGGGCGCCTTGCGGTCCCGCTGTGAGAGCTGCGCAAGCCGCCCCAGCACTGCCCGCTCCTCCTCCAGCTTGCCCTCCTCCTCCGCATCCGGGGAGGCTGCCTCACGCCCCACATCCACGCTGTCCAGCAGGCCTGCCAGCATCTTCAGGACGACGTCCTTGCGGACTGTACTCCGTTCCTGCGGGCAGAGAGCAGGGAAAGTGAGGGATGGAAGGCTTGTCCCCCATGGCTGTCGAGATTCAGAGCGTGCAAACATCCCCCACGGGGTCCCTTCTCATTCCCCTGCCACATCTCAGAGCCGATGCTTTTCCCATTGGCAGAGCCACACTGGAGCTCAGGGAGCTGTGGCTGCAGAGTCTCCCATGCCTATCCAGCTCAGCCAGCTGGACCTTCACGTGCCATGTTAGAGCTGGAAAAGAGCTGCTAACAAATAAGATTGAATTGCTGTGAAGTCCCTCGCTGCGGCACTAATTACATTTCAGTGTATGCCAAGCTGCCTCTTTGCTGCTCTGGCTGCCCGGCTTCCACCTTGGGAAGGTCAGGGAAGAGGCACAGTGTTCTGGGCAATAGTAAATTAAGCTCCTGGGGGGCTCTACCCCACGGTAAAATGCTGAGAATGAAATGCAACAAGGAGAGGGCTGGGTTGATGGGGAGAGGGATGTCCCAAATATCTGAAACAAAATGCTGCATCAGTGGAGACAGGCAGCTGTACTTCAAGAACAAGAACCTGTAAATCCATAGCCTGACCTTGGGGGAAAGTGAGATGAAAAAAGAGCTTTTGAGCTCCATCCCTTTGCTGTAGCAGCACACAGAAGAACAGAGCCTGCAGTTTGGAGCTTGAACGAATTCTGTCAGTACGAGCTCCTAACTCATAAGTAACTCATAAGTTACCGTGTTTCTCTTAATTTTACATGCAGCAAATCTGAGGAATTACCTCTTGCCTGAGCATTCCTGGTCTCTATGACTCATTAGCAGAGACAGCTGGTACTGGCCAAGCTGAGATAGGATCTGTTCCTGTCGAACCATCTATTTCCCATGCGGATGGGAATCCTGGAAGCAAGTTTCCACATCACTCCTCACAAATGCCCACACGTACTGCTGGGGCTGCTGTATCTATCAGCACCAGCGTTTGCTAAGGACCACCTCGTGAGCAACTCAAAAGACGGATAAATACAGGCAGCAACAATCGTCTTGAGTGTTTACCTTACAGAAGGTTTATGGATATTTTTTAATCACTTTCTTAGCTCTAGTAATTGCCCCTGCTACCACACAAAAGAAACTGAGGAACAGAAAAATTCCACACTGTATCTCTGGCAGGAGATAGGCGAGCCAGTTTGCGCTCACCCTGATTCCTACTCCTGTGCTGCAAGTACAGAAATGTCTTGAGCCTTTGGGAGGGGGACTGGGACTGTGGGACCGAGCTACGTGCGTCTCCTAGGTCACGCCTTTCTCAGAAGCCTCTTTCCTAGCTTAAGTGCTGTTTGGAAATGAACTGTTCCGAGCAGAACCAGTGTATTTAGACTCAGGGGTGCGGAAGGCACAGCCCAGTCTGTGTTAGGGGATATCCCTTCCGCGTGATCGACTGTGGCTGCCAGTGAAACCCGGCAGCTCTTCCCCGGCACTAATCCACTGCTCGTATCCTTTCTGCTTAGAGCTGTTCTGAAAGAGATCAAGACTCTCTGGCAGAAGCGAGAGATCTCAGCGCAGTGGGTTGCGGCAAACCTTTGGGCAGCTGCTTCATTCCCTGTACTACACCCATCCGTGCCTCAGAGTGAACAGATCTTCCTTTTGCATTACAATGTATTCTAGGGTGGCTTGTTTTATAAAATCCTGACATTTTTCATACTTAAAACATTTGTCTATTACAGCAGTGGTGACTGTTGGGATTGGTTCATCAGCATCCATGAGTTTTTCAGTTTGCAGAATGCTCTATAATAGATATCATGATTCCCTTTAATTATATCAATATTTTGTAAACAACAGTGTGTAAAAGACTAAGAGCCATTACACTTGAATTAATTTTTACCGAAGACTTATTCACCAATTTATTCCCTATAACTTGTTTCTTTCTTCCCCAGCAGCTAGGATTTGCACCAGAAATTTATTTTTTAAGAAAAATTAGTTTACTTTTTAAGTACTGGATTTGTTATTTTAAGGACATAGAGCTGAACGTTTCCAATTATACCCAGAAGGGTTAATCCCAGGCAGCTGCAGGAGCCCTGATCTCTTAACAGCATGTCACCACCTCACACTGTGTATGGTTCTGTCTTGCAGCCAGTTTTGTTGTTAATGGGATGTGAGCCCACTCCTGAAGTACCAACATACTGATGGATGAGCTGGAGCCGACACTAAGACAGAAAAAACAACGTGGATACACACAAAGGAGAAGTTAGTGCCTGTGAAACCACCACTGGGATCCCCCACTTCTCTGGAATAACAGCAGCCTTACAGCGGCGGATACAGCCGCGTGTGGTGACTAACCAGAGCTTAGAGGAACATCAGGGATGGCAGGGAATATGCAGGTGAGAGGACTGCAGGGCAGGGGCAAGCAAAACAGGGCTTGTGATTAGGTTACGCTATGATTTCCTACCCCTTTGGCCTCTTAGGGAAATAGCGCAGCAAAACAAAGTTATTATAGTGCTCTAGCCATTATAATACTAAGGTTTTGCCAGTCGGTAGGATAATTGTAATTGCCACACGTTCCGCCACTGCATAGAGCTATGCTGGTTCAGAGCGTAATTATCCTAGCAGAACTATGTTAGTATAACTCCCCTTGTGAATACTACTCTGGAAAAAGCAATTTTATTTTGATGTAATTACTTCATTTATGATTCCTCTGCTACTTTCCTACTGAACCCATCTTTTAAACATTTGTCCTTCCCGTGAGTCCTATTTAAAATACCATCTCCCTTGATCGTTTTACCAATTATGTATCTTTTCTCTCCCTCCCTAGTACTTTGCTTTATTCTCTCGTGCCGTACCCTTTCAATAATGTTTTCTCCTTTTCCCTCTGATCTCCTTTTTGCCAGTTTTCACTTAGCTCAGACTTCACTTTTTCCAGCTCTCTGGCATCCGTCCTGGCACCTTTCCTAAATCAGCTGGCCAGCAAGCCCGGGGCTTCGCAGCACGCGAAGCTGTAACGCCTTGCAATATAGAGGGGTGGAAGAGTCGCATCAGGTACAGCCTACTTGCCCTTATTCCCCTTTCCTTGGCTCTATCCTGCTCTTACCCAGGTCGTGTTGTACTCACCCTGGTGCTCTGCAGTCTCTCTTCCCCGGGCAGCGCCGTGGCTCTCACACTCCACACCAGCAGCAGCACGGACACCAGGCTGGCCACCAGCTGCATGATGCACAGGCTGTCACTAGTGCTGGGTGAGGGACACTGGGAGAGGGAGCTGTTCCTGGACTCTCTTCTGCCTCAGACAATGGTTGCAGCCGCTTTTATAGCCCTCCCCCAGCCCGGTAGGTGACGCAAACAATTAAGTCTATATCAAAGGCAAATTAGGCTTTGGAGAGGTTGTTAACATTTGGCTGCTTGAGTGGGATACTTCAGCGCCTCTGGGCTCTCCACGTGCCAGACCTGCAGAGGCTAAGGAAGCAAAGGCTTGGGACTCTCCAGTAACAGGCTGTTTCTTCATGTCACGAAATTGTAGGCACTATCTGTGCCTCTTCTACTTAGCTGAATTCTGTTTGGGAAATAACAATGGGTAGAAGAGGCCACCAGCTCGCACAAACCTCCGGCCAGTGCTGGATGATTCAGATGGAATCACGGTAAAACTTTTGGCCACCGGTACTTAGATACGGGCTTGGACCCTCAGCTGGCGTGTCCAAACAGCTCCAGGCTTTCAGGGAATTTGGTTCTGCATCTCTTTATCCAGAGATGGATCTCACTGTGGAATGCCAACACGCCTGGCTTTCCCTGTATGGTGACATGGGGACACAGGCTGCAGCTCTGCAGTAATAGCTTCCGTCTGGCAAATGCACTTTGAAGCCAGCCGGGGTTTAAGCGGGTTTTGCTCCTAGTGTTGCTTCCATACTTCTTGAGCTTATCCCAGGAGTATAGGTCAATACAGTAAATCCTGTCACAGAGATGGTGGGTTTAAATGCGTTAAAGGAAAAACAAAGTACTGAAAGGCTGGTCAGAGGTGGAGCTGCTCTGCTCAGCAAGGCTTCTGAAAAGGGCTCATGGTTTGCTGCCATTGACCACAGGCTTCCTGGAGAACATTTGTACCACTTCTGACCTCTGGTCAGCAGTTAATAATGCTTCTCCTTTGCCTCAAAAGCTGTTCCACCAGTGAGACTGGTTCGTGGGCCAGCAGCAAGTGCTGTTATCTGCTCTGCGTTGGCACTGCCCAGACAGAGCTGGTGGGACGGCCCGGCCCGGCCCAGCTCGATGCCCCATCTCCCACCGGCCCGGCCCTGCCTGACACAGCTCAGACCGGCCCGGCTCAGTCAAACGCTTTCATAAGTTCACCTCCAAAATATCCATTTCACCTCAGAAATTACGGATGAGCCAGGATTGCTGCCACGCAAGAGACCTGGTGCTGGAGCACAGGTAGAAGTGTCCTGAAATGCAGAGGAAGCCCCTGATTTAAACCCTTAAAATGCTGAAAAGGTGCGAGTTTCCTCCAACGCAACCCCTTAAAATGAGGGGACAGAGGGTGGTTACCTCCTGCTGTTAAACCAATACCACGGCAAATAAATGGGTTCTACCCTTTAATTTAATACCCTAAAATACTTCCCTCAATTTAAATCTCTCAAGTGATGGAAAAAGGGGAATTTTCTCCTCAGTTTAAACCCTTAAGAAACAGGGACAACAGGGCTTTCCCCCCTCCCCCCCCCATCAATTTAAAACTTAAAATTATGAAAATGGGAGGGTTACCCTCAATTCAAACCCATAAAAGGGCATCATCAATGTTTTCCCCTTCCATTTAAACCATAAAATAATGGAAAATGGGGATTCCCCATCAACTGGATGTTCCCTAACATCACAGAAAAGGGTAGTTTTTCTTCACTGGATGCCCTTAAAATTGCAGCTGAATGGGGTATCTTCCCCAGTTTAAACAGAGACAATAACAGAAAATAATTGTTTTCCCTCAATTCAAACCCCTTTTCTCCTAGTGACCCCCTTTTTTATAGGGGCACTAGGGAGGGACTGACAAAATGAAAGGAGAAAGTTGGAAGTTCCCCCCACCTGCTCAGGTGCTGCCCCTTGGCACAAGGGCTTTTCCCTTGGCATTTTCTCGAAGCGATGCTCCATGCCCAGGGGCATCCGGCTGCTCCCCAGCCCCTGCTGGATGCTCCGACCGTCATTCCTGGAGAGACACTCGGGATGCCCCCGTTGGTCCCTCTCATCTAGCAGCTCCCTGTGCAGGTCTGCCCGGGCAACCCTCTGAGAGCAGCCTCTGGCAGGAGCCGCCCCCTCCTCACCCTCACCGGTCACACCTGGGGCTGCTGCACCCTGCAGTGGTGGGGGGGGAGGTGGAGAAATGTCCCGCTGGTCGTTGCCTCCCCTGCACAGCCCACTGTCTGCCCCACAAATACAAGGGCTCTGGGCTTTCTTTCCTATGGAAAAGAGCTGTCACCTTCCTCCAGGGGTGGCTTGGAGAGATTTAGTGAGGACTTGGGGTTGCTGGGATAACTTCAGTGGTTTTAGGATTGGGTTTGGGGTGTTGAAATATTTCAGGGATTGATGGGAACCATTTAGGCATTCTAAAGCAGGTCTGTGGGGGGTTAAATAAGGTTTGGGGTGGGTTTGGGGTCTTTTATCGCCCCCCCCCCCCCCCAAGAGTCTGTAGAACCTCCTAAATTCTGCAAGGCCCCTGTAGGCCCTCAAAACTCCCCTCACAAACCTCCAAGAGCCCAATAAGCCAACCCAACGATGTCTATAGTACCCCTAAAAACCACAAGGCCCCCAAGATCCTGCCAGGAGCTAACAAAACACTGAAGGTTCTACCCCACAGTGACAGGCATGATTCTGGACAGGAACTGAGGCCCCTCCCAGGCCTCACAAGCTGCCGCATAATGCGCCTCAGAGACTCTCAGAACCTCCCCATAAACTTCCAGTGACCCCCTGAGTCCTGCAGTGTCTCAGGGGCAGAGGAGAGAAAGGACCCACGAGTCCAAGGCCAGCTAGAGCCATAGTTCCTGGCAGTTGTTGTCTGGGAGAAATCCTATGACATTCACAGTTTCAGGAAGCAGATTCTCAGTTTTGTCCCCAGGCTCCTGGCTGCAAGAAGGCTGAAAAAGGAGGAAGACCAGTTGTCTCTCCTTTTAAGGTTTTGACTTGAGAGAAAAATCCTTCTCTTTCCACTATTTGATAGATGTAAAGTGAGGACAACCCCTCTTTTTCCAATATTTTAGGGAATTAAATTAAAGGGGAGAAGACATTTATTTGCCGTTGTATCGGTTTAATTAAAGGTAAACACCCTCTGTTCCCTCATTTTAAGGGGTTCGGTTGAAGGAGATTCCCTCTTTTTCAGCATTTTAAGGGTTTAAATCTGCATTTCAGGGCGCTTCTACCCGTGCCCTCTTACCAAATCTCTTGGACAGGGGCGAGCCCGGCACACACATAACCCTAATGCCACACAAGAGTCTATCATTCTTCTTATCACAGTTCTCAGACACATTTACCTGCCAGGGTTTTGGTTTGTAACTTCCATCCCTCAGGAGGAGTCCAAAATACCAAAAACACCCACATGCCCCCCCTGCCCCCACCCCCCGTGCAGGGATGCAGGACCAGCAACAACTCCTGAAAAGGGAGGACAGCTTCCCAGCTCCCATCCCAAACGCTGACCCCAGCCAGAGACACACTCCCCTTCAGGGCAGAGAAACAGTAGGTGTTATTTGGACAGGCCTAGGACACGAATCTCTCTCCTCACACCTGGAATCACAACCCCCTGCACCTGACACCCCCCCCCCCCCCCCCGCCCAGAGACCCTGCGCCCTCCGCGTGCNAGTTCAGTTGATCTCTGCGGGACAAAACCTGTGCTGGGTCTAAGAACGGACTCTAATCCCTGTTACCTGAACTATCCAGCTGTAGGATAAATGTTGAAAATGGACATTGGATCCTTAAGGGCAGAGTCTGTCACCCTCTGTAAAACCCAAGGGGAGAACAAGGCTCAAAAGGCAGCTCTCGATGCTTCCGGCACTTTGGACAGGACTTTGTACAGACGGGATCGAACCTTTACGCAGCTCTGTCCTGTGGGACCGAAGGTGGCAAGCTGGAGAGATTGATGGAAATAAAACAAATGGTTTATTTAAATGGAAACTAATGAGACTGAAGGCCCTTCCCCAGAAGCGTTCCCTGCCCAGCACAGGAGCTGGAACTGCTGGAGCAGGGCACGACGTCTGAAGGAACACTGCAGCCATGACATTAAAGCCAGCAAAACCAATTACTAAGTAGAAATAGTTATTCACCCAGTCCAACAACCAAATCGTTGTGGCTCATCCTCAAAGGGTGACCCCACTCCAGGGAGGAATCTCCACGTAGCCCCTGAGCACTGGCGTCAGATGCTGCCCGACCAGCAGAAGATAAGGGGTTAATGAAGCTTTTTGGACACCGCCTTCAGAGCAGTTCCACAAAGTGTCCATCAATGTGGATCTTTAAATAAAGACAGCTTATACATATGCTTGTAATAGACTTTCACATGTTATTTCCTCAAATGCTTCTGCTTTACTATATTTTTATATCAGAACTGTTTAAACCAGATTTAACACGGGCTCTGCTCCCTGCCATGCTCCAAGTCCTAAGGAAGAGCTGGATATGCTCACACTCACCCAAGCTGAGGCAGCTCTCATGTAGGGAAGGAGCTGCTGCTGCTGCAGAGAAGCAGAGATCAACAGCTGCAGGAATTCAGGCAGGAAAAACTCTGTGCCTCCCACCCAGCCCTGGTCCTCACTGAGCGTACAAGCGCTGCTCTTACCTGCAGAAACTCCAAGACTCAGCATGATTCTGTTTTACAGATAACTGGGTTTTGTTCGGCACCCCTCCTCGCCCCGGAGCCGCCGCACCCGTCAGCTTGAAATCAGAATGAGTTGACTTGGTAACAGCACGGCACTCGAGCACCGGGAGACTCACTGGAATTCCCCCATCCCCGAATCAGGACAGCTCGTTCCTGGCGTAGCTGCCCCTGGAAGGGCAGGAACAGGGCAGCCGAAGGAGAGCGACCCCCGTGTTCTGCGCCGCGGGGCGCCCTCTGGCGGACACGGGGGTGGGCAGCGGCGGAACGGCAGCCCGCGGTGCCGCAACTGTCCCGCTGCGCCGCACCTGCCCCGGTGCCCCGCCCGCACCTCCCGCTCCATCGTCGCCACAGCCCCCGCGCTCCCCGCTCCTGCGGGCACCGCGCGCAGCTTTCGCTCCATCGTCCCCACAGCCCC
>VZTF01001657.1:0-21417 GCA_013397755.1 Cnemophilus loriae
ACATTGGGAGGAACTTCTTCATGGAACAGGTTGTCAAGCGTTGGAATGAACAGCCCAGGAAGGCTGTGGAGTCACTGTAGGTGTTCAAGAAACAACTGCACACGGCTCTTAGTGCCATGGTCTAAACTGGTGTTTCATCAAAGATTGGACTTGATGATCTTAAAGGTCTTTCCCAACCTAAATGATCCTGTGATTCTATATTTATAATAGCAGGATCAAGCCCAACTCTTCTATAAAATTACAGATTTGATCTCAGTAAATACATTAGAAATAAAGTATTATTGTTATATGATTTTTTCCGTTTACATTTCAGAACATTATGAGCTTCAGATTATATTAAAATTACAATCTTCTTCTTACATATAATAACTATAGTCTTTCATTTACTTTACTTGCATCCAGGGGATATCATGGAACACGGTACGCTACATGATTGGAGAAGTACAGTACGGAGGCCGAGTCACAGATGACTATGATAAGCGTCTTCTCAATTGCTTTGCAAGGGTAGGAGACCTTGGAAATACAGTTATTTGTCATTTTTATTGGCAGCTGCAATACAGAAATCAGAAGGCCTTCTTTCTGCTGAATATGCACTTCACCAGCTTGTAAGACTTTTCAAAGTAAAATGAATTTTTCAAAACATCATTCTTTGGCGGTGAGGTTCTTCCCCTTGGTTCCTCTTTGGTGAGGAGCAGAGGCTTAAAAAGACTTTGCTGGAAGTCAAACCGTAAACATAATTCTCAATGATTTACTGGTGTATTAAAGTAAAATTAGATGTAGTAGCTGAAACAAGAACCCTAATCCTCCAAGAGTAAAAATGAGATTAAAAACCCTCTAAGTAGCAAAATAATTGTTGGCTTTCTTTTTTCCCCCACGGATTTTTCACAGGTATGGTTTAATGAAAGTATGTTTGACAGCGCTTTCTGCTTTTACACTGGGTATAAAATTCCAGTTTGCAAAACCCTGGAACAGTACTTTGACTATATCCAGTTACTCCCTGCCATGGACAGCCCAGAGGTGTTTGGTCTCCATCCCAATGCTGATATTACGTAAGTAGGTCTCACCATATTGAAAACGGAGAACATTTCTTTTAGTATTTGGAAACAAATCCCTATCAAATTTTTAAGTAAAGTATATTTTGCACTGGAAACCTAGGATTCATGTGAATTTCACTGTTGAAGTGCAACACTTTCTGTGTATGTACATTGTTATAAATGCAGTATCTTCAGCTACATTTTACATGTCCTTTTAAAGCAGTTGGAACTCCTATTACTTACTCCTCCTGATTTTACTTTTTTTAATTGAAAGCATTATGAAACTTCTATATGAACATGTGATAGGTGGTTCTATACAGTTCAACTAGAGAAAGTTTCTAGTATTTGACTTCTGTTTCAAGCAGTTTATTTTTCTGTGAACACTTGTTAAATGATTCTCTGGATTGTCATTTGGTTTACAAGCATGCCTTTGGATGCAACTACAAACTTATGTTGCAATCAGCTCTGCCATTTCAACTATTTAAAAGAGGCTTTTTAACCGCATCAAGTACTAGCTCAATTTAAAATTTTATCTTTGACTAAATTCACTCTTTCATTCCAAATAATCTGTGTAACAGCTTGCCCTTTATTTCCTTCTAATATTGTATGCCCTCTGAAAGGCACATGAACATCATCATATTTTTTTCACTGAAGTTCTTAATAATTCTGCCATGAATTATTGCATTTTCATATGCAGTATGTCCACATTGCACATTGATTGTTTCTTCACGTAGCTACTTTTCTACTTTTAAATAAAACAAATGTTATTCAAATGCAGAGCTGCTGTGAAAACCTAACATCTTCTAATATTTTTGGGTGAAACAATAATTTCCCACAATTTTTCAGTCTCAAACTTGGGGGGCTGATGCCATGTCAAGAGGCCTGTATTCTAAGCATGCTGTGAGAAGAGTACACAGTTTTATTGTCGACTCTGCCTAGCACATACCACTGTCAATACACGCTTGTGAAGAAAAGACTCTAAGAGTAGATTCTGTTTCAAGTCATTCTCTGACACTTGCAAGACCTCCCTTCCAGAAATGATTTAAGAAGAAAGAAGCGCCAAGATTTAACAGAGAACTAAACAAAGTCTCGAAGAGAGACATGCTTTAGATCCAAAATTAGGCTTGTAGGAGAGCTAATTTATAGGAGGAAACTTGAGACTAACACTGTTGAGGGAGCTTTAGTGAGTAGGAACAGTTCTTTGGTTTCTCTTTAGTGCTCAGTTTTTCTTCCACTTGGTATCTCAGCATATTCCCCTTACTTTAGTAATTTTTTTCTTTCCTGTATATTTTGCCTTGTAAGTATTTTTTTAGAGTTTGGGGAAAACGTTCAACAGCTTCATGCTTTTTTCCATGTCTTATCACGGTCTGTTATAGGCAACTATGCACAGCTACCGTGTCTGAATTTCATCTTTGACGCAAAGACCAAATGGATTAGCATCCCATACAATATAAAAAGCTCTATTCAAATTCTCCTCATAATATCTTATCAAGTCATCTCAAAGTATGAAGAAGGTTAACTGCTAGAATTGAAACCCTGAGAGAGCCAAGACCTCTCCATGTTACTATTACTGAGGACAAGAAAAATCTTATTTCTCACAAATTTACTCTGACAGTTTTACAGTTCAGCCGAAAGCTCAATCTGTTGGTTCCAATTGTAAGGCTTCAATGAATTTCAGTGCTTTCATTTAGGATTAACACCTGTAGTCATTGAGAATGATTTTAACTTGCTGTATGAATCATAGGCTCTTCAAAAGCCACATAGTTAACAGGTACCTGAGCAGGAAAGGAATATTCTGACAATCTTCTGCCAAAACCCCTTCCCAATTGGTTCCCTACTGAAACCTTAAATGTAGCTGAATTTTTGTTAAGCTATTGCAAGCTGGTGAATGTAAGGTTTTGAACACCATGCTGCAATAGATGTTGCTGTTTTCTATACAAAGCTGAGGCAATATTTCTGCCACATGCATTTTTCTTAGTTTTAACTTCCAGGACAGAAAATCCCTGATGGCACAGATTCCAGCTATCAAATAATGATAGTATGTCACATCCAAACTCTTGAGAAAATACTCTTAATAATGCTTTTTTGGAGTAAATCAAAATCCATAGAAAATTAATTTTCTTTTTTCTTCTTATGACACAATTCACTTTACAATAGTGCTTCAGGGTAAAACAATATATAAATAGGTATTGAGTGCTTTATCTTGCATACTTTTAGGCAACACTGACAGTATAAATGAGATTCATTTACTGTTGCTGTAGCTTTCTTTATGGTTACTCTAGACTTCCTTAACAGTAATAGAGAAAAATAGAACCTTGTAAAGTGCAATTTCTCTGATCGCAAAGCAGACAGCTAAAACACATGAGCTGAATTGGGCAATGTAGACAAAAAGCTGTTATGGAGACATCGACACATAAATAGCTACACGTGATGAGGGTCAATCCATTATGTGCAACTGATTATCTTCTCAGAAACACGATACTCCCTCTACAGACCTCTGCCTTCCTTCTATTGTTATTGTTTGCATTTATACTCCATTTTATTTGCAATCTAAAGGAAAGTCAGGTTTTACAAAGCCCAGAAAAATTTTGTTGCAGAGTGGGTTTTATGTTGAATATGTCCCAGTGATATGTGAATGAAATTTCTTCTTGGTATTTTAATCTCACTTCTGCATAGGAAAATTATTTTTAATTATGTAAAGATCGAGATACATATTTTTATCTTTTCTATTTTTATTTACAAAAAAGCCTTGTTCAAACAGTAATTGTTATTTACACAAGATTCACATAATTTCTCCTCTTCAGAAGATTCCTAGCTTGTGTCATTGAAGAAAGAAATATCACTAACCTTTGATTCTGTTGCTTTGATGCCATTTTTCAAAAGCCATCCTCTTCTTTTCCCCAGAGTTTGCATACTGCCTTCTTTTTAAAATGGTTTCTATTTTTTTTTTTTCAGATTTAGAAAGACCATTTTTTAAATTCTGTAATTTATTACAATTTAGTTGATGTAATAATCAGGGAACCTATACCTTCTACATATAATAGTCTGACAGCAGAATTTGAAGAACAGTGCTAACAGTATGAAGAGGAAGATTCACATCTCTCTTATCACTACTTGATAAATCAGCAAGACACAAAGTAAAGGTTACAACCCACCAGTATGTCATCCAAATTACCAATAAAGCCATGAGTCCAAGAGAAATTTTATCTTTTCTGCTCATATGTGGTCTTGAATAAATCTTTCATTGTTTTAATGGGGCCATAAATTGAAAAAAAGCTTGAGAGTTTTGAGTTTAAAGTCAAGGGTTATGAAAAACCTTGAAAGCCCCCACCATTCCTACTTTTAGAAGCAGAAATTACATCCTCTGAAAAGTGAACTCCCAGTAGTTCCTCTATTTTTCTGATTTGTAGTCTTTGTAATTGTATTCACAATAAATTTTTGCTGAAATACTGTAGTATATAGCCTCTCTAGTATTATGATACTGTATCCAAAGCATCTTTAGGTGCTTTAGGAGTTCACACATTCTATCCTTGGTTTCATGTCCTATATAATTATGTATGACAAAGTAAAAGAAGGAGATGGGTGTCATATGAAAGTTGAAAAGTAAAACTGACATGCAAAACTATGCTTTGAATCAGTATAAATGTATGTCCTACATCACTCATCGGTGTATGTTCCTTGTGTAGCTGATTCCATAAGGTAAAAGTAGGCATTGCCCACACTTCAGTACTTCAGGCTTTCTTTCTTATTTCCTCTCATAGCTCTATGCCACTGGATAGCACTGTAACAAAAATGCTCCAATAATTCTTCTGTTGAAGGACTGATGTGGTCTACTATCTTTCATTATCCAATGCCACACAAATTTAATTCACATTTTTGTATTGACTCAGAACATAAATTTACATTAGCACTGCCCATGCTTCACTATGGAATAGAAGTTTTTAACCTGCAGTGCTGTAAATCTAGCAGCCCTTGCCATTAATCCTGAAATATCACAAAGCAGAATGAATTTACTAATTATTAAAGGGGCAGCTTGCAGAGTTATACCTCCACCTTTTCCTGCTTCTGCATTACACTTTTAAGAAGTAATTAAATGAGGCAAATAGTCTTCCTTGTTACAAAACTTTTGTTGCTTCTTCCCAACAAGTAGCTTTTTAGACGTTCTTGATCAAGAATATGCCATTTCCTTCCCTTTCCTCAGAATCCCTAGTATCATAGGTTTTTCTGTCACCACAAAATCTCAGCTTGCAGACCTCCTTCTTATTCCTGAACTAGAAACACAGCAAGTGAATAATAGGGAAGAGGGAAGTTCATATTCTTTAAAACTGTGGTAAACGAAACCTTCACGATCAGTGTATTATGGTTGGTGCAGGATGCAAAGGAAAACAGTTTTGTGTGAGTTTGGATTTGACTTGATGACTGTTTTTTGTGTGTTCTACAAAGCTATCATTAACTGTTAAAAAATCCTATGTAACTTATATTTCTCATCCTCTCAGATACCAAAAAAATACATCAGCTGATGTTCTGGATACTATTACCAACATTCAGCCTAAAGAAAGTGGTGGAGGATCTGGAGAAACTCGTGAATCAGTTGTTTATCGTTCAGCTGAAGACATGCTAGAGAAACTTCCTCCAGATTACATACCTCATGAGGCAAGCTAATCTTAGTCTTGTCTTCCTGTTCTCTCTGTTGAGTTTTCAACATTACACATCCAAAAAAACCCACTGAATTTTACAAAAGATCATATAAATAGTAGCAGATTCAAGTAAGGAACCAACACCATTATTGCTACCACCATGAATTGGTATGAAGATTTTTTATTAAAATCAAGACATCTAACAACTGGTCATGGATATATGTCATGGAGACTATGTTTGGACTTCCAAAGCTATTTGTGAAAATGGAAAAAAATCGACATTTTGTGATAGCAGTCTCCTGGGCCTTCTGGGTGAAGGAGGCCCTACTACTTACTAGCAAAATCATGAGTAATTGGGTAGTATCAGACAAAAAATAAAAACTGCAACAATTTTTAGGGGATAAATGTTAGTTGAATAATATACAAAACTAATATTTACTATTCTGAACACTTGGAAAGTTAAGATGTTGTATACTACAACAGCATTTCAACAATTTAGACTTAACTAAATTCCTTCTGGTCTTTTATAATTTAGGTAAAGGCTCGTTTAGTTAAAATGGGAGCACTTAACTCCATGAATATTTTTCTTCGTCAAGAAATTGACCGAATGCAGAAGGTGATCACTGTTGTCCGCACCAGTTTGAATGATCTGAAATTAGCCATAGAAGGAACTATTGTTATGAGTGAGGCAAGTAAAGGACATTTACTACATATGGAATACTGTGCATTAAACTATTAAGTTGATTTATTTACTTTGAATATTATTTAATTCCTTCAGAATTTAAGAGATGCACTTGATAACATGTATGATGCTCGAATCCCTCAAGTATGGAGAAGAGTATCTTGGGAGTCTTCCACACTTGGCTTCTGGTTTACTGAACTTTTAGATAGAAATGCTCAATTATCTACTTGGATATTTCAAGGAAGACCAAAGGTGTTTTGGATAACTGGATTCTTTAATCCACAAGGTAAGTTTACTGAAAAGACTTGAGTAGTAATGTGTTGACTAATAACTTAATGGTTATACTGCCAGAGTGTGTCACAGAAGCCAAGATGATAAATGGGTTCAGTGTGCACTCACAGCCCAGAAAGCCAACTGCAGCCTGGGCTGCATCGAACAGAGTGTGGCCAGCAGGGCAAGGGAGGGGATTGTGCCCCTCTGCTCTGCTCTGGTGAGAGCCCACCTGCAGTGCTGCATCCAGCTCTGGGGCCCTCATAGAAAGGATGCGAACCTGCTGGAGTGAGTGCAGCGAAGGGCTGTGAAGATGATCAGAGGGCTGAAGCACCTCTTTCATGAAGGCAGGAAGGGAGAGTTGGGGCCGTTCAGCCTGGGGGAAAAGGCTCTGGGGGTGACCTTTATAGCACCTTCCAGTACCTAGACGGGGCTCCAAGAGAGCTGGAGAGGGACTTTTCACAACTGCCTTTAGTGATTGGACAAGGGAGGATGGATTTAAACTGAAAACGGGTAGGTTTAGAATAGATATTACGAAGAAATTCTTTACTGTGAGGGGTTGAGACATTGGAACAGATTGCCCAAAGTGTGGATGCCCCATTCCTGGCAGTGTCTAAGGCCAGGTCGGATTTGACTTAGTCTAGTGGAATTCTCTAATTCTATTTTTTTTTTTTTTGTGACCCTGCCCATGGCAGGGAAGTTGGAACTTCATGATTTTTAAGGTCCCTTTCAACCCAAACCATTCTATGTGATTCAATCGCTCTATGATCTTTTAGTCTGACCTGTAAAAACAGTTTTTATATTGCAAGAAGGGAAACATATAGTTAATAAATAAAATAATTTATCTTGTTGACATATTGTAGCCTGATATTATACAGCTTCTAAAGAAAGTATACTTAGTGATAATGATACAGCTTTTAAAGAAAATATTATTTTTCTGTGGCTTGAAACTATTTAACTCATTCCAAACTGTAAGTTGTGAGTATTGAAGAGCTTTAATCTAGAGCAAGATATTACAGTAGCAACAAAATGACCTTTTACAGTACAGTAAGAGCAATCACTCACTGGGACAACCTCATCAGAGACATGGTAGAGTCCCCATTCCTGGAGGTTTTCAAGATGTAATTGGACAGTGCTAGATAATCTCATCTAGCCTCCCTTTCCCATGAAAGGTTGGACCAGGTGAACTTCCCATGTCTCTTCAACGTGGGCTGTTCTGTGATTCTATGAGTGTGCAACTGTACCAAAATTTATAGCAGTTATTTGTCTTTCATGGACAATCATCAAAATGTAGTTTTATGGTGTATCCATTTCACAGGTTATTTAATGAACAGTTTCTTCAAATTTATCAAAGATGTGCTGTGAAGTACAAGTAAATATTATCTATCATTATCTGTTATAGCTTGATATTTTTATCATTTAGAGGAAAGAGGAAGAAAAAGAAATTTTAACCATTTCCATGAGTAAAAAACGCCATTACCCTATTAGGTGTGTGTTCACAGGAGAATCTCCTGTAGCCTACACAACTGCCCATACAAAATTCTCATAAGAAACTCCTGTGTGACAGCTTTGAGGTTTTTTTGGTTGTTTTTTTTTTTTTTTAAATTAGTATTAACCACTGAAATTCTTGAATGTTATATGAGTTACCTTTGCTTTGTGATGCTTCTGTTTTTAATGGCCTTCCCATGGCCAGAACTGTAAAAAGTGCTAATACCAAAGTCTATTTTAGAGTCACCTTCAGAAACAGTTGAGGTGCCTCGAGCACATCCAATTTATTCCTAAAAGATGATATTGGGATGCCAGTCAAAACATCGCTCCATTGGTATCCAAAGTGGCGCAGCTGATAAGCATACTGATCTCTGGTGATTCAAGAGCAGTACCCACAGTGGTGTAAAGGAAGATAATGGACCATATTCCTTCGACAAAACATCTAGTCTAATAGGCAACAAACGTGAGATACAGATGGTCTTGAACTTTATTATTGATTCAACCTCTGCTAAAAAAAAAAAAAAGTAGTCCTGCAGCTAGAGAGACGTTTGCTAAGTGCAAAATGTGTGCTGTGGGTAGGGGTGAGGTGAGTATATTTGTAATATCACACTATACTTGTAATACTGCTCACCAGGAAATTCACTATTAGGTATGCAGTTCTCTATGTTAACTTCTCTTTCTTCGTCTTGATCTCTGTGACAATTCCAAGCAGTTCTCCATCTAGTAGCATAAAATAGCAGATATCAAGGTTTTGGTGACTTCATTGTTATCTTTTGACACACTTACACAGGAACAACCAGGTATTTGCTTCTAGTGTTTCTGGTTTTGCAGCTTTTTCCTTTCTAACACATTCAAACCTCTTTGCTGCACAGTCACCTGTCCTTAAACTATTCAGAGCTTTACATCTCAAACCTTTCTTATTTCAAACTTCAGTAAAGTCTGTTCAAAACAATACTCAAAAAATCACCGAACTTGCTGCTCAGTTATGTTATTCTCTATCTTCATTTCTGACACCCTTTTTTCCCCTAACAAAACATATATTTTTCATTCGTCATAGGCACTATATTGACTAAATTCCCCACATCCATATAGTTATTTTATTGTCATACTCAGACACATATTTTCTGTTTTCCATCAACGAAATTCATTCTACTTCTTTCATTTAAAATGTCCCCACCTTTTTAGCTAAGTTGCCTCTACATAAATTTCAGCTCACACAATGGATAACGTGTTCACCTTGAAACTTTTTCTTGAAAGACACCTTTATCATGGATCCTGTAGTTGATTGCCTTATGATAACTTGTATGTCAGTGTCCTGAACAAATATTTCTTAATAGAGTAATTTAATAGCAAAAAAAAAAAGTACATGCCATTTAAAAATATTTTTCTCGGTGTAATGCACACTATGCCACTTTTATCATTTGTTCCTATTTTGGTCCCAAAGCGAAGTTTGCTATCATTAGTCAGGATGCTCATTTGCAATAGAGCTCTGATTATCTGTCTATAAGTTCAGTGCAGAACCATGCTAATAACTGAGCAAGATTTTATTTTATCATGTGAGATAAATACTAAATGTCTGGCTTAATTTCTCAAGGATTCCTGACAGCAATGAAACAAGAAGCAACTCGAGCACATAAAGACTGGGCTTTAGATAAAGTTGCAATACATAATGACGTGCTAAAGCAAACCAGAGAAGAAATCACATCATCTCCTTCTGTATGTATGACATGCAAAGATGTTTCAGCATTAATTTTGCTATTTAGTTTATATTATACATCACTGAGTTATTTTGGATTGATAGGGGAAAAAGTTACTACTGTCTTCACCTTAATGTTTTTGCTTAGCATAGAAGCAAAATACTAAGTATGAAGATTTTAATTAAGTTAGAAAAACATTTAATTAAAAGAACTGTTTCATTGTACCACCTGTTGATTTTTGGAATTTATAGTATACTTTACATGAAGCTTTGTTCTATATGGACTTTATTAAACAACTTTTGTTGCCCTCCATTTCAGTAGCATTATCTTCTGGAAAAGGATTATATTACAGTTTAAAATGAAATAGTTTGAAGATATTCAATGTCAGATATTTTTTACTATAAAATATAGATTTCTTTTAATGGTTTAAGACAATTATTATGCTTTTTATGTTGTGATGCATCTGCTTACCCTTCACACAGGAAGGAGTATATATCTATGGGCTCTACTTGGAAGGTGCAGGCTGGGACAAACGAAGAAGCATCCTCGTTGAGTCTACACCAAAGATTCTTTTCGTCCAGCTGCCTGTGCTCCATATGTTTGCTGTTGATTCAACCAGACCTAGGGATCCCAAGCTCTATGTTTGTCCTCTTTACAAGAAGCCCATGAGGACAGATTTGAACTTTATTACGGAGGTCTTTTTAAAGACAGTAAAGTCTCCAGACCACTGGATTCTGAGAGGAGTGGCTCTTCTCTGTGACATCAAGTAAGCTGTTTTTCCTACTATGGCAGAAGAGAAATATGTGACACATGTTACAAATTACATGTGTAATTCTTCTACTGCTCTTTATTTGGTGGCTACTTGACATTATACTAGAAATTGCATTTCAGTCTTGGCTTACTGATATTTTCCCTCTGCTTTCAGTAAATTCAGTTTGCCTTGGCTGTTTGTTGATAGTTTTAAAGTAAATCTTTCCAAATAAGTTCATTGCTTGTAGTCTTCAAAGTACACATTATATTACTTTAAATAAATATTTGCTTTAATAATACAATTAATGTCAAATAAAATGCTATTAAACTTTAAAAAAAGAAAAGCTTTGCTTTTTTACACTCTTTCACCTGTACAACTTTTAGCTTGTGTTTCAGTGACATATGATGACAACAAAATTTAAAATCTCCTAGATACAAATTTAAATTCCTAGATTCTGCATGATACACACATTATTTTCTTTGAGTCTTCAGGAAACCATATGACAGAAAAATATATTTGATCCATATTTTTTGATTGGGCTTTCTCAGAACTCACTTGGTGTTAAACTATCTAGATTAAGCAAAACTACACCAGGAATGTTTGTGTCTGGAATATCTGACAGAGACCACTATGTTCTCTGACCAGTTTAGCTGTGTGGGAACAGAAGTAGAACAGTTCCAACTACTAAATATGGATGCTTTTTAAATTAGAGAACCAGATTATTTACAAGTAAAATTATTTTTTCTGCATTTCCTTTTAGTTCTAGAGTGTGGGTTGCCATCCTTGAAATGACTCTCACAGCATTATTCTCTGATGATACTCAGGAATATCCTAACCATGACTTTTCCAGACATAATTAGTATTAAACTAATTCTATTCATGTAATACTAAACAAGATGTGCAGTCTACACTATCTCTTTAATAATCTCCAAAAAGTTTATTCCTTCAGATACTTTTATTTGGCAACAGAGTTTTTCACTTACACCCCATGACAGGACTATATTTTTCCTTTTGCCATTCAAGAGTGTTCAAATGCATCTGCTGTGGCGACGTGCAGCTACTACTTGACAAAATCCTGAGAATCTGTTGGAATGATAAAAGGCCTTTCCTTGAGTTAGAGTCCTATGGCTTTCTGTTGGAGGTCACCATCCCAAAATATCCTCTTGCAGAAAGTCCGTGGCATACAGGAAATAACAATACACAGACACAACATCATGAGCAGCGTAACAAAAAGTGAGATCTCCAAATGCAATTAAGTATAACATTTCTTCTCTCTCCTCTATAGATTTACTCAGATTCAAATACAAGAAACCCACTGGCGTTGGATAACTTTTACAGTTTTTATGTATTTTTAGAAGTTGTACCACAGAACTACATCTGCAAAAAACCGAAAAAAATCTGACTTTGCAATTGCAAGAGATTTTTCTTCAAGTAATCACAATATTGATGATAGAACTTGTGGTGGGTTGACCAGCAGCTAAGTAACCCAGTTGCTTGCCCTGCCCTGACCTGCCCTGCCCTGCCCTGTCCAAGCAGAATGGGGCAAAGAGTTGCAAGATTAGAAGCTGAAAACAAGGGGGTCAAGATGAAGACAGTTTAATAAGTGAAGCAAAGCTGCACACACATGAAAATTGAATTAAGGAATTTATTTACTGCTTCCTACTGGCAGGCAGATGTTTAGCTGCTTCCTGGGAAGAGCCTTAGCACACATAATGGTTACTTGGTAAAACAGATTCAATGAGAACAAATGTCCCCTATCCTACTCCTTTCCTGAAGTCTTCGGTGCTGAACATGACATCACGTTTACGGAATATCCCTCTGGACAGTTTGGGTCAGTTGCCCTGGCTTTTTCCCCTCCCATGTTCTTGCACACATCCATTATACTCACCGCGGGGGCAGAAGGGAAAACAGTTAATATCCAAAATCCAGCACAAGAACCATATGTATTCATTCCTAAAAGTTTTTCCTGGTATAGCCTTTTGGCTGAATTACAATGGAGAAAGAATGAGTAACCTTGAATGCCTCCACAGGTGGAAGATGTGCACTGACACATTCACCAGTGAAAGTCTATACGGAAAAATAGCACAGAAAGTGAAAATTAATGTGCTGAGTTACACAACTTACACTGAAGATGATTTTATTCTCTGTCCAGTATAATACCAAGAATAGAGATGAATAGTATAGTTATCTCAGCTATATCATATATTGCATTAGATTCTTGAGAGCATCTCTTCCTTCTGTTTGTCAGAGTCCAATCCCCATTTCCCATCTTCTCTGAGCCTGTCTAGGGGTTTGTTTAATTTTCTTTCCTCAATACCATGCATTAGCTCACTACTTTCAGGTTACAATGAATGTTAATTTTCATAGAGCTTTCCAGTTAATTTATGGAAATAATCTACGTTTTGTGACAACAACAATCTACTATGTACTCAGAAGGCTCTTCTTTTGTCTCTGCATGCTTCAAGAATATTTATGAAGTATTTTCAAGTCCTGGTCATACATAGGATAGTATTCTTACACTTAATTTGTTTACAGCCAGCTCTTCAAACATCTGAAGAGGTGCAGCTAATTAATTGAACCACAAGTCATTCCTCCCAGCTGTCATAATCTATAGGAATTCAAGATCTCAATTCCAGACGTTTTGCTCCCAGGAATCCTCTATACCTCCAGGATATTGTAATAAGCATTCAAATTCCTAAATTAACTCTAACACAGTTTGTTAGGTTTTTTAAAATAACTAAACAAAGTTATTCTCCAAACTTTTTAATGCTCATTTGCCATTCAGGTTACTGCTGTTCAAGTTATGAGACAGTATTGTGGTGCCTAAACTGACAAAGAAAGGAACACCATGTCAGCAAAACACAAATATTTAACAGATGATCAAAAAAAGACAAGTAATTGAAATACGACATTTAGTTAGTCTCTATGAGAGAAGACCTAACTCATGAAGGTCTGTGTTTGAGAATGTAAAGAACATGTCTAGACTTAGCTCAGAGAGTGCACTGACAATGTGTGTTTTTCTTTCCTCCCTTGGTGGAACTGTCACCCAGAAGAATTTTCCTGCCCATTTACTCTGATTTTCAGAGGTAATCCAAGCCAGTGAGACAAGGCAAGGCACTTCTACTCTTTCCTGCTGCTTTAGAGCGGACATATTAATTGGGAGTCATTGATCTGGTGGTATGTCAAGATACTTTTCACAGAACGTTTTCTTCTTAGGTGATGATTCATGAGAAGCCTGGAGCTTGGCTGTGTCATGAGGTTTTATGTGACAATGGCTAAGAATTAACAATGGAAAAGAGCTTGCAAATGGCAGGAAGGGGAGGATTTGTTTTCTGGTCAGGTTTCTAAATCTCACAAAACCACTGACTGGAATGAGCTTGTTCCAAGAAGGTAACATTTCAGCTAAGTTTTAACTTGAAAGATTTGTTAATTCCATAGAATCATTTGCTTCATCTACACCCTCTGTTTCTGCCTCTAGATTCTGGGCAGTTGAAACCAAAATTTGTTCAGAATATTCATAGTTTATGGCAAGATCCACTGTTTTCTTATTCAGCAACCTCATCCACTGACCATATCTATTCTTAATATTTAAACTGATCCATTATTTTTGATAGTCTGGAAGAACATCTGGCAGCAGCATATAAGTGTGTTTCTGTTGACACAAATACTGAAAATCAAATGTATGGAACATGCAAGCTGCAGTTTCAAGTATATTGATATTTCTGCTGATTTTTGAATATTTGAGCGTAACTGCATTGCTGTGACAAGCCTCTCATTCAGATTTCTTCAGAAGCCACTGCTATTATTTATACTCCTATACATCACAAATACTTCACCAAACTTTGTAAGAGTTGGTACCTGTATCTGCATCACACAAGCAGGATATTCCTGAGGTGAGTCTGGTTTTATAAAACCCAAAACCCCATGTCTTTTCGAGTGATTAGCACTGCCTTCAGAGCACCAAGAGCTATGCATACATTAGCTCTTAGAAATTCAGGAAAACTATTTTTTAACTTAGCAATAGGCCATGATAAAGGTCAAATCCGGAAAAAGACTTTGAAACTAGAAATACCTCGTGATTCTTATATAGCAGATATTAGCAAGGGTAAACAAGGTACTGCCAACATGTCTGACTTATTTCTATGCCTCTTTATTTCCATTACAATTTCTAATTTATTTGATATAAATATATGCTGATAACATCATTGGGGACATCTGAACAGTCTCTGACTTAGTGCATTGACTACGTAATAAAGGAATGACTCAACCAGGGCATTCGTTAGATGACTAGTAATTAGGGAATATCCAGGAATACAAAACCCAAATTATCCGATTTCCACTGTCTTCACATTCCCAGGTGTCAAAAATGATTAGTGGTTGTATTCTGCCAGTTAAAAAGTTAATTTTTTAGGACTTTAATTCTTATCTTGCGGTTAGATCTTAAAATTTGCCTTATATTTTTGTATCCTTTATTATGAAGCAAGATAATCTTCACACCATTCCTGTGAGGTTTAGACTTCATCAAAATTGTTTTACAGTTTTTCATAAATACTGAGATCTCATCCAAAATTCATCCTCAATATCAGTGCCAACATTTACCTTAATTAACATACAGTTATCATATCTTCCTCCTAGGTCTCATTCAGCTTCAGGGAGATGTGATTCCACCTTCTGGGTATTAGGAAAAAACTACCTTTTGTTATTTCCAGGAGAAAATGACACACCTAAAGTTAAAGAATTTCCTCTCTGACTCCTTGCCTTTTCCCCTATCCCTGTCCCAACTCCTGGACTTTCCCTGTGGATTTGCAATTTCAAATGTCTTACAATATCAACAGGCTGACTCCTTCAATTCACCTTATGCTTCGTTTTCCCAAGCAATCATGGCAGAATGATATATATATTCCTGCGTATGTTCACTACTCAGTAGTTCCTCCTACCAGTGTTTACATGTTTATGTTTGATATTCAGTTTACTCAAGTGGTTGTTCAAGAGGTTAGCTGATTAAAACCCCAAATATTAATTTCTCAAAGTCTGCTGGCTAACGACCAGAGCGGGATTTCTGTGAACAGCCACTCACAGACAGAATGATCATTTGCCCTATAGACACGGTAACTCTGAGAGCTGCGTTCAACAGGTAACTGCGCTTCGGATGACCTGTGAGCAGGCTGCTGGGTAGCAATGGAAATGAAGGATGGCTAGGGTCACCCTCTCTTTTTAGGGGGATGTTTCTGATGTGATAAGCAACAGCCTCAAAGACACTGTGATTAGCAGTTCATGATCTCCTTCTCAGTGAAAGCAAAAACCCGAAACTACTGTAATGTAAATGGCCATGTAAATGTAAATGAAAGCTATTAAACCTGTATAATTACAATCTAGAGTCTTTAATCCAAAGAGTACCCTTCTCTCTCTCTCCTTTGTCACAGCCATGATAAGACATGGAAAATCCAAGAAACAGGTTCTCAATCTCACTCATTCGCGTGGGAAATATTTTTATATGAAATGCTAGACATAGTTTTATTTCTCAAGAGACACATCCTGTCTCTCTTCAAAGGACATTTTTCTCAAAAATCCATTAGATACTGCAGACAAGCAACTAAATGCTTGTGTCAACATTTGGGAAGCATTTTACCGAGAGGATACAGGTCCTACCTACAAGGCATTTAGCAGCAGAGTAGACAGAAGTTCTCAGTCCCTTTGGAAAAGACCAGTATTAGATCGTTGCACAGGATGTGCATCAAACTGTACAAGGCAGTTTTCCTCTTCTGTGCTGAGGTTTCCCTTGGTGGGAGAACATGGAATGGAGGGATTTCCAAATAATTTCCTCATGGAAAAAAAGCTACCACAACAAAAGACAGAGATGGAAGAGTAATATTTCAGTCAATTTTACTTAATAAAGAACAAGTAGACTTATCTTTTGTTCCTTTGTTCTGTGAGTCATTGCTTCCTATTTTCTTGTAAAAAATCAGGAGAGAAATTGAATTCTTTGCTGACAATTTCTTACCATCATTTCCTTCCATTAGTTTATCCTAGCAGCCTTCTGTAGTTCAAAATACAATTCTTAACAAAGCTTTTTGAACAGAGGTTTTTAATAAGGAAATTTTAAATAGGAACCAGGGATTTTGGTAAGAAATTCAAACTGTAATAAAGGTATTTTCTATTATATTACAAAACTGCAACTAGCTTTGACATTTCTATAATTCTAAGATTTTTAAATAAAAGAACAACTGGATCATATTCACATATTAACACAGTCATGAATTCTTCAACTACATTTTAAGGAAAATATTTAAATCAATTTCTTCTTTATAAGACAGAGAACTGTATTGTATTGAAATTAAATACCTATCTAAATCATTCCCTCCATACAATCATTACACAGAATAAATTCCACAAAGCAGCTAGACTCCAAAAGGAGATACAACTATTTCAGTTCATTATGTAGTTTACAAAATTTTAGTAAAAAAAAAATAAAAATAATAATAATCATAATAAAATATATATATATATATATTTGCACTCATTTCTTTGTTGTCATCAAGAAATGTATAGCCCAAAGTCATACTGTCTGACAGCTGAAAAATTGAGCTGTCCATTATGTACAACCATGCCCTTATGTCTGGAAAAACAAGTGAGCAACAGATTATGTTCATTCATTCTGAGTCTGCATCTACAATTACGGAAAGCTGGTTGATTTCAACCCCTGCATTCCAGCCCTGCAGAGCTGCCATGAGACATTTCGTGAACTGAGCACATTCTCCTACATGTGGGCAGATAACTTAAGTAACAGAACAATTACAACCTAAAAGCACTAAATTAAAATTACCGAGATTTAATTAAAAATGTGTATCATGGCCAACAACCAGAAGAAATTCTCCTGCTTCCTAATGCCCTTTAAAAACATTTAGAACTTTTTTACATTGATCTGTCACATAAGTATTTGCAGAAGTCATGCTCTGATTCAAAATAAGATAATTTTGAGTTTTACTAAGAAGTATAAATTAACCCAGAGTTCAGGTTTCGATGTGCAATTCATGTGACTTAGTATCTCCAAAGATATTGAAGTATATATATCTCCAAGACTAAATGTTCTTTCTAAACACCAATTTGCTGTAATCACAGTTGTCGCTGATATGTTTGTAACTCTCATTCGCATAATCCTTCTCAGAGACACCTTTTTTCTTTCCCCAGGATGCCCACAGATTCCGCTTAGATAAACTTTTATTTCAGTTAAGAAGGTATTGATATGAGTTACAACTCCACAAACACCATTCAAATTCAATGATTCAACACTGAAATTCTTCTTCTTCCTTCCCAAGCACATATTTCAAATTTTTAAGTGATTTATTTGAGTCACTTCATAGGTGCTAGTTCTCAGCTCAGACACTTTAGATTTTATTGAGCTTGGAAGGATCTTTACTGACAGTTCCTCTTAGCTTTGTAGAGAAAAAAATGAGCCAAAGCACACTAACTGCTGCAGCACACTACAGGTATAAAACACAACAGCAAACGGCTCTTGCCTTTCAGGCACTTGGGCAACACTTGCACAGCCACTATACAGGGCAGCCACTCCCTCCAGTTTTCATTTAAATTCTGAGTCTAAGAAAACACTTAATTCTCCAAATGTCAGCAACCCTGTACCCTGCAACTTTAAATACACGTGTACAAGGTAGAAATGAATAAAATTTTACTAAGTTTAGATCTATTTGCACTGAGATCCAAGAGTATGTCTCTATCCCAAACAAACTTGTTATGAAAGATGATGTTTATAAAAGCTAGTAGTTACTGGTCATGGAGAAGCACGAAGTGCATAACTTGCAGTTAAAACTGATAACGTTCCTTAGGATACTGCCTATGGCAGCTCAGGAAAATGTCTGCTACTTGGCAAATGTCACAGCAGAAACATGCAATTTTTCCATGACACAGATTTTTCCCTTCAGAAAGTTTCAGAGACAAAGCATTCAGTAGTAATGGTCATATAAGTACAATAATCCCTGTGTTGCAGTGTAACTGCAAGGCAGCTCCTCCTTAATACACGAGAGGTCTGGTCCAGCTGGAAGGTAAGGGAAGAAGAGAGCACTTGCAAAGTCCTGCATTTTAAATAGCATCTGCAGTCCTTCAACTACAGAAAAAGAAGTGCTTGCCTCAACAAACAAAATTCGGAAGTTGAACAAAGCTTCATCAACTCACTGCATTGTATTTTCCAAACTCAAAGGATCTCAACTCCTTTCAAATTTGGATAGTGTCATTTCAATGATTCACTGGGCTACTTTCAAACTGTTCTTTTCTTGCATACTCACTGATAAACTATCAAATTAAATTTTATTATTAAAAACATGAACGAATATAACAAAAATCCAACAGACACAGATTTGAGAGAATACTTTCAACAGTATTACCTCACAAAAAATATTTGAATTTATTGAATTAACACTCTTCCATTGCTAGGAAAATGACCCGTCTTTTAATATAGTCATTTCAGTCAACAGGATTTGTTTACTCTTGTGATAATAGTTTCTTAATGGGCACAGTGAAAATGCACCTGTTCAGAGTTTACTCTGGTCCACGTTGGTTTTTTCTTCTGTTGATATAGATAACACTAGTGTATGTGTTTTGTTAAGAGTATAGAAATTTGCCAAGAAAATAAACTCCCTTGTGTTCCAGCTGGTCTTCAGAGATCAGAGAGTCTGGGTGCAGCTGGGATTGATTTCTGATTATAACCAACTTGGCCCTAAGTCTGGTTATGTTCAATAGGATCTTCCACAAGCACAGATTCACAAATACTGCAGTTTCAACACTGTAGGTCTGGTTGTAGTCAATAGGAACTTGTGCAATCAGAGATCCATGAATAGTGTGGTTTAGTGAAGAAACAGAAATACAAATTCAGAATTGAGGTTGATAAATGCACTTGCTGCAATAAAGATATAATAGAAACAATAATAATAATTGTATGCAGAAGCTTACCAAAAAATGCATCCTTGCTTGGGAGGAGGGAGAAGAGGGGAGAAGAGAGTACCCATCAATTATCTTCAAGGTCCTTGTGGGCCTTCTTCCTAACTGGATAATATTTCTACCCTGCTTGTACACAGCGCAATCTTACATCCCTTCTCCTCCTCCTGTATATCACGATCTAAGGGGAGAATTGAATCATATAGTCATGTATGTGGCAGCATGTACTTCACTGAGCTTATCAGCATATGCAGAGTTTGTCTGTTAATATTTAAACATCCCGTAATTAAGGCAAAAGTTGTTTTTCTGTCCATGGTGTCCTTCAAAGTTCTAGTCATATGACTTTCTCCATTCTATGCGTTCATTAGAGCCTAAACAGAACCATCCAATCTCCACAGCACCTCCTCCTTCAGCCAACTCATCCTTTCTTGCCATCAGCCATGCAGATCTCCATCCATGAAGATAATGTAGAGGGCACACAGTGTAGGCTGTGATAGTTAAGCCTTAGCCCTTGTCTGGCTGCTTGGTCATCATCCCCTGGTATGATGTTATCATGCCTGAAGAGTTACCTTGGATTATTTCTGGAAAGCAGAGTTATTCTCCAAAGTAAAATTCCTGCTTCCAACATGATATATGTCACTGTCATAGTCTTGATGAGGCTTTTCAATGCAGGCATGAACTTACTAAGTCCAGGCAAAAGCAGCTGGCCCTCTGCTGCACACAGGAAGCATAAAGTTTAAATACTTTAAATTTTAAAAATTTAAAGTTTAAAAATAAAGTATTTAAAAATAAAGTTTATCTCGGAAGCAGAAGTCTTAACTGGAAAACTGAATTAATAAGCCTGGTGCAGAAACAATAGAGAGCAGTAAAGATCGGCATGTGAAATAAGTACACTGTGCTAAGGCTGGTGCCGCTATCCAGGTAGAAGAGGTTTCTTTCTCTTTATTTAAAGGTTTCTGTTGCCCAGCCTGAAGGTAGTAATTTATTTTTTTTTATCTTTATTTTTTCTGATTTTAGAAAAGCTGAAGGAAATATCTTTTCAGCCTTCAGTCAACCAAACCACCATGTCAGATTCTTTCTGTCTGCAGTTAGCTGTTGAGATGTAAGCGCTGCCCTGGCAATTCACACTCTGAGGAAGTTCATGATTTCGTGATCTCACAGCATCGCTGCTCTAACTAGTCACATTTCCAAAGCATCACACTGATGCTGTGTTGTATTTGAAATTAATACACATCATTAATATTTAAGCTATTAACTTGTTTATATTCTAGCTGCATCTAACTGACCAATGTGAAATATTTTCCCCACTTCCTGGTTCAATTTTGAGCTTTCCTTCCAGTTCTGATGGCTTTCTTCCAGATTCTGGTGTAGAATGTCACCAAATATAGGTGCTTTAGTGCAGGTTCAGTTCTACTAGTCAGTGCGAAGTGAATAAATAAGAACAGGAATATGAATCTAGCACAAAGCAGATCCAGAGAATTCTTTTGCTAGAAAAATAAGTATTCTAAATCCTCCAGATTTACACGTCATACTACTGCCGGGACTGACCTGTGCCCCATCTTCAAATTAGAAACCAAGCTCTGATCTGCTCTGTGTGCAGCTCCGCAAATTCAGGTTATAAATGGATAATTGCATTCACTATTGTTAAACCTCATAAAACTTGGACGTCACGAACAGCATGAAGGTCACCAAGATGCCCAAGCCTGAACAGATTCAGAGCAAAACAAAAGAAAATAAGTTGAAAAGGTGGGGGACGGGATCGCAGAGACGCTTCCTCGGTTTTTTTCTTCTTCTTTCCCTTTCCCCCCGCGACACAACTCTTGTCGCTGCCACCTCCCGACACCCGCCCGTCCGCCCGCAGAGCGACCGCTACCCCCGGCGGCTCCTCATCTCCCCCGGGCGGGGCCGGGCC
>VZTF01001657.1:22908-209927 GCA_013397755.1 Cnemophilus loriae
AAGAGGAGACGCTGCTGCTGCGAGGGCATTGCCCTCGAGGTAATGCTACCCCCGGCACCCACAGGAAATAACACGCGTGTCTGTAATGGCAAACAAATGTAATGCCGTGGGAAAACCAGAGCAGGGTCCTGGCGGGGAGATTGTGGGGTCGGCTGTGACACAGCGTGAGGGTGGGAAAGCAAAATGTAATCTGTGTGAGGAGCAGGACGAAGCGATGGGGAAAAGGGAAAGGGCCGGGGAAGGGATGATGGACAGAGAAGGCTGACGGTGGTTTGGTGGACTGGGGACAGAGAGACAAGAGAGACTGATGGGGAGGAATGGAGGTTGCAGCGTTGGGGTGGCAGCAGGAGGCTGCTGCTGTAGGGAGAGCAAGGACAGGCTCAAAGCTGGCGTAGTGGGCTGCAGAGGTCAAGGAAAGGACAGTGTATCTGATGATGGACCAAATACACTGTCCAGTTTATTTCCAGTCGCTAAAAGCTTTTGGGGTTACAGATTTCTACAATACAGTACTAAGAGGATCTGTTTAATACCTGACTGGGTCTAAGCCTGTAGGGTTGTTTAACAGCTTGGGTTTTCTTGGTGGGTTTGTTTTACTTGCTATCTGCCTCAGGCCCTTAAAGGTGCAATAGGCACAATTTGCCTTAGGGAAAATTCCAGTTAGGAAAATGTCTTCATTGTTAAGATGATCAAACACTGAAACAGGGGCCCAGAGAGGCTGTGGAGCTTCCATCTGTCGAGGTATTTGACAGGATAAATCCCTGAGCTGCTTGAGCTTGGACCACAGAGCAAACTAATAGTGGAGTGCCAGCAGTAGAGAATCAAAGTGAAGTACATTTCTGAGCCAAGGGGCCTCCTTTAGCTGGATGAAGGACTGGGAGAAGGTGAGAAGAAAGAGGCTTCCATGGCCTCAAAGCTGTAACTTCAGTCATGCACTAAAACAAGTACTTTTATAGCCTTTTCTGACACTAGAGGGTCTTATCTGAGAACTTTTCTAGAGCAGTGGTTGTGCTTGTTGTATGCTGAGAAACTGTACATAGTACTCTGCTCAGTCGTAAGTGTACAAAAGTATGAGGCTTTGGCTATCTGAATTCTTTTCTCAGGTTCAGTTTAGAGTAGTGTTAAAGGTGATATTTAAAGGAAGCTTAAAATAGTGCTGCACGGGTAATAGCAGGTAGTAAAATCTGTGAAAGACAGGTGTGAGAGGAAGGCAGAATGATGTGATACAGAGTTGAGGGAAGAAGACTTTTATTGGTGCTCTGGCTAGTGTTTTACTTTGACTTTCCCTCTCTCCTGTCACCCCCTCAAACAAGTGCAGAAGGGAGGAGGGAGAAGAGAAAGCCAAGAATGTACGTAGAAGGAAAAAAAATTTTAGTCCGGAGTTTTTATCTGAGGTGGTGCTGCTTACATGCCATCATCTTAAATGCAGGCTAATGGGTAATTCCTAGATCTAGATCTTCCGTACAGCATTGAGGCTAGTAAAATGACCAAGAGTTGGTAGCACACGGCTGCATTGCAGAATCTCATTACTAATGACAAGCTTGCGTCCCTTCCCTGTGTGGCCTTGAGCGGTGATGCCCTGCTGCTGAGAGAGCTGACAGACAGCTGGCCACTGGTTCCCTGCCATCCAGCCCTCTCTTGGATTTGGATTTCAGACCCTGCTTTTCTATGTAGTACTTTTGCTCAAAGGTTTGATAAGATAATCTTGAAGAAGTAGTTTAAATGTCAGTGAAGAGCAGAAAAGAACTGTGCCACAGTTCTGATTTGGGGGGTCCTGTTCTTCAAACTACCCCTGCTTTGGTTTCACAGGCTAAATGGGAATAATAGAGGTGGTCTGGGTAGAAGTAGAAACAGATGGATTCAGTGGAAAGGCTATAGATATTTTGCTCTTCTCATCTCTTATTTCTGAAGTGCTCTGGTATGGGAATAGAAAAGCACTTGTAAATATCAACATGGAGTGTGTGGGTATGTGTATGTTACTGGTGCTTTCAGTTACTGCTGTGTTACTGAGGCTTGTTTACATATAGCAGCCAGCTGTTCTCCAGACCAGCAGCATGACTTTGTTAGGTTGCAGGTGTTAGTTACTGCTACTTGCTCACCCTTCTGAAGTCTGCCGTGGCTGCTTTCTAGTTCTGCATGCAGCATCTGCTTCTTTATCCATGGGTGTATAGAATCGGGTATTTGTTTCCAGGAGGGCTAGCTTTGAATAAGCTTAGGGGAAAAGATGCGGTATGAGGGGCGTGGTTTTTGCCTTGTGTGTCTTCTGTACTCTGCCCTTGAGGGCACAGAGGTCCCCCGTGTGTTTGCATGCCCCAGCCCAGGCTTGCAGGACCATGCCTATTTCGACTTCTTGTCTTTTGTCACATGCCCTAATGCTGAGAAAACTGAACTATGGTTCCTGACTACCACTCTTCTGTAGATCTGTGTTCTTTGGAAGTCATTAGGGTGGGAAAATCTCTATAGATAGAGCTTGTCTGAAAAACAAAAAGAAAAGTGAACCTAGAAACTAGTGACTCCTTGCAGAAGCAAAGATGGTGAGTTGGACCGCATCTTGATTAGCTGGATCTTCACCTGGGTAAACATCCCTCCGTTAGTTGGTTAGCTGGAGTTACTCCTTTTCTCCATTTTCTGCTCCCAAAAGCTTCCCAGAACGATTTTTTGTTTTTTGGGGTTTTTTTGTTGCCTGCACTCTGAAAATCAAAATATGCTAGATGAGTGTCAGCAGCACATACTGGCAGAGGTATAGAGAGCAGTGGAGGAAAGGGTGGACAAGGTCTGACACTTGGCCATCTTGCCATAGTTATTATTCAAAGATACTTGGCTGGCTTCTAGGTAATGGGCTGCTTTCCCAGGAATATGGCCAGGTTCTTAAAACTTAATATTTGTAGGTGATTTAAGTTCATTACTATGTTATTATGGTGTAAATCTTAAATTAGATGATTGCATTATTTAATTCAATGCAGATTAAATTGCTGTCCCAAGTGACTAAAACCTTTATGTATTTGTAAAATAATGTGGGGATTTTTTTTGTTTTGTTTAGAAAAACTGTAATTTTCTGGGAACTTTATAAAGCTAGTGACAGTGTTCATGCTATAAAGCCAGATGGCCTAACATAGTGAATCTGATTATTCAAACTAAAAAGATACTTGTTATAATATCCCAAACATAACTATATTGAGGAGGGGTGAGGATGACATGTGGCATTTCAGGCCTAAGGAGCCTAGGACAAGGGCATGTAGTGACAGGACAAGGGGGAATGGCTTCAGACTGAAAGAGATTAGGTTTAGATTAGATGATAGGAAGAAATTCTTTACTGTGAGGGTATTGAGGCACTGGAACAGGCCCAGAGAAGTTGTGGATGCCCCATCCATGTCAGTGCTCAAGGCCAAGTTGGATGGAGCTCTGAGCAGTCTGGTCTAGTAGAAGGTGTCCCTGCCCATGACAGAGGGGTTGGAACTAGGTGGTCTTTAAAATCTCTTCCAATCCAGGCCATTCCATGATTCTGTGATCTCCAAGGGCCAAAGGAAAGCACTGTATTTCACACAACAGAACAATGACTTGGTCTTTGGCATTGTTTAAAAGCTCTGATGTCTGTTCCAGGAAAGTTTAAGTTAGTGAAATAGCTCTTAAATCCTTCCCCGTATTTCTTTTGCTGTTACTGCACCACCACCGTTCCATACACAGACCACACCACCACCACTCCCCCACCCCTCAAACTAGGAGACAGTTTGGGCAAAAGTATTTGAGGAAAAGTGTAGACAGATACAGCTGGGCACAGAAGGAGGGATATTATGGCTGTACAAGCACTTGTAGCTCTCCTTTGTGAGAATTTGTATTCTCGAAGTGAGATGGAAGTGATGGAACTTTGCAAAACTAAAACTCCTGCACTCCAAAAGTTGTGACTCTACAGCTGAGATAAAGGTCAGTGAAACTGGACCTGATATAAAAAACATAAGCAGTTTTCTGCTGGCTGTCAGATTTTAAAGGTATTGTATCATATCCTGTTTCTGCTAGCCTGTATAAATAGGGCTTTAATTTGCTGCATTGATTGATTGCCAGTTACTTGAGAGGACACACCAGGAGGAGCTGTTATCTCTGAAATCAAAGGGCCTTCACTAGTTTTTCGCTTGGAAATAGTCGTTTTCAAAACTGATTGTTTCCTCCTGCAGTGCTGTAGGGAAACGAAAGCTGTTACTGTTTTCTTTCATTAAGGGCTTTTGCGTTCCTGTGATAAACCAGCGTATGTACTGCCACCAAGGCTGCCTGCTCAAGTTTCCTTGTGCAGTACATCAGTTCTATTAGTTTGTGTCTTAACAAAAGTAAGTGTACACAATAGCAGGTATGTCTCTGTTTTGGAAAAAAAATGTTGTCAGCCAAGCAGATAAGAGACCTTTTATTTAAGCTCTACAATGCTATTTTCTTGTGAGCCCAAATTAAAACATCGGGCAGGAACTCATTTCATGAAATTAAACTTCCTAACCTAGCTACTGAAAAAAGACCAAGTTTATTGCTTGGATCCAATGCTTCCCATTAGAAGAGGGATAGGGTAAACAGTATCTAGGGATCTCTAGCTTGCCAAATAGAAGGTAACCCCTTCAAATGTCACAGCTTCATATGCAGCAAATTTGAACTTATGATGGGTGAAAAAAAGTTTGGTGGTGGCTGCTGAATACTGTTCTTGGATGCCTCTTTTTTTTTTATTCAGTGTTGGAAACTGGTATTTGTGGATTTCAACTACACTGGGCTATGATTGCTGCATTCTAGTGATCCCTTGCCTTGGTGTGAATGTGGAGGAGCTTAGGAAATACGTGTCAACCTTCACAGGCAGGAGGAGAATCTCCAGAAAAAGTTGCAGCAGTATCATGATCTGTGGTGTGTAAGCATAAATGTGAAAAGCCCACCCCTTCCCCTGCTGGAGGAATGTAGATGACTCTTACTGCCAGGGATACAGACCCATGCAAAAGGAAACTCCCTGCAGTTTTACTGGGACTTCAGTAAGCCTTACGGACAGCGTTCCACGGATGCAGCGTGGCATATCTTTGTGGAGGAGAACATGACTGGATTTCTACCGGTTGTCCTCCCCTTAATCTTTATGGTCTGCCTTCCCAAAGAAACAAACAACTGCCACTGCCTCTGATGTACTTGAATGAATCGACACAGGTTGCTTAAATGTGGCCATGATAACATAAACAGCTCTTTCCTAAATGTTTACATGAAACCTTCTGAGCAGCCCCTTCCCCAAGGTCAAATATGCCTTCTTAATAGTCTCATAAATACTGCAGTTATTGTATAGAGAAGACAGAGGCTTAATTTAATTGAAGGAACAATCAAAAATATGGTAACTGTGTAGAGGAAATTGTGGTTTAGACATGTGAAAAAGAACATTTCCTTCAGCTGGTCATTTTACTGGCTACGTTTTATTGCTGTTTCACCATAATTGATTGTTAATAGATTGCTGTCTTAGTGTAGTCTGGTATTGACTGCTATTTTTCTTGCAATTGATTGCATTTCACTGTTAGTTCGCCTTCTCACCATCTTTTTCCTCAATTGTTTTATGCTGGCTTTTTCAATTACCATATTTTTGTCTTGTGCTTGTCTGTTCATTGCGCTCATCTGCATTCACCTGCTCTGTTCTTGCCTTGTCCCACTTGTGCACATGCCCTGCTGCTCTCCGAGTGCCTTCTCTGATGATTTCAGGACAATTTTTGAAACTTGCATTCTATTACTGATAGGTACTGTTTTACTTTTGTGCTCTCTGTTGCAACTGTGGGACAAGTTCAGGAAAAGGAACCTGCTTTCTGGCTGTGCCTTGGAAGTAGCAGAAGAGTTGTGATCTTTGTAGAAGAACCTTTTAGCATGTGTGAAACTATGAACCCTTTGAGCACAACTGAGAAGCTTGTGACTCTTGGTGTCCTGCCTTTTTCACTACTTTCTGGTTCTCTGGTTCCTTAGAGGACAAGTGAGCATGAGTTAGCTTGTCATCTAAATTTTGTTGTCTTTGGGGCATATCTGCTCACCTGTTACCATTGTTCAGGCTGATTTTTCCCTGTCCCTTCTGTAAAACTGTACTACTTCTCTCCTTCTCCCCTGCCTCCCCAGATGCCCCTTCTTCCCATGAAGCAGTTTCTTTGTTAGACTTAATGGGTTTAGGGCAAACAGGAAGGGGGATGTGTGGTGCGTATATGGTCATATCTGCGTAGGACAGTCTCTGAAGTCTTGCTCTTTTTAAGACTTTCATTTCTGACTAGGATGCTTTGGTAACTCCTCTGACATCAGGACTTCTGGTGCTTCTCAGTCCATCAGTCTGAAAGCTGAATCACACTGAAAGGCCTGGCATCAGGTAAACCAAAACACTTCTGTGAGCAGCCTGAGGGAAAGCAGTGCTGTCCTATAAATCCTCCTCTAAATAGGAACAATGGACCACTGAGACTTTTGCATTGAGTACCTCTGGTGCCGGGCAGAAGCGTGTGGAACTGTCCTCTTACGCCAGAACATGTGTTTGTGGCAGCATGAGTAGGCTGAGACTTGTTCTTATGTGTGGACAAGCCAAGTGCAGATGAGAAATTCAGCTGCCAGAAGAGCCCTCCCAGCTGCTCTGGCTCCGCTTATGGTGCGTGTTTCTCTGGTGCTTTGAATGGTGGTCCAGCTACCTGTGAGCACGATGTATGTGCTGAAGCAAGTACAGGAATGGATGCCATAACCAAGCTTTACCTTGATGTCTGCCAAGCAGCCAAGAGATGTACAGAAGTCATTCCAATGAAATGGGTGGATTGCACCTCTTAAAACCAGTCTCAGGTTATTTCATGATACGTAGCATTATTCTTCCTCTGAATTCTGCTAACGGTAAACTGTTATGTATTATAGGAAACAACGGTCATATTCTTTTGTTTGCTAAGTCCTACTCCCATTCTGCTCCATCGGTATCAGCACTACTCATGTTGTGACCAACATCTCTTGGATGCTATATTCATCCTTATGTATTATTTCACTGTGAAAACTGAATTTTTATTTTTTTTTGCTTAAAGCATATTCCAGTTGTTTCATTGCAGCTCAACTTTTTTGCAACTGGGTTTCAGAGAGTTTGTTTCTCATGTAACCAGACTGAATCAAATTTTGCATATGCTCATGTCTTTTAGCAATTCAGTCTTTCTTGACATCTGAAAGAAGCCCTCATAAAATGAGTGTAATTGGACTTTATGACAATATAGGGTGTGACTGGGGGACATAAAGGGCAGATGACAAGTAGGTGACTTCTCAGCTGCAGCAAGGGGACCACAGTTCTCTAAGAACCTCTTAGAGCAAATAAATAAGAGGATTACCTTATTACCTTTGATGGGTGTCAAAACCTGCGACCACCTTCAAAAAAATCCCCAAACAAACCAAAACAAACTTGAAAATCACCCTGAAGCTAAACTGAAGAACTGAACTTCCAAAGCATTCTAGAGCATCTTTTTTTTAATTTGAAGTTTGCCGTAACTATATAAGGCATTAGGAGGATAGTAGATGAGTGGGTATGGTATGTGCCTGCAATTGCAAAGATCTTCCTACCAAGTCTTTAATATTCTTCAAGATGACATAGTCAGCTTTTAATAGAGAGAAGAAAGGATGAAGAGTTTGGGCTCAGTTAGATGGGGAGACTGTTATTTAACTCACTTGTTATGTTTGAGGTCATGTATGCACAAAGCATACAGGAAAACATTTAATGTCCATATTAGCAGGAGCCTTGGTGGATGTGGCTTAATGCTGTGTTCTGTGCTGCAGTTCATCTCTAAAGCCTCAACTCTGGGGAAGGGTTGGAGACATTAGAATAACTTTTTCTTGACTTTTACCTAGTATCCTTCTGTGATATTTGTCTCTTTCCTAGCTTTTCATTGAGTGGAAGATAAATCCTAGGCACAGTGTGCCATGTATATTGTCAGCAACCCAGCAGCTGTTTTTGCTCTCTCCTGTAAAGGAGACTATCTCTGAACTATTGCAGGTGAAGCAGTGGCAGAAGACTTGCTCCTTTTGAGTGATGTTTCTGGTCTAGTTTTCTGCTTCTGCAGGTGCCTGGGAGAAATTCTGAAGTATGGGGTTAATGTAACTACTAAGCTGCAATGTGAAAAAGTAGGACTTCTTACCTTTCAGTCCTTCTGGGAGAGACTGGCCTGCCCGATATCTGCAATCCTCTTTCACAAGATTCGTTTCCTGACATGCACGGGCTCCTGGCAATGCAGTAGCCTCTTCATAGATTTTCTTCAAGATGGAAATTGATAACTTTGTTTCTTCTCTGACATGGCTAGAGTGAGAGTACAGAAGCTACTGAAGAGTTGCTGTAAGTCATTTTGAAATGCAGAAAGGGTTGGGTGTACACAAGCACTGAGAAGTATCAGGTGTATTAGTTTGTCTAATTGGAGGGGAAAAACCAAGAAACTCAAAAGGCTTGTTTTATAGGTTACGAAATGTTCTATTCAACTACTACTTTATGAAATTACTAATTTACTCATCCCAATGTGATCTTTGTGTTGTTCAGTCTCAGAGTAGCACCTTGAGAGCTGGAATAAGGTGGGAGAGCAAAGTACCTGTCATGTTTGCAAGTCCAGAAACAAGTTGCCTTTATGGCTGGCTGTAACTTCTCTACAGACTGATCTTTGTGCTGAAGAGGTCTGTACATAGAAATCCACATTTTGTGCCTTTCAGAGAGAGTGAGAACATAAGCATCAGTGCTTGAATTTTTCACTCTGCTTCAGTATGTTAAATTGAGTGGGAAGCATGAAGTGTGAGGGAAACACCAATATCTAGGAGGGTAACAGCCTGTCCCCTATGCCCCAAAATCACCAGAGGGTGCTACTGCTGTTGTGGCAGGAGCCAGACCCTGTAAAACACTTACACTTCTTCCTAAGTCACCTCTAAAAGGATATTGGTACAGGCTGTGGATGGGTTACAAATAAGATATACAGCTATATATCATTAGATCAGTGATAATCAGTTAGTTCAATCTCCATTTTCCTTCTTCAGTCCTATTCCTCCCAAATAAAAATGTTCTGCTTGACAAAGCTTGTTATGCAGAATGAATTAAACTTTTAGTTTTTATCCCTTAGGATGGGAAAAATAAAGGTGTAGTATTTGGTCTAAATGATTCGAAATAGCAATTGGTCTTTGGTTTTGTCAGATGCTGTGATGCTCTCTAATATACTGCCCTTTTCATTACCATTTCTTAATGAAGACAAATTCATCAAGTACCATTTGAAATGCATCACTCTAAGTATAACAAAAACATCCCATTCCTTTTAAACTCAGTGACACTGCAGGGAGAGTATGCTCTGGAGGAAGAAAAAAGAGAAGACAGGATGCTATTACGTGCTGTTTACAGTGACACTGTTATAAATTGCACATCAAATAAATTAAGATGTGTTTGTAGTGGACTTCTTTCAAAAAGCCCTAAATCCTTAATATATATGACCTCTCTAAATGAAATACAGAGCATCACAGATGGCATGGATGGCTTTCAGATATAAAGGTAGTCAGAAACATCCTGTTCAAACAGTATTTCAGAAAATGAAGTTCCAACACATTTATTGTTGTGATAGACGTGCTTTGAGCCTAGATCTTGGCAATCCTGTTTATTAGTTGAATTGAGTAAAAGTTGACACAGGAAACTTGAAAAACCTGCATTCAGTTGCACTCAGCTTTGCTCCATATGGGGTTCCGAGGGGCAGCAATTTTATCTTTTAATTAACTATAGTTAGTTAGAGGAGAAACTTGTAATAGAGGAAAACTGTAGAATAATTATTCTCTAACTATTCAATATGCTTTCTATTTGTTCATTGCTCTTTGGGGATTAAGACACCTGGTGGTAATGAATGAGGCTATTAAAGCTTTGTAGAAGAAAACTGATTTTATTTCTAATAAGATGTAATGATAAAGGAATGTTAGCTTAATAGTTTGAACTCTTAACTTACTGGCCTTGCAATAGTAGAGATGGTTTTAAATTGCAGGAAACAAAGCTGGAGTTGGAAACTGCATTTCTTGATTTCTTACTTGTTTTGATACCTAAATGACATTGGAACCACAGAATGGCTGGGGTTGGAAGGAACCTCTGGAAGTAATCTAGTTCAATCTCCTTGCTCAAGCAGGGCCACTTTTTTATTTGTGTGGTAAGGTAACATCAATGCCAATGGGTCATTGAGCTGCCAGAGCTCTGTACTTCCTGATCTGTTTTCCTACTTGCTGCTTATGCTAAATGAGTGGTGGGACATCCTCTAATGGTTGAATGAAGCTTTTGTCTTGCTCATTGCTCCTGCCTTCTTGCACTCTGCCACCACTCATCCGTTTTAATTAGCTATAAACTGAATTTACTGTGGTATTTCACCAATCTGAGCTTTTTTTTGAGGTGGAAAGGTCTAATAAGTCTCTGTACAGTAGACTTATAATGGGGTTGGACTCAAATAGACCTTTACAAGATCACACCAGCAATTAAGCATTGAGTAAGGAAGGGGGCAAATGAATATATGGATTAATCTCTTTCATTACATATTAATTCTAGAAGAAGCTGTTATATTAGTAACTATTAATTTTCTGTAAAAGAAGCCTTGAGTTAGTGCATCTTTGACTACTTCTGCTTGTTTTTTTGCAAAAGGGTGTCACAGACTTTCCAAATGTGAACAGCAGTCTCTTCTTTGGACCTTTACTGTGATCTTCCAGGATGCTCTTCCTTTTCTTGGAAGGATGATAGAGAGGGGTTTTGGATTGGGGTTTTTTTTTTGTTTGTTTTGTTTTGAGGGATGTATATGGTGTATTGCAGGGAAACCCTTTGAAAACCCAGTCAGAATAAAATGTTTTTCAACACAAAATTAATTTCTGTGTCAGGATGGGTGGGAAGTATGTGCTTTCAGCTACAGAAAGTAGTTGGAGTCCTCTTTGGGGATAGGACTCAAACTTTTTTACATGGGAAAGGGAAGAAGAGAATGTGGCTAGCAAGCTGTCCATCTTGTTGCTGTAGTAGTCATAGTTAGTCTGAGCAATCAAGGGAGAGGTGCCATCCAAACAGTGGTTGTTGGTGACAAGGAATCTGCCAAACTGTAATTTGTGGCTCACTCATAAGCTGTTCTTTGTTGGAATTTTCTTTTAAGCTTACATGATGTTTGTGCTTTCAAATAAAGACTTTTTTCCCTAGTTCTTCCAGAACTAGAAAATGGAATAGTCAGGTGAGAAAAGAAGCAGAGGCATCTCAAGATTTGTATTAAATGCCTTTGTAGCCCCTCATCAAGTCAGGTGGAACATCTTGTAGCTGATAGATGATGAGAAATGTCCAGATTTGGGCTTTGGGGAAGCGTTTCCTTTTTCCTTTTACTATCTTGTATGGAAAGATCTAAAGTTGCAGACTTTTATTATCTTGCTGTCTTCATTTTAGGGAGATTTGAGTCAGGTGAATAACAGTCCTGTGGTTTTACATATTAATTATTGAATAGGGAAATGGATTACAGTGTTGCCTTACATTTTGCATAGGAAGTAGGAGCTGTTGTCACTCTTGCTATTAAAAATGTGTGTGTGTGTGGCTATAATACATTTGGTAAGATGACCCCTTCCAAAAACCTGTTATGGGGAAGGACTTGTAGCGCCTTCTTCTATGTGCACTTAATTCACCAACTCTGTGTTTGAATACTAATATGATGGGTGCCTTGGAAATATCTGTAATAGCTACAGAAAGCAGTAGAGGACGGATTGCTTTTTATATTGAGTCAAGGTTGAAGGACTGTGTTTGTCTGAAAATGTTCTCAGTTCCTATATAACTGATTGCTGGTGGAGAAGGGGTTACAGCTGCACAGAAGACATCTTCATCAGTGAGATTATTTGTACTATTAAACACTATACTCTTCAGAGCCAGGCACTTAATAACAAACCAAGCTGTCAGTCGGCACTACACATACTACTGAGGGAGCTTGAAGGCTGTAATATTGGGAGAACAAAGCTAATGTAAACATCATTTATAGTTCATGAGGTTAACTTTCTACTTGCTCAAGCTTTCAAGAATTAATTTCTTTCATGTCTTTCTGTCTTTTGTATTGCCTGTTGCATGTAGAGTTCTGAGGTTCAGCAACTTGGTTCACAACTTGGCTTTAAGCTTCACTCTGTTGTATTTCCCCTGATGTCTTTGAAAATACTGTATAGTTTTTCTTCAACAGAAAGACTTACAGTTCTCTTTAATCGTGGCTTTGCCATTATGACCGAGCTGCTTGGCATAATGCTTAAAGTAAAGCCTTAAAGAAAATTCACAGGCTTGAGTAATTCATGAATATGCCTGTACTGTATGGGGAAGGAGAGAGGAAAAAGTTCTCCTTTGTACTGACAGGTCAAGGAGAAACTAAATTTCCAGTTAGTGTGCTAGAAAGCACTTGCATAAAAATCCTGAATTCCACATATTTTCTCTTATCCCCAAATTACATCTGAGATTGTGATCTTTATGTTGATGTGCTACTTTATGGCCTCTGGAGTTTTTTGGTTTGTTTTTAATTTATAGCTCTTCTTATTCTTCCCTCTCTCTCCTATTTTTGTCATGCTGGAAATATTTGGAGCAAAACCAAATTGTGGAAAAACCAGATTTATTATATCGTCTGAAGTATCTGTATCCTGCTCAATGGACAGCTGGGATCAGCACAAAAGAAAAGTATTACGTGAAAGACAGCATGGGCAGCAGACTGTGTCACTGGGAAATGAGAAGATAATTTCACAGCAAATTTGTAGCAAGCTTGGAACACTGTCAAGTATGAGATGACAGGCAGCTGACATGGAAATACTCAACTTTCACTACCACTGTGATCTAAATGCTTTGTGCTTATTTTGCATTGCTTATCTTTTATTTAGTTTTATGATCCAAACTGGAAAATAAACTATTTGAACAGTTGGGAATGGAAAGTGTCAGCCTACTTTGGTCTTGACTAAATCATTTTCTCTTTAGCTGCCTTTTCCCTCTCATCTGTCTTTTCCTTCACCCCGGCGCCTTCTAAAGTTTTTGACCATTTCTGGTCCAAGTAATCTGACAAGAGAAATGTTCTGTGGGTTAGTGTCCTTTCCATTAAAAGTTCTGGTAGAAACAAAGCAGACAAGCTGGCCTGTCTGCTGTGTGTTTGTCCGCTTGCCCAAGCTGCTCATCTAATGGGCCCCTCCAGGGAGCATGTCCTAGCTCTGGCCAGTGTTGTCTTCCTGTCCTCCATGTAGTGAGTTACTGCCTTTTTTGGCTGTGTTGTTTCCTCCCTTGAATTCTGTGAAATGGATACTTCTGAATAACTCCAGTTAAGATGGAGAGTTTTAGGAAGTTCCCCCCCCCAACCCACTTTTTTATATAGCGATTAGCCTGCAGAGATTCTGGGCTCACCTGGAGCCTCACTAAATTGTAGTGATGAGCATTTGTGTTTGTTTTGGTTTTTGAAAAGCTAATAAAAATGTCCTTTTGTCTGTTCTCCCCCTCCTTTTTAAAACACTCTATATAGCTGAATGATCTATCATTTTGGAGACAGGAATTGTAAAGGATTTAACTTCATGATTTTCTGACTTGCTTGTTTTAATAATTGGAGACTGTTGTATAAAGGATGTTGCAGGAGGTTTGCACGTGCAAGCACTTATTCACTGCGTCTGAATAAATCTTGGTTGCCATAAAGGAGGAGGATGCATCTTAGTGACCTGAACAGGAGCTGTTCCTGCAGTTTGTTAGAACACAAGGATTTTTATGTTTCTGCCGTTTCCAGCTGGTTTTTGGAGCTGACCTTTTCTTTCTTTTCCACTTAGTACTTGTAATTCTACCTGGGTAATAAGTGTTTGTACTTACACTTATGTAGTGATGTTTGAGCAGAAGTTTTACATACAGTAGCTTATTTACCTATTTTAAATCTAAGTGTTTCAGTGAACTTTCTGCCCTCATAGTCTACAATGCTAAAGCAAAAAAAGATGCCTGAGGTGGAAAAGGGACTGTTGTCTGCAGTACAGCAGTGTGCTGCTTTGGTAGCTGCAAGGAACAGATGTATTTTTTTTGGGCAAGGTGTTCAGGCATGAAAGCTTTTAACAATCTCTAGAAGCAGATGTGATCTACAGCCCTGATACTGCAGCACTTCCATCTACAGATTTTGACTTGTTTACCCAATTCATTCCGTCTAACTGGAAAAGTAGAAAAAAAAGTAAACTACCATCTGCAATTGCAGAGCTGAAAGAGTAAAAATTGCGTGGAAGGAAAAAATTATCATATAAAAAGCACAAATACTTTTAACTTTGAGGTGATAGTGATGCTAATAGTGTCCCCAATACCTCCATCTCTGCAGTTGTCTTCTTCGAACTTAAACTGTTCCTCTAAGAAATGGAAGTGTTGGCTAAAATAACGCCATCAATTATGTATAATGAAAAGGTGAGGTAGCTGATGGCAACAAGTACAAACCAACAATTTCAAAAATGCTAATGAAGATAAAACTGTCTAACAAGTCTGCATAATCTGAGGCTAAAGGGCAACTGGCTTCTTTATCAGAAACCGACTTAATGGCAGTGGGGTGAAGGAGCCTGGAGTCTCCTTTGCAGGCCTCCACAACAATGTAGCAATCTATGAAAAATTCCATTTCTATTTGCTTTCACTAGTAACTCTTGACTGTTTAATCTGATATTCATCCAGCAGTGAAAAGACTGAAAAGTGATCTAACCTCATAAATATTAACCAACCTGTTATCTTGGGAAAATTGAGGCAGATACAATTTTAATTACTTCAGATCCATCTTACTAATTAAAACTATTGTGACATACTTCATGTTTTGGAAGGTAGTTACTTTTAGACAAAGTCATTTGCATGGTTAATTTAACTCAGACCAGAAATAAGGGAAGAATTCAGTACTGAGGGTGATCAACCATGGTAGCAGCTTGCCTAAAAGTGCAGTGGGTTCTTGGTCACTTGGAGTCGTCAAGTCAAGATTAGATCTGTTTCTGTATGGTATTTTCTGGTCAAGCTGGCACGTGTGAAATGGATGCAGCAGTTGTTGTGAGGCTCTAGAAGGTGCGATGTGGGAAATTGAGTTTATCACGTGAGTCCTTTGGCCTCAAGGCCAGCCACCATGGTTGCAAAAATCATGAGCTGTGTGGTAAGGAGTGTAGATGAGGAAAATTTAGTGGCTATTGTTGAAGTCCTCAAGTCTCTGCTTCTTTTGAGTAATACATTTGACTCCTAACTTAACATTTTGATACCAGTAGTTCATTTTATATGCTATACAGGATTTTACTCACTACTCTCTTCTAAGATGGTGGATTATTAAGATTATTCTTATGTCTCACTGTGAGCTGTGCTGCATTTTTCTCTGCTTCACAGCAACACTTAGCCTGTCAAATTTTTTTCCTGTTTAATTTTACCTCTGAGAGTAAGGCTGTTTGGCTTGCAGTTGCTGATGGTATGAGTGCATCATAAAGGCATGAGAAGATGAGGGGAGTGAGGCGTGGGGGAGAAAATCACCACGTTTCTCTGGGAGGGAGAAACCACTGCTTTCAACAGTGGTGCTGGTTTATGCTGCTTTAAATGCTGATACTTATGCTATAAGATGACCCAGTGCTTCAAAAGTACATTTTAAGGATGAACTGAGATGAAAACATAAGTCTTTTGCAGAGCAGCTTTGCTCAGAGAGAACTTTTCTTCTGAAGATACATGTCAAGCCAAGCCTCTGCTAGTTAAGTTCCTAAGTTTTTTCTCTAGCATCTTCTCTGTGAATGTATTCTGCTCCTACAACTGCTGCTTGATTTAAGGTTAATGTCAGATGGGGAAATATGTAGCTGTGAAACTACTAACATGGAATGAGTTTAATTCCTTTAAGTGACCTATTCATTTTCAGCTTTATTACTGCATGGTCACTGCTTCCCTCAGTGCTTTTGAAATTGGAGCTGGGGGGAGGGGAAACTTTGTGCACAACTTAACCTTCCTCAAAATGAGTAGTTTGGAGACTTCACTGGATGAGCAGCTCTCTCTTCTGTGTTTCCGTTTGTCCAGGCTGGGAAGCTTACTTGAAGCTCTTTGCATGTTTTTCTTTGCTTGCTTTACCAAGTTGCTTCTCCCTTGGGCTTTATCCTGGTCTCTTGCTTTCTGAAAAGAAGTGTGCTGCTTGAACAGCAGTCTTCTTGTTGTTCACTTTCCCCTTTATTTTGAAGGTGTCCCCAAGGAAAAGTGGCAAGAAATGGAAATGCCATCAGCTGCGGCATCAACAGCATTGCAGTTCACTTCTGTAGCTTAAACCACAATCCTCTTTAGCTGCATGTACCTCTGAGAGTAAGGGAAGGAAAGAAGGAATGATGTGGAGGCAGGCTGATTTTGTGGAGAGTTATGATTGTCTTTTCAACTGGCTGTTGCCCGCAACAGACCTGCAGGACTGAAGGCTGTGCTATCTGACTGAAGTTAAGAAGTAAGATCCAGCCCCAGGACTGGTGAGGATCGTGAATGGAGAGAATACACTGATTTTTCCATGTATTGAGAAAATGTTGTAATGAGATGCCAGCTGATGAAGATCAAAGCCTGCTAGAAGTGTCCTGAAGATGGGGTAGGGATAAACTTTTGAAAAAACAAAAGTTAGATCTTGCCTCTGAGTTCCTCTCTTCTGCTGCTGTTGGGGGACAGAAGCACTGTAGCTTGTGGGATTGCCGTGCAGAACTAATGCATAGATCCTTTGCTACTGATTCAACTGTAGCCAGAGATCGTGGCACTGACTGCACAAGAGGGACTGCATATTAGTATTTGAATATTTGGTATACAAGATTAATGCAGCAGATTTGAGGAAAAACCTGAGATGATTTGTGTAGCAATAGGGTGGTTCATAAGTAGCTTTGCAGTCCTAGAGTAAGGAAAGTCTGTGATTCAACTTGTCCTGTCTGTACTTCTGTAGTCAGCATCCCTGGCTCAGAGAGATTGCGGGAAAACTGGGAAGTAAATCTCTTCTGGATAAATTTGTCAAGTACTTTTACTTTTTAGGATTTGGAAGGCGAACAGATGACGTCTGGAGAATGAGCTTCGCTGGCGGAACTTCTCCTGTATGCTCTGCTCTCAGTTGTGTCGTAACTGTCGATGAAAGCACGGGCGGTTTGTGAAGGTGCTACATACAACTGCCCTGGCAGGGACAAGGCATGCGGCAGATAATGGGACAGTGAACCTTGAGCCACTGTGACAATGAGCTGCTGAGGGAGTTAATTTGCATTTGTTAAAACCAGAATAAACTACTGCCCTCAACTAGGACCGGTAAAAGCAATACAGATTTGATTGCATTCTACTCTAGCAATCTCTAAACGATAGTAGATGCAGAACCCATGAAATTGTATACTGAAGTTTTAGGCTTTGTGTGTGGTGTTGTTTTTTAAATAGCTCTGTGGTGATTGTTTTTCTGTTGAGTAATTTTTTTAACTGGAGAACTAAGTTTGTTTACAAATAAAAAAGGGTAGATGGGAATGCTTTCGGTGAGAAAAAGGTTTGTGAAGCTTAAATGTGTCTGATTTATTTGGTTGGTTTTTTTTTTTTTCTTGTTGTTGAGCTTATTGCAGGGATTGCAGTGATGGGATGACAAGCTGGTGACCAGGCTTTCAGTGCTACAGGATTTGTGATCTTGGAAAAAATAGCTACACTCTGCACCACAGCTCTTTGAGAAGAGTGACTGTTAAATAGTCATTTGAAAAGTTGGGGGAGCTTAACTCTCTTGGGATGTTTTGGTATGGAAAGTGAAAAGATTTAGAGTTTCTCCTGCCTAATGAAAATACAGCTTATTTACAATGGAATGATGTTCATTCAGTCCCTGAGGTTGTGAGGAAGATGACTCTTAGATTTTTTTTTTAACTTGGAAACTCAAATTTTGCCATTCTGTGGCTATGTGGAGCTGCCAGCTCTGTCTGTCCCTCTGCTCAGCCAGCTCTGGGACTGGCCAATTGCTGGCTGGCACAGAGAAACCAATCAGTTATAAGCATAAGACAAATATCCTTTTAAATGCACTTGGTTCAGTATGTCCTAAAGAACCAGCTTAACTAATTGCATTTTAAACCTCAGCAAGAGGAGCCAGAAGTCCAGCTTTGACAGATGTTCTTTACTTTGTTTTGCTGGAGCAGCTTAGAGGTGAGTCAGCTGCCCAAATGTAGGCATCTAGAGCTGCTCAAAACTCCTACAGAATTCAAGACCCTGTATGGGACTAATGCATGTGATGTAGGATGTATGGGAATCCTGTACCTCTCTGTAGGTGTGGCAGAAGACAACATGAGGGACACTTCTATGTTGAAGGGAGCTATAGGTACCTATGATCAGGCATCTGAATTCCACGCTAAACCTCCTTGACTTTTTCAGCCGGATATATCCCTCATTTTCCCTCTATTCCATTTGATGATACATGATTGTGATTTCCCTCAGGGGTCTGTACTGGGACCAGTACTTTTAAATATCTTCATTAAGAGATCTAGTGGGATTGAGTGTGCCCTCGGCAAGTTTGCAGGTGACACTAAGCGGAGTGGTACAGTGGATTCGCTGGAGGGAGGGGATGCCATCCAGAGGAACCTTGACAGACTTGAGAAGTGGGCCCATGTTCAACAAGGCCAAGTGCAAGGTTCTGCACCTAGATCAGGGGAATCAGCAGTATCCGTACAGGCTTGGTGGAGAATGGATCAAGAGCAGCCTTGCAGACCAGGACTTGAGGGTGCTGGTGGATGAGAGGCTGGACATGAGCTGTCAGCGTGCACTCACAGCCCAGAAACCCAATTCTATCCTGGGCTGCATCAAACAGAGTGGCCAGCAGGGCGAGGGAAGGGGTTCTCCCCCGCTGTTCTTGAGAGATCCCGCTTGGGAGTGCTGCATCCAGCTCTGGGATCCCCAATAAATGCAAGAAATAGACCTGTTAGACTGGATCTGGAAGAGGGTCATGGAAGTGATTTGAAACTTCTACAAAGAAAGGCTGAGAGCACTCAGGCAGTTGAGAGAAGGCTCTGGGGAGACCTTTGGTGGCCTTTCAATACTTAAATGGGGATTATAAGAAAGGTGGAGAGAGATTTTTTTACCAGGGCTTGTAGTGTCATAGGACAAGGGGTAATGGTTTTAAACCAAAGGGGGGTAGAATGATTTTAGATAGAAAGAAGAAATTACTTCATATGAGAATTAGTATGATGAACCACTGGAACAGGTTGCTCAAAGAACTTGTGCATGTCTCATCCCTGGAAGTGTTCAAGGCCAGCTTAGATCAAGCTCTGAGCAACCTGATCTGTGTGAAAGATGTCCCTGACCACAGCAGGGATATTAGAACTAGATGATCTTCAAATGTCTTTCAACCCAAACCATTCTATGATTCTGTGTTACCACACAATTTTTCGTGAAATGCTGAGTTGTTCTTCCAGTAGCCTAGGCTGAATTTTGTTTCTAAATCTGTGGGTGTAGATATGAAGTCCTGCCCTCATTTTCAGCATTTTAGCTGCCACTGCTCCTACATGTTCTTCAGCTTTGCCTTTGTTCATTCCTTAATGTTTCTAGAGCTATACCTTGCGTATCTGTCTAAAAATACACATTAAACTATTATGTTTTGCTTGCTCTGTTGTATGACTGCATCAATAAAAGTCCTCTGCTAAAGAGCACTTTGGAAAGCATATGTCTAGATTTGCAATGCACAGTAAAATCTCCTTGTATGATAATGTAATTCTCATGAGTGCTGTACGCTGTCTAGCACTAAAATTGTTGGATTGCTTTCTTCTCTCCAAGAGTTTGTGAGTTATAGTTGCTTTTGAATTTTGCATTTTTCTTCTGTCCCTCTGCGTAGTTGCTCAGTAGTTTTCTTCTGGCATTTTTGAGTGGCTCGTGTAATACATCCTTGACAGGAACCCTTACCAGAACGGATGTAAGACACTGCAATGAAAAGAACATTTTCTGCTAACAGCAGCTGCCAATCTAAATGTGTACCTGCTTCAACAGTGCACATACGGATGCATGGGTCTTACATTCACTAAAGACAAAAATCTTTCCAGGCTGGGAAAGTTCTTCATGGGACAGAAAAACTCTGCAGGTAACTGTTCTTGTCCCAGGTCTGTCCATCACTGGAGACAGAAACATTAGAAACTTGAACCCTATGAACACAATTTTGCACCACATTTTCAGACTATCTTACTTGACCTACTGGAGTTTGATTTTATTTATTTATGTCTCTAGAAGATGATGCTAAATTTTATAGCATGCTGAAATATTAAGCTTTACTTTATTCCCTTTATTTTGAAACTGTATACTATGCAAGTTGATTTAGGTCTTTAAAAGTTTGCTTTGACATCTGTTTCTCTGAATGCCAAATACTTTGTCTTGATCCAGAAAATTACAGAGGCCAAGAAATATTTTTCTCATTGAGGTGCACCTTGTCAAAACAAAATTTTCAGGGTTGGGAAAACTGGTTATTTTCAAAGCACAAATGAAAGATCCCAGGACAGACCTGGAGTGTTTGGTCCTGGAATGGAAACCCTTGTGGTTAGGGCTGAACTCTCCTGCCTGCTCAGACAGTTTATGTATTTGGAATGATTGTGGAACAATCAGTCAGCTGAACTGGGAGCTCCCTGTGCAGAAGTACCAAGAAATAGGAATATGCCTCAAATCAGTTTTGGTTTTTTTCTTTGAAGTGCCTTATCTGAGATTCTGTGCAGAAGCATTCTGCATTTCCAGACCTTTAGGAGACGCCTGTGCTTATTCTTTTTTCCTTAATCTAATAAGACCAGGCCGTAAGAATGGGGGGAGGTGGGGGGTGGGAGAGGGGAATGGGGTGGTGGTGATAAGTGCCCTTATAGGTGCTGTTACAGGCTGCTGTGGGATTGACCCCAGCCAAACCTTCCTTTGTAAGCTGTGCAGGTGTGTAAAAGAAGAAAAAGGCACGAGGGCAGGAAAGCCAGGATCAGGAACCGTGTGGTACAGTGGTTATTTTCAGCTGAGAGAGAGAGAGAGGAATGCTGAGATTCAGCCACTGGTTTAAAACAAAAAGAACAACAGCAACAAACACCACCAAAAGAAAAAGAAATCTGGGCTGAGCAGCTCTGAAGAGGCAGACAGAGGAATGTCTTTTCTGTGCGTTGATCATATGTGAGTGTCTGATGAGAGCTTCCCCTTGCAGCTTTGAGTTCAAAAGCTTGATGTCATGAAACTCGAAGTCAGTGGCAGAACAGAGGGGTTTCCATGCTTGGACAGATGGTGAAACGCTGTTCTCAAGACTTGCCTTTATTGAAATCCTGAGACTTTTTGTTTTTCTTGAAGAACTTGTAAGTACTAAACTGCTGCAGCCTAAGGGCAAGAACAGCTGGCAGGTGTCACCAGGGAGTTTCTCCCTGAATTCAGTAGCTCCTTTTGAGGGAGCTCATTTGCTGCTTTTCACTAGCAGGGAGGATGCTGAAAGGTTTCTTTTTCTGGCGCTCTTGAGTTTCTGAAATAATTGGTTCATTAGTAACTAAGGAACAGAAGCATTTACAGGAAAAGCTCCTAGAAGCTGGCTTCCCTCTGAAAGATAAGTTGTTTTGATCCTGTTTGTTTTTTCTGAAGGGTGAGGAATTTGTACAGAGTGATCCAACCACTGACGAAGTATCTTGTAAAATATGAGTTGGGAAACATGATTAATATTATATCATCTGATCAGTCAAGCAGCTCTATAGAAGGGACTGAAAGTAATGACTTTATCTCAGAGGGTCACTTAGTGTTGCATAATGTCAAATGACTACATTAAACTTGATACTGGGCAACGTAATGTGGGAAGAAAATGTGATAAATACAGAAATCTAGGGAATGTCAGTCCTAAAGTATGATCTAATTTATGGTCTCTGTAAAAGGGTACCTTTAATGATACTTCAAAAGAAGTATCTATAGTAGAGACATCATTTTTTTGATGTATCTTCTACTCCTTTGGCATAGCTTCAGCTCTTAAAGGAGAGTAACTGGACTGTGAGATGTTGCACATAATGGCTTCAGATTAACTTACTACACGGAAGTTGAACTAAGTAGTTATAAAATTGGGTTGAATATCATCTCTTTGGGGGAGTGAGGGTTGAGCAATAAAGCCTTCTCCACACTAATACACTTCAGAATGTCTTTTGGTCTTCAGGAAGTGTTGTACTTGAAGGACTGATCCTCAATGGGATTGTTTTCTCTTGGGGTGAACAGTGAGTCAAAGGACTCTGTCAATAGCAAGTTCAGTTCAGTACATTACATTTCAGTAAAGCTTTTGATACTGTCTCTCACGGGATCCTTCTGGACAACATGTCCAGCACACAACTGGATAAACACTTCATGTGATGGGTGAGCAACTGGCTCATGGGTTGGACACAAAGGGTTACAGGGAATGGGCTGACATCAGACTGGGGACCTGGCACTAGAGAGGTTCCACAGGGCTGCATCCTTGGCCCGTTGCTCTTCAGCATCTTCAAAAACAACTTGGATACAGGATTGGAAGGGATACTAAGCAAGTTTGCAGACAGTATAAAACTGGGAGGAGCTGTTGACTCGCTTGAAGGCAGAGAGGCCCTGCAGAGAGACCTCGACAAATCAGCGGCCTGGGCAATCACCAACCATAAGTAGTTCAAGAAGGGAAGGTGCCGGATTCTGCACCTGGAATGAGGCAACCCTGGATGTACGGACAGACTGGGGAATGAGATGCTGGAAAGCAGTGCCACGGAAAGGAACCTGGCGATCCTGGTTGGTGGCGAGCTGAACATGAGTCAGCAGTGCCCTGGCAGCCAGGAGGGCCAAGCATGTCCTGGGGTGCAGCAGGCACAGCATTGCTGGCCAGGCCAGGGTGGGGATTGTCCAGTTCTGCTCTGCCCTGGTGTATTGATGCAGACCTATAACTTATGTTACATAAGTGATGATTTAATAAGATCTGTATTATACCGGAAAGAATGTTGCAAGTCAGAATGAACATAAGGCCTGTAGTGTGTGATCTTCGCCTATTTAGGACTTAGTTGGTGTGCTGATCCTGAGCAGAATAGCCTTGAAATAATGTGTTGCATTGGGCTTTTCAAATAGGGCAGTGAAGTTTAAAAGTAACTCACTAGTACCCTTCTGAGCTAAAAGGCAGTAAATATAATCTGAATCCTCCTCTCATGAGGTAGAGATGCCAGCATTGCTATCTAAGGGAAGAATACCAAGGCTGTGCAAAACTCTTGTTCAATGCCAGGTTCTTTATCTTTTGCTGTTGAAGATTAAGATTAGCAGTTTGGAGGTCCCAGTGGTTGTAACATGACATGTGAGCCTTTAGCAGCAAGGCAGTCTTGCTTGTTATCCTGAAATATTAAAAACATGAGAAAGTTGTAGCATAAGTGCTCCTGTTTAAAAGCAGACAAGCAAAGATGAAAGAAATACAAATGTAAGGAGGAATTTCTCATTCTGTTGCATGTGAGACCTTATATGTGGTGGTGGGAGAAGAGAGAAGATAATCCTAAGGGTCACCGGTTGCCTCCAACGCTCTGAGAACTCTCCTTTCTACTTTGCCATTTCATGCTACATTTTGCTTGGAGGCTTTATACCCTGTGCTCGGATTTCACTGTAATAGAATATTGCTTATTGATCACCTTGGATCTTTGTGGATGCTGTTTTTTGTTTCAGCAGGAATAATTTCAAAGATGTTGAAAAGTGATTAAAATGTTGACTTTTACAGTAGGGCTTATGAAGACAAATGATGTCTATAGAAAGGGGCTTTCCTATGAAGGTGTTAAGGATTTGTGAGGAATTCTCTCTTCAGACTGTTAAATGTGCTAATTTAGAGTGTGCTCACTAGAGATTAATTGCACTTAATCGTATGCATGCGCTGAGAGGCTCCCAGTCTCTGTCCTCTTGACTGTCCTAATATTTCTGCATTTGTTTCATGCTTCTTAGGCTGCACTGTCACTCACCTCCTTTACGTCTTTCATCCATTCATGCCTTTTGACTTTTCTGCCTTAACCAGTTGACTGTGTTTCCATCTTCTCCTCTGCTATCCTTCTGTGATATATTTCACCGCAGCAAAACCACTGCTGTTTTTCCACCCATGGTTGAATATAACAGGAGAAAAAGCCCCGGCATAAACCTACAACTACATGCTTTCAGCAATAAAAATATAGTTCTGAGATTAACAAAGCTATCCATTTTCCGTTTGCTCCAAATTTTAGGTACTGACCCAGGAACCTTGGCCCTGTATATTTTCATTTAGTGCTTTGTTGCAGAAGGATTTAAATAACTTCTCAAGAAAATACAGTATTTCTTATTTGAATAACTACTCACATAGTGAGTCTGTGGCACTGTGTAGTTTGTGATTCTAGTTCATGTGGGCCATAGGCTCTGAGAAATAGAAATCAGCATATATTAAAAGCAAGTTTAAGTCAATTTTTCTGATAACAAACCACAGTATTTAAATGAATCACAGCGAACTGTTGCTTAGAGAGAACAAATTATGTAGTCTTAGAATTTATATTTGATTGTCTTATTGCAACAAACTATAGATAATAGAAAACTGTCTACCAAATAGGTCATCTCCACAGGAAGGCATGTCTTATTATTTCACTCTTACAGTTTGCTGATCTTCTTCGTAGAGTTGTGTTCTCACAATATGAAAAACCATTATAAGTAGATGCTTTTACTTTTTCATTAAATTATGGGATAGAGGCTTGCTTTTATGCTGTAGTTAAAGCTGGTTGTTCCTGCATTCATGAAGGCAGTAGATGAAAGCTCGTTTTAGAAAAATTTCTTTAAAGATTCCTGAGTCCAAAAGAGCTGCTTTTCTTAGTGTAAGCAGTTTTAGGATATTGTCAGGATATTTTAAAAGGTAGAGTCTTGTTTCTAAATGAAACTCTGTATGCATCTGTATCTTGTAATAATTTGAAAAGCTGAATTTGGATTAACTTGATGTAGTCATCAACATGCTTGATCAATAGTTACTTTTTGGGAAGATGTGTGATGTTTAGTAACTTACGAAATTATACTGAATTGTAATTTAAGAATTCATCCTGAAAATGTTCCTTTTAATTCCTTTATTAGAGTGTTAACCTGGTGAGGAGAGGATAGTGAAACAGTCTTGTGTAACTTCAATTTACCATCCTTTTAAAATGAAGACCATTAAATGATTCTCTGATTCTAGAAGATATATAACCTAAAAGTCACTTTGTAGAGACAACCTGAGAGAAACTTAACTTTGAAAACTGTTTCTCTCCCTGCATTCAGGTAATCTATCATTACATGGATATGTTGATGGCATTTTAGTTTTAGTTACTGATTATCTGTTTCTCTACACACACCTGTAGATCTAATTTAGGTGATGTTTTCTTTCCCCTTCAGGTATGTTGAGCATAGATCACTATGCTACAGGTTTGTTTTTCCATAGGTACATTCAGTAGAATCCATTTGTTTTACAATAGGCAGACTTTGCAGCATTTATTGGCATAGATAAGGTGATTTAAATCAGGCAAACAGGGTCAGAGTTTCCAAGATCCACAGGCTTGTGCTTGTTTTGACTTCAGGGGGACCTGACTAAATTCTTCTAAAATTATGGCTGTGAGGCCCTAGCTACAAGTTAAGTTTTAGATGCTTACTCTTGAAACACAACACAGGTATTTACTAAATGTTGTACTTTTTATCACATATGCAAGACTGTATTTGTAATTAAATGTAGTGGGTTAATCCAGGCAGAAGCATTATGTGTGTAGTGCTTGGTTTATTTCTTTTCAAACAGTTTTTTAATGGGAAAGGTATAAAAGAAGAGGACTTGAGAGATCTATTCTGTTCTTTTATACCAAGGTGATTGCATTGGTGTCTAAATTTTAGTCATATTGGTTGTAGTGGACAGGATTCAGTTTGACCCTCTTGAAATGCAGTAGAGTTTTAAAATTACTTCTTCATTTTAAAATAATTCTTCCCATACTCTGGTTTTATTCTAACCATCTGAAAAAGGTTTAGAAGCACAAGTGGAAAGTAAAAATTAGCAATTGAAGCTGGGAGGGTAAAACCGCAAGGATTATTTACCCTCATGCTTCACTAAATAAACTGATTGACATCTGGGATTAAATGGACTTCCTTCCACTCAGCAGCATTAGTGTGTTGTACCATTAGGTTCATGCTGTTGATTGTATGTCTGGGACATCCATGGGGCTTTCTCTGGAAAAAGAAGGCTGAGTTACCTTCATTGTTGATCACTTACAGCCTCTTAATCCGGATATTTAAACTTGGTTTATACAAATACAAAGAAGGGGGAGAAGGAGTACTCTCTCTGCTCAAATGCAGTGAGTAAAGCTGGATCTCTGTGTGCCAGGTAGGACATCTGCTACAGTTGAGTGAGCCGCTAGCCCTGAGTTAGCTGCTCACTCTATAACAGCTAATTTCCTTTGTCCTCAGATGAAGTCTGTACATACTTTCGCCCTGCCTCCTCACTCCTTGGGGTAGCTGATGGTGGAACCTGTGGCCTGTCAAAATGTGCAAAAAGGAGGTTCCATGTCTTTCTGCAGTTTCAGGAAAAATATGCAGGATGCAGGGAAAAGCCGTTCATCAAAGAAAAAATAAGCTGGAAAAGCTTTCGTTCACATTTTGGAAGAATGCTAGGAGAATAGCCAGTGAATGCAGTGAATTAAGTTGTGTTCATTTATGGGAAAGCAGAAAAACTGCTGTTGGACAGAAAACTTCTACTAATAAAGGACTTACTGCTGTCCCTGTCTTTTCATGAGGTAATAAATCACACAACTGGGGCATGTTCAAGAGAGCAAGGCTTAGCTCAGTGTAAGTTTCAGTGGGGATACTGTATAGTTTGTGGGGATTTTGTTTCCTCGGGGTACGAATAGAAGGGGATTTTTTTTTGGTTGAAATTAGGCAAATACATAGCATCATCTTGTACTTTCTGTGGTATGCAGTGCTGTTCTGGTTTTTTGTAGTCATTTTCACACTCACCTACTCATTCTGTGTGAAAAACCCTACAGTTTAAATCCCTGCAATGTCTGAGACTCGTGATTTCTCTTTCAGAGTTCAGATGGGTCCCTCTCTGAGGTTGTGCAGAAATGGAAGGAGTATCAGCTCCAGTGCCAGAAATACTTGTACGAGACACCCCCCATTGTGGCAGGTAAGCTGGTTTGGTAGGGATAGGATACATTAATTTTTGAAATGCATGATTACAGTAGCAAGGGAGTGATTATGAACTTGAGAATGCTTCTTTCTGGTCCATTGCTTCTTTATCCCATTTGCTCCTGCCTGCTCACTGTGGGACTTTTCCCTCTACTAGGGGAAGCATTTTATGGAACAATTTCATTGTAAAGATGTTTGTCCTTGGGTCCAGAGTGTTATGCAGTGGCACGTGATAGCTGTACTGTATCAAACAGCCACTAATGTAATAGACCTGAAACTCTTTTAGGGGTCAGGGTGTTAGGAAATCTGGGACCATGCTGTTCACATTGAACTAGGAGTTTGTGGGTTGTAAAGTTGGTATAAATTGTGAGCATTGGTTTTGGAAATGGCTTTGGAAAAAAAAAAGCAAATGACTTAAGGAAAATGAGAATGTAGCTTGTCTTACTGTTTGAGCTGCTGTAATGTGCTCAGAGCATCTGTGATATGCCAGCATCGTGGTGTTCAGAGGCCAAGTGGTGACTTGCCAATGATGCTCACAATTGGACACCATGGAGCATCTCCTCTGCTTCAGTGCTTTTGTGACACACTGAAGATGGATCTGAAGTTGTGCCTGTGAAGAATTATTTCAAAACTGTTAATATTCCTTGTCTTAACTACATTATTATGTCAGAGTGAGAGCAGTAGCTGATGACAATGGCTGGGACACATTCATCTCCCTCTGCTGCATTATTCTGTTGAGCAGTTGAGTGCTGCCCTCTAAGAATGACAGTTTAATGAATCTGAAGTATTCTCGTGTTGATTACGCTGTAATGCAAAGTTATGGTTGTGTGCGGGTATTTCATTGGTGGACCTATATATTAGGGTAGGCTTTCCACCTGTATGGCTTTAAACCATTCTGAAGAATTATTATCTTTACTGTTCATACCAAAAATGATTTTAAATTAAACTGGGACAAGTAAGGGTGTAAAAAAAAATAGGTAAATTAATACTAATCCATTACTTGTCTCTTGATTCAGTGTAAGACCCTAATCTGTTCCTTAGTTCCTCCCTGAAACAACAGGTTCCTGTGTTGAGATAAACTCTTTTGGATAAATAAATATCATATAATTCCACATCAAAGCTTGAATGCATGTGTCTGTATTTCCTTTTATATTCTGCTCTTCAGTCTTTTCCTTCTTGCTGTATTAGTACAAGGCAGTGGCATGAGCCTCCCTTCTGTCTCTCTGCAGAAGGCAAGTTCTGCAACAGAACGTTTGACGATTATGCCTGCTGGCCGGATGGACTGCCTGGCACCTACGTGAATGTCAGCTGCCCCTGGTATCTTCCCTGGGCTAATGCAGGTAAGAGCCTTTCCTTATAGGCACAGCTTTAAACCAATCCTGTTTTCCTTGCACAGTCTTAGCAAGGACAAGATTGGCTTAACTGGCTGTGAGTGCAGTCAGTTCTCTGTAACATAAAAGTAGGGATGGGTATTAGTATGATACATTCTTTATCTCTGTTTAGCAGGAGAAGATGAAAATGAGAGAACAGACTTTTTAAAGGTTGCATTTAGTCTGGATGTTTTTTGCTTTCATCTGGTTTTGCTGCGTGGATAATGGTGACTATTAATAACTTAGCTCTGTGTGCTTGCTGAAGGCTATCTAACAATGATAATGAGTTTGTTGGAAAACTGAGATAAAAGTAACAAAGGTAACTGGTACATCATCCTGTAGAAGATACAGACAAAAAAGTCTAAAGTAAAAGTGTTTTTTGCTGCTTCCTGAGGTAAACTTACTTCTCGGAATACTGTGAGATGAAGGCATTTTCAGTGGTTACAAAGACTTCTTCTATGAAGGACTGAATATCACCTTTAGATTTTACACCCTTATGTGCATGTACACTTGTAGGCAAGGTGTATTTAGATCACTTTGTCTAGCATTCTGTCTTTCGAACTAGTGTCTTGTACAGCTTGTTCTTTGTAAAGACCTTTCTATGCTTTGAAGTCTGAATGAAACAGTTTATTAGCCAGCTACGGTGGTGTGGAGAATTGGCTTTGGCCTCTGTTAAAGGACAGAGGATATTAGTTAATGAGGATATATAATTCTGATTGATGGGTGCAAAGTGTATGGTGTAAGTATGGAGAACATGCTGTAAGTGTTGGTACGAAAGGATATTAGGAATGACAAATAAAAGGGATGGGATAGTCAGAGATTATTTAAATGTATTGCATATTGTGGGACCTGGGCATAATACAAATAGCATGAAATAAGGGGTGGAGATGGTATTGGATCTCGCTGGGTTGGAGGTGACTTTCTTCACAACAGCGCTTGCCCAGCATCAAAGCACTCCAAGCACTGCCTGAGGCCAGCAGGGCTGGGGGTCTGCATGAGGTTGGGAGGTGACGTAATTGGGACAGCTGATCTGATCTGACCAAAGGGATATTCCTGCTCTATGATATTGTGGTTGGCAGTAAAGCTCAGGGAAAGGGGGAAGAAGTGAGAGAAGTGAGTAGAGGCATTCATGATGGTGCTTGTCTTCCCAATTAATGGTTACACATGCTGAGGCTCTGCTTTCCAAGTAGTGGCTGGATGTCTGCCTGCTAATGAGAAGCAGTGAATAAATTCCTTGTTTTGTTTCACTTGCAGGTGCAGCTTTTGCTTTCCCTATTAAACTGTTATTATCTTGAAGAGTTGGTGGTGTGTGTGTGGGGAAATCCCCACACTTAAATCAAAATATCACCACAACACTGACAAAGGTTAAAAATTTACACACACAGTACTATAACACGTCTTGGCCCTTCGCTACTTTACAGCCACAAAGGATTTCCCATAGTTGTTCCTCTCTGTGGCAATATCCAATCTCAGTTTTTTTCCATTACTTCTCCTAGTTGCTTATTTATCTTGACCACCAAGATAAAATCTTAGTTTTTCTTCCCCATCCTGTTGAGGAGGGAAAGTGGCCGGGGATATGTTTGGCAGCCAACCAAAGTCAGTTTACCTCATCCACCATGGAAACGCAGGGGCTATGAAGAAGTCTCTGCCCTGGTGCCTGCAGCATCTTCTCACTTCACCTGGATCTTCTCTGACTTTAGTGCTCTGCACAGGGCTGTTTCTCACCCCTCACAGACAGGCAGTGTTTGGCTCTTTCTTGCATATATTTTCCCTGAGGTGCCATGGTCTAGTTGGTAAGGTGGTGTTAGCTCATTGGTTGGACTCAATGATCTCAAAGGTCTTTTCCAACCTAGTTGATTCTGTGATCTTGGCTGAGGGGCTCAGCTGTGCCCTGCAGTGGGTCTTTGGAACCAGTTGTGTCCAGCATGGGACAGCTCCAGCCTTTCCTTGCAGAGGCCACCCTTGATTACATCTTCAGCCTTGCCTGCTTTCCTAAGTGACCTCAGAAGTTAAAATGCTGTTTGCTAATCCTCCTCAGGTTATTAAGGATTTTATGCTTTTGGAATGGATAAACAAGCTTTTTCAAATGTATGAAATTAATATTTACCTCATAATTAACATAAAATAATTGGATACTGCAGAATTTTTTCCAATAATGCTTTTCTGTCTGGATACCTAAAACTCTTCACAGACTTAAACTTCTTTCCTCTAAACCTGTTTATTTTCAGTCTTTAAGACCCTGGACTTTCAACTGCTCTTGAAACCACTGCTGGAAAAAGCCAAGGTTTCACGCAATACTGCAGATTAATAAATTACTTGAATGTGCAATATCTTTCATACTTTTGGAAATAAGTTTTTAAAAAAATTAATTATCCTGAAAACAGTGTTTGTTTCAGTGAGAAGAAGAGCAGCATTCTGTAAACTCCTTGCTAGCGAGAATTGCAAAATACTTCAGAAAATCATTAAACTTCTGGATGTGTTCCCTTGCTGAGCAAATTGTGCATATACCTCAACCTCTGTTTTATCAGCGAGGAAAAGAATGGAACAAGGAGGCCTTTCATTGTCCAGTATAAAACAAGAAGTTTGTATCAGTGCCAGGTATGCAGTTTAGGAGCCTGAATTACCATGACCTGATAGTATTCCGTGACATCTTGTGGAGTCGTGTTCAAAGTGAATGCTAATGAGCTGCCGTGATGAAGAGGTAATGTCTTTATAATAGAAGATCTAGAGCAATAGGAAATTGAACACCCTGTGATTTAGAGGGGTCGCTAAAGCATGTTTGCTACTTGTTCTTGCTTAGCCCCCTACTTGGAACTTGAAATAGGTTCTAGCTCTGCAGGACTTTCTCCTCGTCACCTGCTGGAAATGGAGAGGAGGAAAAGATGAGATGTTGTTTGGGAAGTACCTTCAAAACATGTTCAGGGAAGGTCATCATTAAGTACGAAGTGCTTCAGCCAAGCGTACTCATTTAAGACTGCTGCTCCCTTGATTAGGAGTCAAGTCTTCAGGTTTGTAGAAAGCTTGCTGGAATATACCCCCAGAAATCCCCTGGGAATTGAATTGAGTCACTTGAAACTGAATGCTGCTTATGATGGGGTACTGAAATGGAGGAAGCTTTGAGTGTGAGTCTCTTCACAACTTGAGCACTTGTGTATAAAAATGTAGAAGAGCTGGAAGCAGGGAATGGTGATCCAGGAAACACACACTGGCCGTTCAGTGATGGCATTGGGACAGCCATAGCTCACCCAGAACCTGTCAAGTGAGATGAAGAGCAACAAAAAGGGCTTCTAAACAGATATGAGAAAAAAATTTGGACCCACTGCTGAGTGGGGCAGGAGAATCTTTGGCAAAGGATGGGTAAATGACTGAAGTATTCACTGCGTTCATCATGGCCTTTACTGGTAAAACTCACCTTCAGCAATCTGAGGCCACTGAGATTAGCGGTAAAGCTGGGAGAAATGAAGACTTATTCTAACTGGATGAGGATCAGAATATGGAACACTTTAATGGGGTATACACAAGTCCACAGCAATTGGTAGGATGTACTGACAAGTGCTGAATGAGCTGATTAATGCCAATGTGAGGTCACTTTTGATTATCTTTGAAAGGTCATGGCAACTGAGGGAGATTTCTGCAATTGTCACCACGATCTTCAAGAAGTGCAAGGAGGCAAATCTGGAGAATTATAGATGATTGGCCTTCTGTCTGTCTCCAGGGAAGTAATGGAACAAATAATCCGGGAAACTGTTTCCAAGCAGGTAAAGGGCAAGATGATGATTAGGAGTAGTCAGCATGAGTTTATAAAGATGAATTCATGAATGATGAACCTGATAAGAGGACTAGCCTGGTGGCTAAGGGAAGATGTTTATCTTGACTTTAGTAGGACTTGACACAGGCTCCCATAATATCCTCCTTGACAAACTGATGAAGTGTGGGTTAGACAAAAGGCTGAACAAGTGGACTGACAGGAATCCTGTGAGGTTCTGCTGCTGGGGAGGAATAGTTGTGTGTATCAGTACTGACTGGCTAGAAACCAGCTTCACAGAAAAGGCCATGGAGGTCCTGGTGGACACCAAGCTCTGCGTGAGCAGCAATGTGCGCTTGAGGCAAAGGACACCAATGGCTTCCTGGGTTGTATTAGGAAAAGCATCATTGGCAGCTCAAAAGGATTATCCTTCCCCTCTACCTAGTGGGGTGTGACACATCTGGAGTGCTTTATGCAGTTCTGGGCTCCGCAGTATGAGTGAGACATGGACTTAGTTCAGCAAGTCCAACAAATGACTCTGAAATTTATTGAGGGGTGAAGAGTGTCTCTCTTACAAGGTGAGACTGAGAAAGATGGTGTTCTTTAGCTTGGAGAAGAGAAAGCCTCAGAGGAAATCTTATCAATGTGTATGCTCACATATTGAAATTCAGAAAATTTCCTTTAAACATAATTATTTTTCTGTGAGGTTGGTCAAATACGTAGGACAGGTGACCCAGAGAGGTTTTGGAGTCTCTGTCTTTAAAGAAGATGGTCACAGCCTGACTAGACATGAACCTGAGCAACTTGCCCTAGTTCCTCGCTGTATCAGGAAATATCAAGAGTCTCATTCCAATGCTGACTGTTTTGTGATTCTCTGTTTCTGTTAATTTCTTTTTTGTAGGATGATAAGTCTTGGTAACCAGTTATTGTCAGGTGTTAAAAATTTCTGTTGATGTCAGACAGAATACGAGATGGGGAGAAGATTTGCATGGTAAATGTTTGGAAAGCTGGAGCATTCCTTGGGGAATTACAGGTTTTGCAAACTATGCTTTAATAGCTTTTGCTGTTTGTGTACCACTCTTGTCCTAGTGGCTGTCAGTCTTGAGCCTGCCCTTCAGCAAATTTCAACAGCAGATGTGGCCCAGCAGGTTGCCTAGCAGAGTGGCAAGCTGAAAATGGTATGAAGAACTTTTTATGTGCTCAGCAGGTGTGTGCTGTGTCAGTAGTCCAACTGCACACGATGTCAGTTGGTTCTTGTCCCAATGTGATGCCACAGAGCTGCTCACTGAGGTGTGACGTTCTTCTTGCTCATTTAATGTGGTGGCTTCTGAATCCCTGTCTGCATTGTGGGCACGGTTCAGCAGTAATGCATTCTCCAGGTCTTTGCATTGCTCATTTTATCTCAGGGTACAAGAGCAATTGCAGGGAGATGGGAATCTTTACTGAGAAACTTTAGAGTTAATCTGGTACATCTTTGAAAGAGCAAACTACAGAAGTTTCTCAAATCTGTGCAAGCTGTTTCACTCTAGCTCTGTTTGGCTTTAATTTGTTCTTATGCAACTCCCACTGTGGGAAGGTCTTTGAGAGAGATGCTGCTTTGAGTCACTGAGGTAGAGGAGAGAGGTTATTGTTAAATGAATTTGTTCTGCAAAGTTGCTAGTACAGATCTTGGACCACAGCCAGAGCTTGTTGAAGGCTAATTTTCTATACTTGTGGCTGACGGTGTTGAAGCTTTTGCTCCTGTATGCGAAGCCCACTCAGGTTATGATAGCATTGAAGTTGCACCAGGTAAATTTTGCACACCTTGCTGTCCATGTTGTAGTTAGAGAGATTATGATAAGTTCTGAGGCCACAGCTGCCTCGAAGCTCTGAGGGGAGCAGTAGGGGCTCCTTTAAGGGACAACGGGCACCTTGCCTCACTGTCACTGGCTGTGTGCTTTTTCTTGTTACCTTCTTATAATTGAAGGCCAGCTGCCAGTAACACCATGTGGATTTGGAAACTGTGGAGCTGCACAATTTGTCTTGCAATTATGCCTCCTCTGGGGTTCTGATATTTTATTGTTTAATAGCACTAAATCCTTTTTAATTAAAAAACCTTCCAGAGGTACTAGTTTCAGACAAGAGTTATGTGAACAGTTGCTCCTATATGCACTGGGCTGCACCAAGGCTGGCTGTGAACTTGGATCAACATAGATGTGGCTGTTGCTCAGATCTCCACTCGAAATCTGAAATCTCTGAATGCTTTTGTTTCAGCTTAGGACCTGTCTCTAGTTTTGAGGAGTCTGACACCTGAATTAGTTTGATGCCAATCTGTATCTGCTTCGGTATCTTGCTATAGCACGGTAGTGAATTTTGAAGCAACCCCTGATTGTGCTACTTGCCATGACTGATTTAGTTTGAGCAGCTTTGGTGTCTGTTTCTTTGGAGGAAACTAAGCCAGAACCTGTGCCCCAGGAGTGCATTGGATTCTTTTCAGTCCTGGAGGGAGGCATAAGACCTAATGATTTGTCTGTGCTACTATGAAGTCTTCCAGTACAATCATACATGGATCTTTGGACGACTTCTGCACTACGAAGATCTCATTAAATTGTAATGTTTCTTGTGCCAGGTAAAGGGCCAGGTGGCTTGTATGCCTTAATTGATGTTGTCCATGAGGCCTCAGTGCTTTGTAGTTCCCTATGCTAAATCTACCTTTCTCTTAGTTGAAATTGTTTTCTTTGTTTACCTAGTAACTTCCGTTGTCATTCACCTTTGCTTGAATCACTTGTCTCCTATAATTCACTTTATTATCTGTATTATCCTCTCTTTACCAAGTTATGTGTTGCAGTGGTGACACCTGCTCCTTTGTTCTCCCAGATCATCAGGTAAAGTACAGCCTGGGGACCCCTGGAAACAACATTGGTTTCCAGCCTGTGACGTGGGAGGACCTGAAAGCCTCTCTGGTGGCAGAATAACCCAGCAGTAATACCAGATGACCTCTGATAGTAACCTTGTGGCTGCCTCTGGCTACTAGAGATGGGGTCAGTCTGATTAAATTGTGGAGATATCTGGCACCACAGCTGTACTTCACACAATAATTTTGCCCAGTCTCAGAGACTGTATGAGCTGAGCTTCATGTAGAGGTGTGGAAATGCAGAGATCAGACTGGGTTGCTGCTCCAGAGTACCTTCAGGTGCAAGGATACATCCAGGTCAGATCTTTCTCATTTCCCCCTGCTGTAACCTACATTTGAGACCCTCTTTCCAGCACTCCCCATTTTCTCTCTGGTGGCAGAACTTCTTTTCCTGATGTGTTGTTAGGTAGGTGTGGGCTCTGCATGAAGCTTGGGGTGGAAGTGGGGCTTTACCTTGGAACTCCCAAATACCAGAGGTTAGCAGTTTGACCATGAGGATTTTATGCTTGTTTAAAGCAATTTCCCTAGGGTTATGAGATATAAACAAACCTTACTGTGGTGCAGCAGAGATCATGGAAATTGTCTGTGCAGTCCCTACCCAGCATTAGTGTCTCAGTTAGTCCTGGCTGTTGTTTAAATCATGAACTGATACCTTCCTTCTTGTGGGTGCCTTTCTTTTCCCAAAAGCTGTAATTATACTTACACAATTACACAACTGTAATGGTATCATGTACAGCAATATTGCAGATTCTATTCCCTGCTACGCAAGCAGGAAAACAAAAAGTGTAGAAATGAATCCATCTGATCCCAAACTAAATCTATCTGTGATTGTTGTGCCCACCAAGGAGAAGAGCTGAGAAAGGAAACAGAACCTTGTGTTTGTCAAGGTGTTGCCGTGAGTGCTTTGGGTCTGAGGCATGCCATACCATGACCCAGGTGAGAATCAGATGTAGACTTCTGCTGCAGCAGGATCTTGTATCATTGCTTCAGGGGTGGCTGGACCATTGGAAGAGCTTCTGCAGCTAATCTTTTCTTAACTGTGGTTTAGTACCCCCCCTCAGCCCCTTCCTATCAAACATGGTTGTTCAGGGCTGATGTTCAAGCAGCTGCATTCCTGAGGCATCTGCTGTGCTGCAGGATTAAATCCAATGTCCTGGTCCTCTTCCCTTACACTGAGCTGCCTGTGTTTGCACACTGTTCAGACTCAGAGGGGAAGGGAGTTTGGGAATGGAGTGCCGTAGTGTCAGCAAAAGGCAAAAACAGAAAAAAAGGTGTTTGATTTTGTTAGTGAAACCTCCTATGGATAGCAGTGCTGAGGCGAAGCTCTAATGTTTGCCTGTGCAAAGCAGACCAGAAGAAGCTATGTTGCTTTCTAGAGGGCTCTGTGTAAAGCCCTACAGCTGAGGAAGCCGGCATTTGTGTGAGAGTTCTCCTTCAGACAGTTTTTGAAGTTATATGCATGGCAGGAACACTTGGTTCAAGAGACCAAGTTGAACCTTGTCTGGCTTAATCTCTCTCACTTTTTGTTTAATCATCCAGCTTCACAGTTTGAGATAGCCTTTTAAAACCAAGACAGCAGATGGCTACGTGAGTGTATATTTAAAGTACCTGCTTGTCTTTTTGTGCGCAAGAAAATAAATTTCACTTCGAATATTGGGTACTCTGAAGATGATTAGACATTTATTAAATTTCTTCCCTTCTTTGCTTAAATAAAACCAAGCTTCCAGAAAGCTCTCCATAATGCTGAAAAGGGGTGTGACCTTTTTTCAGTGAAAAATACACTTCTTTGCATTTGCTAACCCATAAGCAATTCCAAATTTATATTTCCTTGCACCAGAAGCTGTCTCAAGCTAATTGGCAATTTCAGTTTGCTTAAAGTAATAATAAAAAAATCTTAGTCTTTCAAGTTCACCTCTGCCTCTGTTTGTCAGTCTCCATCTGGTAGTATACCAGAGAACTCTCAAACATATGTTGCTCATCTCAAGGGTAGATATAGGGACTGTTGGCAGAAATAATTTTTAAAATCATTAACGGATAAATGCATGTTAATAACATCTATTTTGGGCCATGTGGCAGTGCCATTCTCCATTTTATCAATTTTGCTTAAGCAAAAGAAATGTCTTTTTATATAAACTGCTGCTTAACTTCAGATTGAGGTACATATAATAGAGCAGTGGTTTATGACCTTCCAGCTGGGCTGAGATGTGACTTTCTATAAGGACAATGAAGAGCTCTCTGCTCTGATTCCTCTCCTGCTGCAACCAAAATACATCAAATGTGTTATAGGAACGGGAAACTTTGCATATGGCCAGACATTGAAATGCATATATGTGTGATGGGAGCATGATGTTCATATGTCAGGTATAGATCTGGTCACCTGAGACCTAGGAAGAATTAAGGTTTTTGCACTGCTGGACTTAGTATTAATGGGGGACAAGCCTGCTGTGGGATATCAGCTTGCTGTGTCTGTGGGAGTTGCAGCAGTTGGCAGGACTGTACGTTTTCCAGAAATTTTTTAGTTATAACTGTATCATGTTTTTGTTTAAAGTTATTCCTTGAAATGCAATGTCAGGGATGTCAAGGCACACCTCAGAAAAGACATAGCTGAGCCTCATTCTGTGAGTGCTTGAGAAGTTTCCTTTAGCTGATCTGGCCATGAATAGTGCCTTTCAGTGAGAAATGAATACCATTAGACCCAGCTGCAAGGAAGAGCTGGACTGCCTCTGTGCCTTGCCCATGCTAGTCTAGCAGGTAGCTGGATATGTGTGAGCTCATCAGTTATCTTAGACTTCATCTGTGCTCTCATTACACACTTGCATAACTGAAGTTATTATCTACTTACTTTTGTGTTTTCTGTACCAGTGCACTCTTAAACAGAGGGACCTGAAACCTTTCTTCAGGTTACTTACACCTACGAACTTGCAGTTTGTAATTGCTGTGGACAAGGAGTAAACTGAACTAATTAAAGGTCTGAATAAACAATAGTGCTAGTGTGTGCTACATAATTAAATGCCTTGTTGAAAACAGGTTATTAACATTCAGCTTACTTAAATGTTGCTAATTAGTAAGATATTGATTGTTTGGGTTTTTTTTTCCCCCAAGTCCCAGAAGAGGTGATGAGACATGAATGCCTGATCTTAAAGCAGCATAGGTGGAGAGCAGCTTGCCCATATGGCTCACTTCTTCCTCCCCTTTTAAGGAATTCCTGGCACTTCACCTTGGGTGATGGGAAAGACTCCTCTCACATCCAACCTACGTGTGTCCTCTCACATAACAGATACACTTCTGGTGTGATAGTGATCTTAAAGGTTACTACTTTTTCCCAATATCCTCAGTTAAATTTGAGTGAAGATACAACTCAATCTATGTATATATATATGTGTGTGTGTGTGTGTATATATATATATATATATAAGTAAATGCTTTATGTAAAGACAACTGAGTCTTTGCCTCTTGAAGTTAGTAGCTTGGTGTTTTAATTTTTTATATTTTCATTTGGCAGAGTAGTCACACAAAAAAATGTGGGCTGACTTAAAAGGTATCTGAATGTAAGTCTACTTATAGAACATCCTCGCTCTCATGCCACACAAATACAACTTTAACTTGAAAATATGCTAATCTTTGCAAGGATTACACTTCTTAATCATACACACAGTTTTATTTGTTTAGCAGTATTATCCTTTTCTACTTGCATGTTTTATTGGTAACTTCCCCCTTGAGAGTTTTCTGTCATAGACTAGATTTTCCCTGAGAGACTCAGGTCCCTGCTATGAATTTTGAAAGTGTCTAATCCTCCTCAAACATGGTCCAAATGTTAACTGTTAGGATTGCCGTACATCACTTTAATTTTTCTTTGAATAAGAATAAAGCTTTTCTGGGCAGTGTTTGAGAGAACCTGGGTATATGACTTGTTTGATGACAGAAATAATGCTGGTTGGTGCCTGGGCAGACTCATATGACTTTCTGGTTCTAATTTACTTTTTGACAATTGGAATGAGCAGAAATGAATTAAGCAAGAAAAGGATCAAGTGCTCATCAGCATACTTCCTCTGAAGGCAAAAAACTGACTTACACATGCGAAAACTGCCTGGTATTGGTCCCGGAGCTTAATGAAGCAGGACACCAACAATTCCTTTAAACAGAATGAAAGCATGGGTAAAATGTGGAAAACATTGTGTTGGTGTTGACTGATGAATGACAGTGGGCCTCTCTAAGTTTTTTTAATTGTGAGGTAGCATTGGCAGTGAATATTCAAGGGAAGGATTGCTTCTTGGCAGGAAAAGAAAAATTTAAGTCAAAGGGATTTTATGTCCATCCAAATACCTCTCAAGCAATGAAAATTGAACAGAAATGAAAATGGAATCGAGAACTTGGGGAAAATTACCCATATAAGAGTGTAAGAGATCCTGATTTATAGATCAAGGGTAGGTCCCAGCTTTGGGTTGGAGCGTAAGAATCATTGAGATTGGTGTAAAGATTGACTTTGTAAAGGAAAGGTAAATCTAGACATACCTGCAGCTTTAGCGGCCTCCAGTCACTATTGACAGAAAAGATGGTGGTTTCTGTAATAAAATTACTTGGTTCTTTTTTTTTTTTCATTATTTGTAAGAGCTTGAGTTTAGTATCTTACAGGTTTGCAGAACTTGGGGTGATGAGATTCAACAAATGGGAGCTCTGTTTCAAGGCCAATGTTTTCCAGGAGCATTTTGTCAAAACCTTATTCTGTATTTCAGCATGTGGATGAGAAAGAGGACTATGGCTCCTGTGGTATTGGTGATATGTCTCTTGCTGCTTGTGGGGATGAATTCTTTGTGTGCCTGTTTGTACGTACAGTCTCCAGAGGCCATATCAGTGTGGAGTGGTGTTCCTTTCTTCTAAAATATGTGACTGTTGAGGCCAGAGGTACTTCTGGTGCACAGGCCGAGAACGGCTTCTTGTGGCATTGTTGGCTGCAGTAGGTCCAGATGTGAGAGCAGATGTTCTTCGTTGATTTTGCCCCTCCTCACTGCTTGGCTGGAGCAGGAGGAGCTTGGAGTATGATGAGGAAGGCTGAGGAATGGACCGGAGAGAAAGGAGATGTGAGAGGCTGGAGTTAGGTTGCAGGTTTAATTACAGTGGTTTTGGAAAATGGCAAGCCCGAGTAGGATCTGAGAGAGAAATGGAAAGTGTGGGGTGAAAGGGAAAGGGGGTCAACAGTGTGAAGGTAGAGCAGCAGCATATTACTAAATATTGCAGCAACAGGAATGGTTGAAGGAATTAACCTGAAGAGGAGAACCAAGGAGGGGAAGGCAGTTAGGGGAGAGAAGAATGGTGTGTCTTCAGTCTTTAAAATGGATGAGATGCTTTATTTTGTTTGTTCTGCTTTGAAGCATCCCCATTCTTTACTTTGTGTAGATAGTAGCTAATTCTTATGGAATTATAGTTAGCTCTAAATGAAGTTTGATAGTTTGAGTTAAATTTTATGATCTATTTTGCAGGCATCTGTGCTGAAAGCTTCCTGTTGTTTAGGATTTTTTGGATGATCTTTGTAACTGTCTTGCAAGAGATGACAAATTTAGGATTATTTAATCAGTGGTTCTTTATACCGTTGTTTTTGCGGATAACCAAATACCACTAATTTCCACGTTGCCAAAGATTGGCAGTTTGCTTGCAGCACCTGGCACTTGTTTTAGCGTCTGTGTTCTGGATCTTCTTGTTTTTCTCAGAAGCTGCATCAACCAACCAGTGTTTATTTGCATGTGTACTTCCCTCTCCCTCCTGGCTGTGCATATTTAGCATACTAGTTATCTGTTGTTTTTTCTCAAAGTTATTTTTTGCTTTCTTTAGCTCAGCAAGCATTATGCTAATGATTTGTCTAGTTTTTTTCCTTTCCTTTTAGCTTGTTTTGAGGGTTTTTTTTGCTTATTTTTATAAGGCCTTGGAATATGGGCATAGTAAAATAGATCCCTTCGTCTGTCCTGGGAAGACTTCAGTTGTGTGGTTTGCAGCCTTTTAAGAGAACTTTTTACTGCATAATCTTTTTGCATCATTTTAATATCCTCTAATAGGATGGCTTCTATTAATTACATTAGTTTATCCAATAACTTAAAAACACAAAACCTCTTAGCACCACCATTTTTACAAGTTTATTTTGCATTAAACTTGCAATCATGTTTTTTGTTGCAATGATTTATTCCAACCCACTTTTATTTATTCTGAACAAAACTTCTAATGGTGCTTTTTGATCTCTTACCAAATGTTGACAAAGCTGTACCATTATCATAAATACTTGTGTTTCATAAGCTGCCTTCTTTTATTGCATTAATTCACATATCTTTTATAGTTCATAAACACTCTTTATTAAAGCTGATGCCTACATGCACGCATGCACTTTTATGATTTTTTTTTTAAGTTTATTTCAAAAAGTTATGTTAGGTGTCAGTATTGTCTAGCATAGTTAATGCAGCCTTTTCTTAATACAAGTTCCTCGAATTAAATGCTTGGAGGGTATAGCTCCTTTTGGGGTAATGCTCTGTTAAAAACAATATTGTTTTTCAGAAAGCTATTTTAATTTTTGGGATACTAACTCATACCCAGTGATGTATAAGTTTGTGACTTAAGGAATACTTTGTGATTTGGCATGGTGTTCTTTGCTTGCATAAGCTTTATTGGCCACCGTTATACAAGTAGTTTTTAATTATGAAGCTATAGTCTGTGGTTACTTTTTCACAGATCTGTTCCTTCAGTATGAAGAATGGATTTGCATGTGAGATGTAGTAAAGGGGGCTGTTCTCTGCAGGATCATTGCCTCATTAACTGAGGAGGTTTGTGTTGAGCGAGGCAAGATATTGCAGAGCTGGCAAGGATGAGTTCTGCACTAGGACAACTGAATATGCCCATGGCGAACAAATTTTGTGGCTGCATGATTTTCTTTTTGTATAAATGTGACTTTATTATGTTACCAAAATATGGTCTTTATTTTTTGGATCATCTCTTCATGCATATGAGATAATAGCCCTTCGTGTTCCTTAGGAAGCTGAATTGTTGGTGGTCTTTGGATGGACCATACGAATAAGAAAATGCTGTATTTGGTATAGACTTGATTCAATCTGCTTAAAATGGCTCGGCATCTCACAGTAGTAAGAATGAATAATTTCACATTAAATTATCTCCCTCTAGTCTGTGTCCTGAATAAAACTGTGGATTCTGTTGGGAAAAAAAAAGTATGACTTTGTACGTAGAAACAATGTTATTGGGTGGAACTAAAACTCATAAGTAGCTTTAGCTTAACACTTCCTGATTCTTGAATCTTTAGTGCTGTTGTGTTAATGTAGCTTCAAAAAGAATGCTTTTCGATAAGAATTTATATGCAGGCAATATCCCTTAGGTGATGCCAAACAGCATCATCTCCATCTGCAGTGTCTGCAACTTTGTGCTTTTGATAGTACAGCAGAGGATTCAGGCACTGAGAATTTCCAGGACATGCAGGGGGGGCTGTGCAGCCTGTGCCGTGGCCTGTGCTTGGTTGGATCTTCCCTTGCACCATATAAAAGTATCTGTTAAGTCTGCATAAGGTCATGTCAGGTGGTCACTTCAAGTTCTTGCTGCAGGAAGATAATAATTTTCAGTAGTATATATGGTTTGGGTGAGAGGTGGGGAAACAGGCTCAAACATCCCTATTGTGAATGTTCTCTATCACTAGCTCCTAGCTTGAAAGCTCCAAGAATCCCTCCAGCCTTTTCCAATTAAAAAAAAAAAAATAAACCACACTGCAAGGAAGAAGAGTGACAACAGGAAGAAGAAGAAAAATTAATACATTCACACTCCTACCAAGAGACAGACATAAGCATGCACCCACCTAACAGCCACCTTTACATGGTGCAAGGGAAGATCCAACTAAGCAACAGGCTTTTTTTTTTTTTTCTCTTTGATGTTACAAAAGCAGAGGAGTTGAGATGACTAATACATTATGAGGGAAGAGGAATGGTGGGAAAGAATACTAAATAAAGTACCTGTAGTTAAACTGCCTGTTGAGGTAATATAATTTCAGATGATGTGGCGGTAAGCCCAGCACAAAGGAGCACTTTGATAAATGTGATTCTTGGACAGTGGTGCAGGCTGGGGCTCTTCCAGCTCTCTGGAGGCTTCAGAATCAGGCTGCTCCCTCATGTCATGTTTTTAGCTGCATGTTCCCAGGCATGAGTCCTGGGTTTAGGGTGCCTTTGCAGAAAGCAGCACTTGAATTGGAGCTGAGTGACACTTAGCAGCAGTTTTTACAGCGAAGAGTGATTCCTTTCAGGAGAGCATTGACCAAGTCACAGTAAGTGATAGCTAAACAGAACTGCTGATGGGGGCACAACCTCCTAAATTCTGAGAAGTTGTTGTCCCCATCAAAGGGTAGGTTGCTCATTTCAGAAACAAGCCTGTCTGCCTTGAAGACTGTTGTGATGCTCTCATACTGCAGAGTTCCTCCTTTATGGAGAAAATTGTTACCTTTTCCGAAACAATTCCCCTGCTAGAAATAGAGAATGGATGTTAACAGAGGAGAGGTCTATAATACTTGACACAGAGCAGACAGACAAAACTGCAGTCTCTTGTTCTTCTCATTCTCTCATCTCTCTGCCTGAGTAGAATTGATTGGCTAGGACATGCTGTAATTTATTTTTACAATGAATAATATTCCAGTTTATCCTCAGGGACAGTGGGGTGAGTAATGTCACACTGACCTCAACACCCTGATGTTGTAAAATGCGGATGAGTTTGGCTGTTTCAAACAGAGAAGTCACTCAATTTGTTTTTATTTCTAGTAAAAGTGGGGCTAATAAGGAAAAGTTTGTGAGCTTTTTGCCCATGGTCTCCATACGTAAAAGTATTCAGCTACTTCTGGGATTTGATTTGATTTACAGGTTCACTAGATAGATGTTATTAGCTTCAGTGCTGACTTTCTACCATTTATCAGCTTACAGCGATTGAGTTTTGGGCATCAGTCTATGTTTTAACATGTAATTCTAATGAGATGTGATTGACAGTGTTCAAATAAACTCGTGCCGTTAAGCTGCTGTTTCAAAGGTTTTGCAACTTTTTTCACTTAACTTTAAAAGTAAATAAAATCAGATTCCCTGTGCACTGGCTGTGGATTTGTTTATTTCAGAGGATGATAGCCAATTCTAGAATACAGTGAAATGATTTGAAACATTGACTATATGGTAACAGAAAACATACCAAGACAGGAAAAAGGTATTGCAGGATAGCAAGGAGGCAACAACCACCTCGAACCTTTAAAAAAATACTGTTCATCATTCTGGTCTGTTGGAACTGAAGCTGATCACTGTATGCTTGGTGTTTTGACCGCATGAAAGGTAAGAGGGCCTGAGTCACTGCAAAATTCAGGCATGGACAAATGTGAATTGCCTCTGAGTAAACCACCTGCAAGCAAGAGGCTGAAATTGCTCAGCAGTTGCAGGGGAAGCCGTGTGTGTGCCTTCTTTCTGTCATGGCATACAGGCTGACTCCGAGCATGTCACTGTTAGTTTGCCTCAGTGTCTATTAATAACTGATCTTTTTTTTTTTTCAGCAATGGCGTCACATGAAAATTGAAGGAAATTAGGTTCCCGGTGAGCTTTGGACCAGACCCTCAGCAAAGACAGAATGTGTACATATGCTATCCCTTTATCTGTTTTAGAAGGTTGAAGATCTCTGCCGTCTTAAGCCATGACCAACTGTGCAGAGAGGGAGTCATAAAATGTACATGTGAAAAAATTGTTTCAAAACATTTTTAGGTAGCTTTAATGCAAATCACATGCTTTCCTCTGAGCAGTAGGAATGGTAAGACACTTGCAGTTCTTGAGTCAAAACACTCCTGGTTAAAAGCTAGCGGGTTCCTTGAACTTTGTTGGAACTACTTTCAGTAAGCAAAGATGAGAATTTAGTATATGAAAAGATCTAAAGTCTCCAGGGTTTTGTTGGTTTAATTGGAGAAATACCAGAGCAGAGTTTCTGGTTTAGAGGCTTTACTCTCTCCCTCACTTCAGTGAGGCAAGATTGGAGAAGAGCACTCAGTTCAGGTGATATATCTTCTGGGCTGTCAGTCATTATCAGCCTTTCTTGTGTTTGGGCAGTAGTAGGTGGCTGCCTGTGACTGAGCCTGTTGCCCAGAGGAGGAGTAGATGGAGGCTGTTTGCCTTCTGCTTCTAGGAAATGGAGAAAGTAGGAATGACTGCAGGTTGATGCAGTTTGAGAGGGTTCTGTTTCAAAGGCGTACCTTTCAGTGGTCATGCTGTGTGAAGTCTGGGCTCTTGGCACTGAGGCTCTGGGCAGTGTCCTCTGTGCAGCTTCTGTGACTGATCACATAGTGCTCAAAGGTGTCTGCACCCCTGGGCTGGGTTTGCCTGGGAGATCCTGGATGGTCCTGGTGCTGGATGGGCCCAGCTGCAGGGCATGGAGGGTCTCGTGTGTGTGGTGTTTATCCGTTTCTGAGCCCTTCACAGCTCACAGAGTGATGCTGTGTGGGTAATGGGGAGTCTGACACATTACTGAAAGCAATCCATTTCCACAACAGTGAGACTTGTTTTCACATTTCTGAGAGTAACCAGCTGCCTGCAGTGCATCAGCCCTGTGTTATTTTCGTGTCCGGCTTTCTGCAGTCTTCCAGCTCTTTCATGAGCATTGTTCCATGTATCAACCAGAATCTCAATGGTGCCTCAAAGTGTAAGTTTTTTTTTTTTTTTAACAGTTTTTATCTTGTAAGTATTTTGGCTAATACATTATTCCATAAACCAGGTGTTTATGCTCTCACATTCTGATATGCAGTCTCATCTATTTAGAATTTGTTTGATTTATTCTCTCACAATTTAAGGCTCTTCCTGGGTACAGATAACTCAGCTTTCTTCAGTTGCCTCTGAGTCCTGGACTGATCACCACTGTTTTGGCAATCAGTGAGGCTATGACAACCTGACAGAGCTGGCATATGACTACGTAGAAGTCTGTAAGAGCCATCCAGTTTGAGTGTTTGTGACTCCTAGATGTGGCAGGAATGTTCCTGTCCAGTGTAATAGCATTACATTATATTTTCTTCATATCTAAATGAATTGCCTTGTCTTTCTGTCTGATAGCAAATTCCATGTTTCATTTACAGTAAACCTTTCAATTCTCTAATATATGCCAGGCTTCAGGATACAATAGATTTTCCTCTTCATTATTTAAAAAGAAGTGTTATCAGTAAAAAGAAAATTAAAATGTGTCATGATGATTGAGAGAGAAAATAAATATACTGAAGCTAAGCATTCATCCCAATTAGACCTTGCCACTAAGAAATGCTGGCGGGGGGGGAAGGGGCAGGGGCGGGAATTCACACAGAGTTTGAGAAAATGGGAAATAATGTTGGGGTTTGGGGTTTTTTTGCTTGCTTGTTTTTTGATTAATTCTCCTTTAGCAGTTCTTTCTTTTTTTTTTTATTCAGGATTATAGTCAAATTTCTTGTTTTCTGAGATTATTCCTCGTAATAACTTTGTCTTGTAATACTTGGTTGTAGCTCATCTAATGGCAGTGAGAACGAATTTCCTAGTGCTATGACCCTCTGGACTTAAACCTCCTGGATTTCACATTCATTGGCTCCAAATATACAATATTTACTGATTCCTAGGGCTGCTTTTGTATAGGTGTTTTGAATGGCTTACTTCAAGTTGCTGACCACTAATCCTGAGGGGGGGTGGAGGGGGGATGGTGCTTTCCTACTTGCTGCCCTCCATCAGGTGTGAGATCCTTAATACTTTCATGGAATCATAGAATGGTTGGGTTGGGAGAGACCTTAAAGATTATCTGGTTCCAACCACAATGCCCTGGACTGGGATGTCTTCCACTAGGCCGGTTGGCTCGAAGTCCCATCCAGCCTGGTCTTGAACTCTTCCAGGGATGTGGCATCCTCAGCCACACCTCATCCTCTCTCACCTGTTGCAGTGCCTCACCACATTTATAGTAAAGAATTTCTTTCTAATATCTAGTCTAAATCTACACTCCTTTAGCTTAAGGGCATTCCCACTTGTCCCATCACTACATGCCCTTGTGGCAAGTCCCTCTCCAGCTCTCTTGTATCCCCCTTCAGTACTGAAAGGCTGAAGCAAAAAAGCCATTGAGTATCTCAAAGCCTTCTTCATGTCCTGTGCAGCCAGGTCTGTCCTGTCCTTCCTGAGGGGACCTGCGTTTTCCCTAGTCTTTCATTTATTCCTGATGTTCCTAAATAAGCATTTTTATTACCCTCGAGCAACATCACAGCAATACCCTGACCTAAGGAAGTAGTTGTCACTGGTAGTAGATAATGAGAGCAGGTGCAGTTAGTGGGTGTGAATGTGTGTGTTGCAGATGATGTATCTAATCTCTTCTGTCTTCCTGTGAACATATGTAAACAGATACCCTTAATAGTAAGAAAAAAGCCCCACCAAGCATAACTTAATTTTTATATCCTCTTTATATTATCTCTTACTAGTGTATTCAGTATACCAATTACAAAAGCAAATAGGCTGTGCCTACCAGAACCATTATCAGTTACCATTTAGCATACTCATTAGAAGTGGCTTATTAGAATATTAATGTCTATATTGTTTTTTAAAGTGTTCATCACTTAGAGTACTATTAGTTGTCTGCTGCTCACAATTATCAAACAGATTACCAGTTGTCAACTAACATACAAATAACCTGCGGGGTTGTTAGAATTTCAAGGGGTTGTTAGAATTTCAAGTAAGTTTTAAAATTTTCCCATTGGACAGGAGTGCCAAATTCTAACAGGTTCTAGTTTGCAGTAATAAGGGGCCTGACAACAGGATGAGTTTTGCAGCAGGCAAGGCTGGATTTGAGCAAAAGCTGTAATTGGGAGGTATTTTGATGCCCTCGTAGAACTGAATCCTCCTAACTCAGCTTCTTATCCCTCAGAATATTGTATTTTTCCAAATATTGCCTGGGGTAGAGGCTATTGCCTGGATGAGGGATTGACCCAGCATTGCTTTTTTGAGAGGTAGCTTTGTTATATAGAATATAGTTTACTGGGTCAAAAATGTGGTAAGTGAGAAACTTCTTTTGCAAAGCAGCTCACGCTGTTACTGTACTACAAGGACACTTCCAGATTGCTTATGTGTACAGCTGTTTAAGTTGTTAGATTTCCCCAGTACTCTAGACACTAGAGAAGGAGTTTCTTTTCATACACTGTGACTGAGTGCTCCTTTCCCTTTGCACTTTTTCTTTTAGTGCTTCAGTCTGACGTAATTTTATTATGAGCCATTTCAATGTACTTCCTTTTACAAGATCAAGCAGCTAACTGCTCCAGAAAGGTGTTTAATTTATTGCTAATTTTGTTATGCAAACATGTTGACAGAGGGAATAGAAAGAGTACATGGGTAGTTTAGGTAAAGATTTATGCCTTCATTTTGTAGCACAGATGTTTGTATAAGCATTTGTTTTGGGAAGCTTTGTGTTAGCGTACCTGTTCTGAGGTTTCTCTGGGTCTGCATGCTTTCAGAAAAGAAAAAGCATGTTTAGTCTTTGTGCATCTTCTTTTCCATGTAAAATCTGTAGCTGAAGTTTAACATTCCCAGAATTCATATGTCTCAAAATCTCATATTTCAGTGAGCTGGAATTTATGCATGTTGTAAAATCCACACAAAGATGGCAGCAATTATTTCAGTCTCTTGTTACTGTGGAATGGTCAGTGACTGTCCTGGAGCATGGCTGATGCCTTGTCAGCTGCTCCAGGGCCCTGAGGCCAAGCAGCAGAGTGTTGGGGGCAGGCAGGCAGTGGGTGCAGCACTTCTCCTGCCATGCTGCAGCTTCCCCCTCCAGCCAGGAGGATGATGGGTGAGGAAGGAGGGTTCTATGGAGATGCAGACTGCTCTGTGAGCCTTGCCCCTTGGTTGAGCAGGCTCTCCTCCCGCTGACCCTGTGGCTCATTTTGCTCCTGGCAGTGCTGCATGGGCAGGTGTATCGCTTCTGCACCTTGGAGGGGACCTGGCTGCTGAAGGAGAATTCGACCCTGCCCTGGAGGAACCTGTCTGAGTGTGAGTCCTCTGACCAGGTAAGAGTTTTTCCCATTTCTCCCTCCTCTTGTTGCTGTTGTTTAGGACAAAGCAGAAGAGAGGAAAAAAGTAGTTGTTGATGCCCACGTGTTTTTGTCCTGTCAAAGTAATCTTTACTGACTCACCTCAGTGAGCCTAATGGTAAGGGACGTCAGGTCTCTCCCCTTCAACAAAAGGAACATGGAGGTTAGATGAGAGCATGTTTAAATGTACGTGAGAGCCAAGAGAAGTGACTCACGTCATCCCAGCTGTGGTGCCATGCAAGGACCTCAACTGCAGGAGTGACCTAATGTTATTCCTTTGCCTTTTTTCCATTGTCACGTCATTATAATAGTGACCATTTGCTCTCTCTTTCTTGTTAGCAGCTATTAAGGTGATTAAGATGACCTGAACTGAAGGATATTTGCTTTTTCACCTTTGGACATGGGGCAATCCCTGCCTTTTTTTTTTGTTTGGGGTTTTTTTTTCTTTATACTTTAATTTTCTGTGGGCGATGGAATTAGGCTTGTCAGTGTTATTTTCTTGCCCTTGTGCTTTTTACTCTGCAGGGAGCTGAGATGCCTGGCATCAAATGAAGGAGAGCATAGGGATTTTCAGAGGATTTTTGACAGCCATTGGCGTCAGCCAGTGCACTGTGTGCGTTCCCCTGACACGTGATACCACTGCTACTGTGAACCTCCAAGGGCGATGCTTTTCCTTGCAGAAATGGAGTGCACTCTCTCTATCCTGGGGTACTGGGAACTAGTGCATTACGTAGTTAAAACAGTTCAAGTTTATGAAAGTCCCAAGAGCTGCGGGATCTATGCCCTCTGTAGCTCCCATTGCTCAGTGACTCCTTCTTCAGAAGGAATATATGGCTGCAGACTAGGAGGAGATGGGAAAAGAGAGAGTTTCTGTTCTCCAAATATGTGAATTTTAACCTTTTACTTTGACTTGTAGCCTTATTCCTTGTCCCTTTTGTGTTCTGTGCTATACCAGCAGAGCACATTGTCTTAACACAGTGTGTAAGCCTGGTCATTTGACTTTTCCTTGTTGGCCAGTATGATTTCTTCCAGAGCTGTGTTGGGACATGCCAAGGAGTGAGATACCTAATGGTAACACGTATTCATTTGGCACCTCCCTCCAATTTTTCATGAACTGGTCTGGATTCTGAAACCCTTTGTACCTGGTGTCACTCCCTGCAGTGTGAACAGCCATGTTTGGTTTTCCAGCAAATACATATATAGCCCCATAGTAACTTTGTTTTATGCATCTGGCATGCAGGAACAAGAAGTTGTTTTTATAAGTGTGTTGTGTGTTATAGTACAAATGTAACTAAAACAAATTCTGAAGTGTTTGTTAGTGAATCTTTATGAGTTTAGGTGTGCGATGTCATTTTCATCTGTGTACATGTTTTAAATTGTCAGGTTTCAGTAGTTTGCCTAAGCTTTGGTACTGAAGAGATTTTCCTTTTCATAAGGCAGATTGTGTAGCATTCCCTTTAAAGTATTAAGCTAGCATATCTCTGAGGTACAGCCTGTACGTTCACCTTAAATCCTCCTGGCTGTGAAAAGTACATCTGAATAACTGTACCTAATTTATGAAATACAAGGAATGTATTCCTTTGTACAGCACAGGTCTCAGGAGTCAATTGCAGAGTTAGCAGCTTGAAGAAGGGGAATAAAATCCCTGAGTCTATTTAGACAAAGATACATGCTTAGAGATAAACTAGAACAGTGAATATGAACGTGCCTCGGAGGATGAGCAATAAGACGGTGTTATAATTCAGAGCTGCCTGCACCTTTTCAAGGAGTTCTCTTCTCTTTAAGAATTTTCAAACAAGGGTCTCAGTAATCATGTTTTCAGTGAATCTGAAGAGACCCCCCACTGCTCTGGTCTGCACCAGGTCGCTCTCTCTCAAACAGTGCTGTAACACCCAGGTCATGAGATGCTGTTGGTCTGTGGTTTGTTACCAGGAGGTTGCCTAATTGAGGCAGAAGACAGATTATTTGGGGGCAGAAAAGGGTTTAACTGTGTGAATGCAAAGCATGCTTTGCCTCCAGATCATCAAATAGGACCTGGCTTGTTGCACTTCTAAGTGTAGATGAGGACCCCTCTCATTTCCACAGTAAGGAGACTTGCTGGAAGTGCCCAAGTCTGAAAAGATTAGGTCTGCCATTTTTACTGCAGGTCTGAGTTGTGTCTGTGCTTCCTGCCATCTGTTTTAAGACTTGCTTGTGTGGTAATTCATGTGTCTCTGACTTTATTATGAAATAATGTCATATTATCTATTTTTCTAGCCAGGCTGCAAAACCCAACTATTTGAGCGAACACCTGGGAGCAGCTGAGGAATTAAGATTAAATTTTTATTTCTTTAGAGCATATGGAAAATGGAAGACTGATTTGACATGTGCATTTAAACTTGAAAGTAGGAGAATGATTTCTGGTTATCATTAAGAAAGTTAGAAAGTAGCTGGGAGAAAAGAACTGAAGGCCATGAACTCTCTCTTTTCCCCCTCCACTTTTTTGTTTTTCTTTTCTTCTTTATATGCTCTCAGGATGCACCAGAAGAACAGCTCCTGAATTTGTCCATCATATACACCATTGGATATGCTCTTTCCTTCTCTGCCCTTGTAATAGCAACTGCCATTCTTCTTGGATTCAGGTAACTGGCGAAGCTTTGAAGAGAGTGGAGTAAAGGTTTTATGTTTTTCTATATGATGGTATCAGACTTTGACAGAAACATTTGACTATTTTTTCCCTTCTTCCATCACCTCATTATTTCTCTATCTTTTGTCACTTCTGTGTTCCTTCCTGAAATAATTCCTTCTCAAAATGCAAGTAAAATTGCCAAAGTTTTGCAGTTACCCACATGAACGTGTGGAACAGGTACTTTTTATCAGCTGGAGTGTTTTGTTAGGTCAGTTTTTATTTCAATGAAATTTCCACTGGAAGAGGTGGTAAAAGAGAGATGCAAGCATTCCTTTGTGGTGTCACCTTGCAGATGAGGCACAAGTCTGAGATGGGCAAGGACATTTAGGAGAAAAATTTTCATCGTGCCTTGCTTGGAGTTACACAGAGCATAAATCTCAGTCTGGCCTATATCCCAGCCCTCATATGCAAAGTATGCAGAAATGGATTTGTGACACAATTTTTATTTTTGGAGAACTTTGAGAAATTCTTATTTCTTTCACAATATGGAAGACAGTCTATTTTGAAACTTGAAAAGTTTGTGAAATAAATTGCTGTCAGCTGGCCAGAGTGACATACTGAGTTCATCCAGATTTGCACCAACAAATTCAATGGAGCATGTAAAAATTTAGACACTCTTGGTTGCATGTGCCAAAGATACACTGTCTTGTTTGGTTAAAAAAATAAATGAAAGAAAAAAACCCCAACCAGACCAAAACACAGCATTGGATTCTAATAGGGATTGTTTTTCTTTTCCTCTGTAAATGCAAGAGATGTTTTTATTCCAGCCAGACTTTCTTTCAGTTTGGGGGTGCTGAGCACAGGAGACTGATACTTTGAAAACACAAAGATGAGATCCTGTTCTGTTGTGGGAAGGAAGTCCCTCTGCTCTGAAGCTGATCTCTACAACCAGGTCCCATCCCTCTTATGTGCTGATAAGGCTGCCTCCTAAAAAAGTATAATGTTCCATGTCCTGGTACTCTTACTTGAAATCAAGTCAGGAGCCTTCAGTGCTCTGATCCTTAAGAAACTTCCTTCCCTTACTGAAGAACTATCATTGCCAGTTATTGGTCGTTTGCTCTGGTGCCTGCACTACAGTTTTAGGAAGGCAGTCCCTTTCCTTTTTTCCCTTATGTATTTAAAAAGGTCAGTCATGGCTTTTAACTTCTGATTTCCAAAACTAAAATGATGCAAGCCTTCTCATATTGTACCCTACTTTTTAGCACTTTTTATCCCTTCTCCTTCCAGTGGAGAAGCATAGGTGGGCAATATCAAGGAAGTTTTGAAATGACTGCAGAAATCCAGAGACATGCTTCACCCTCCATGAATGCCACGTGATAATTATGATTTGTATGTGTTGCACCTGTGCAACTTTGGGACCTTTCTGAAAAAACACCAGATGGTCTTGAAGTCTCCAAATGTCTCCCAGGATAACTGTTTTCTCCTCATTTCACCTATCAATGACACTTCTTGAGTAATCTTAGCAGCCCAAATGTAAAGGTCACAGAGCACAACCATGTACTTTTTGCAGGAAGGAAGAAAGGATGTTTTCTGGCAGGGAACAAAAAGCAAGTTTGTCACCAAGGACTGGTAGGAGAGAGGGAATTTTGATGCCCTGACTTCTGTGGGGTGATGCTTTAGCATTTTTTCCTTCAACTGTGAAACAGGGACTGGAGAAGTGTACACAAGTGTGTGCTTCTCATTTTGAAAGTGAGGTCCCAGGGATATTAGAGGTACCAAGAGTCTTGTTAAAACTATGCTATCAATCCATTTTGTGTTCTCCTGTCTAAGTTGTTTACCAGGAGACAACTTGGTCCTGAATCTCATGAAATTCAAGACCTACCCCTATGTGAATTGCAGTTGCTGGATTCTGACTGGAATCTCTGCTTGTCTCCCCAGAGCTGCTCAACCTCAACAAATGGGGATCAAAATCTAATTCGATGACATGCAAATACTGATGGACCTCTTTAAGTTCTTAGACTACAGAATAACCTTTATATTTGTCTTTAAGGATGATACAGCGGAGGAAACAGTATCTCTTGAGAGTCCTATTTTGCCTCCTCTGAAAGAAATGGAAGGAAAATCTGTAATTTCCGCGGTGGAATCTGAATTAGGCCTGTAACTTCGTGACTGAAACAATTTGGATAACTTGCATTGCCTGTAGCAAAAATACTCAGTAACTACTTGCAACCTATTTTCTTCAATTGCCTAATTTACATAACTGTTTCATTCAGATTGAAATGTGTAGCAGTTCTGAAGGGTAGCAACAAATGAATTTTGAGTTTCAGGAAAATAAATATTAATAATAGGTAAGTTTTGAAATAAATTGTGACTCAAAAGTGATACAAAAAATTCTATCTGACCTATGAAAACCAAGTTGTTCAGTGCAAACCTCTAACTTTCAGACCAAGTCAATTTTTCTTCCAAAATTTATAGAGCTGTAAAAACCAGACATTTAAAGTATAAGTTCACTGAAACTTTTGATGGAATAATTGCTGATTACCATATGTTACGCCTATCTTTTAGCTTCTAAAAAGTCATACCCAGTGTAACTTCCTTTGAGGTAAACTGTGTACCTTTGCAGACCTGGAAGAAAAATGTTTGTGAATAAGGCTGGTAAAATATTGGCAGCACTCTGCAATTGGGTGCCATTTACATGACTGCAGTTTCTTTTGCTATCCCTTAACATGCCTTTTGTTTGACAAGTAGCAATTTTATTGTCTTTGCAGCTGGCTGCTGAAATTCAAGAGGATTTTTTCTTTGTTTTTTGTTTTCAATTCTGAATGCAGAGGTGAAAAATTTGTTCCTTTTACTTCTACAGAAAGTATTTACAGTTCTCCCAGGAGGCAATTTGAATACAGATTTTTCTCTTGTTGTCAAAGGGTAATTTGCAGGTGGATGTTTTTTCATTGTGGTTTTGAGCACAGCCAGAAGCTGCACTGCACACCAGTCCTGAGCTTTGCCAAGGTAAACTTGCGCAGTGACATTGGGGTCAATTCAAAGCAATTAGCTTCAGCATTATGTGGAACTTGACTTTTTTAGTCCTTTCAGATAAGTCTTCTGAAAATGACTTTATTTTTACATTTTTTAAGCTTTTGAATTTTTTTTTCTTAATGAACCTATCTTCTTCCTTTCCCCAAACATTGGCTCTAAGGGCTGAAGTTTTGAATGTGTTTTCCTTGATAGTATTTTCTTCCCAAAGACAGTTTGAAATCCCTACAGCCATTCTCAAGTTATGGGATTTCCTCTGGTGCCTCCTGATTTCCTACGGGGCTCGTTGTTCCCTTCCTCAGTCCTGTGTGTGATATTGCATCTTTGATGTAGGTAGTGGATCATGACTAGATTTTTATTTTTACAGACATCTGCATTGCACAAGGAATTACATTCACCTGAACCTCTTCACCTCTTTTATTCTCCGGGCTATATCTGTTTTCATTAAAGACTCGGTGGTGAAGTGGATGTACAGCACAGCCACACAAGAGTACCAGTGGGAAGGACTTATAGCCTTCCAGGTAAGGGCAGACACCTGGTCCTTCTTAGGGTATTTGAGTCATGGCTGTAGTGTGTCTGCATGACAGCAGATAATTTAATTCTTTAGTTGATGGCATGACATTTTTCTCTACCTGTGGGAAGTTTGCCTTCACTAGACAGAGGAACAAGAAGCTGATTTCTTTGCATACATATAGGTATACGTACACCAATGCCCATATCTTCTTTCTATGCTGCAGTTTCATTTCTTTCTAGCAGTGACAAGAGGGCATTTATTTTCCTAAGCCGGCACTTTTTGTGATAGAACTGTCCATCTGGTCTAATGACTAGCTAAGTTGGTTGTTCTTGGTCATCTCTATATAATCTCTTGATGACAGGAAAAAAAAGGAAGCATCTGATTAAAATGCAAATTTGAAAGCATTTAGAAAAGCTTTGGAGTAACAGGCTAATTAAGTACTTCTATTGATGAGAGAGGATAGACAACTCTTTTGTAGATAATGATGAAAGTGTGCCCTTCCCCGTTTGGATTTGGAACCCAAAATGTACTTGAAACCTCAAAGAAAGGTAGCTTTATTATCTGTATAGCTCTTGTGACTCTAAAACATGGGTACAACGTTTGCTGCTGCAGTACAGGTTTGGAGTGGTAAAGGGAAACTCTCCTGATGCATCCTTAGTACCCATCCTTTTCTGACACTGCCTAAGACAGAAATGCTAAAATGACTTAGTGAATCTCATATGATGGTTGATTTTTTTTCTCATCTGCAGTTTATCAGTTGCCAGAAAATAACATTGTAAAACACATCTTAAATGGTTTGGAAATGTTCAAATTGGATTGTCAGTCATTTCCTCTTTCCAAAAAGCATAGACGTTATGATTTTACACACGGTTTACTCAATAGTGGTTTCATCAGATCTGATGGATATATTAATTAGGTAGTCAGGTTTCATACTTACAAAAAGCCCTACTGGTCATCTCTGTAATTTACCGTCCATGAGAGAATTTGCACTTAAATGGAGTGCACTGGGCAACATTGCTATTCTGTGGAAATATCCTTTGCTTTGGCAAATAGTCAACCTTATGGCATCCACTCTTTTCTTTTTAATAGAGAAATTCTCAGCTGCAGAACAGAGTATCTAGGAAAGTGAAAGATTCACTGACTGTGGTTGATATAGTACTTTTCACTTGTTCTTTTCATCTTTATTTGTGCTTTTCAAAATAAAATCCATTGCTTATTGAGGGGAAAATACAGAAAGTGTACTATTTTGTTTTAAGGAGTAATGTTGTTGAAAGCATCTGTCTGCTGTGTATAACACCTATTACCAGCTTCTGTCCCTTCAGCAATAAAATATGTGATTAGTTTAGCAAGCTTTTTATTTTGAGGAGCAAGAGTAGGAAAGACAACCAGTCGTTTGGGCTGTGCTTTTTTCTGTCACAGGAATCACTCAGCTGCCGTTTGGTCTTCGTGATGATGCAGTATTGTGTGGCTGCAAACTACTACTGGCTGCTGGTGGAAGGCATGTACCTGTACACACTGCTGGTACTTTCGGTCTTCTCTGAGCAGAGGATTTTCCGCCTTTATCTCTGCATTGGCTGGGGTGAGTTGGTTTTTCAGTTTGTCTGCCTGTGGCTGCGCTGGCAGAGGGTACAACAGGAAAAGCCGTGTGTCTGTCCTAGTGCTGCCCAGCTCAGGTTCTGCACTCTGCATTCCCTTTTTGTTCCCGATCCCTTACCTTGTTTGAGCTGGAGGATGTGGTCACAGCTCCTGGATGCTCATGGCACAGAGGCTGTGGAACACCGCAGAAACTCACCAAACCAATGGCAGGTACATGGGACCTTTCCTGCAGGACATCAGCTTCCCAGAATAAATTGTGTGGGTGGTTCTAGCTGGGTGTGGACATCTCTGGACTGCCCTGCTTCATCTCGTGAAAGCTTCCCATTGCTTTTAAAGACATGTTAACTACTTATGGTGCAAAATAGCAATGATGCTTTGCATCTGGGTGAGGACAACAGTAGAGAAATGGTGGCAACATGGTGGGGGTAGTGCAAAGGGATTTGATGAACAAGGGGCTGCTAGCAGGGAATTGTCAGGTTGGCTAAGTGGACAGAGCAGATCAAATAGGGATTGTCTGGGAAAAAAAGGTCAGGTAAGTACCAAGGGCATGTGTGTGCTTGAAATCAAGGGCTATGATACCTTGAAATCAGTTGGTTGAGCAAGGGTCACATTCTATAGAAATGCTAAAGCTTTCTTTCACTGTACAGTTCACCTGAAAGCACATTACAGTTTGGGATTAATCCTGTTTTTAGAGTGATCTTGCATGTTCTTCTATGGCATTCTCTCCCTTCCTCTTCTCCACCCTCCCCTTTTAGTGCAATCAGGCCACTTTTGGAAAGATGAAAGTAAATCCAAGTAAATAATCCAAGTGCTTTCGCAGATGCTAGTTTGAACATGTAAATTGCTTTTACTCTCCTCCTCTCTCTATGGATTTAGGTTGTGAATATTTTAGCAAATTAGTTCACTGGAAAAATGCATATAAATGGCTTATTGTGAATTACCCAATTCTACTGAAAAGTGATATATAAGGAGGAAAGGTTTTTGGGCATATTGATAGGAATAAATACATAAATGCAAATAATAGCAGTTTTCTGCTGAAGAGTTTTATTTAAAGTTCTATATCTTCCATATTCTTTTATGTTGGGCATGCAGCAAAAGCAGGACCATTTTGTATAACATTTGAACTATATATGTTTTAATCAGACCCTCAATTTAGTTTTAAAAAAAAGGGGATGGGGAGCTATCCTGAAGCACTGACTGAGGTCAGGAAAGGAAATTACAACAAAATCATATCTAGTCAAATCCTGAGGGGATCGTGTTGTTTTATAAGGAAGGGTTAGGCTGCTTTTGGTCTGAATCACTCTTATTTAGAGTTTGTCTCCTGCAAAAGCAGAAGGCAGAAACAGATGCTGTTATTTTGGTTTTGTTCTTCCTTTACAAAGGTGGTTTTGCTCTTGTATATTGAATTTCTGGATGAGTTTGTGGAAGTGAGCAGCAATGCAAGAACTTGGCACTAGATACGTGGGTTTCATCCAAGCTTCCTAGAAAAGCTCTGTCCATGCCATTCAGTCGTTATCTGTACAGTTTCTTGCTCTTCCGTATGGGTCTGCATGTGCAAACCTTGCCAATGATTCTCCACCTTCAAATGCAGAAGCATCTGCTATTTCAGTGCTCCCAGATTAGTTATACCACATAACAGTTTCATCTCTGACGGGTGGAAAGATACGAAGATTTCTCCCTTTCTTTCTGCTTCTTCATTGGTGATTCCATTTTTTGGGTGCTTGAGACCCTCACCAGGTGACTTTCTGCTGTATGCAATGCTCAGAAGATTTTTATTTAATTTGATTTTTGAACTGCATGATAGCTTCAGTGTAATGCTGAGGCTTCAGAGAGAGACAGTAGGTTCCTGTTTGAACTGAGAGTGTCCTGCTCTTTGAAATAGTTAATCAACTGTAAAAAATAAAGCTGGAACAAAAAATAAATATTTATTTGATTGTCGGAGCTGATTTGATACGCTGACCCTTTGTTCCATTAATGAATTGTCTTCTTACAGGATACTTTTTTAACTTGTTCATTTCTCATCATTTGATGAATATTTATATATAAAAATTTCATATTTGTATTTCTCAAAAACATAGTCACTTCATGTTGTTATTTCCTACAATTATAACTGAAGATTGTGACACACTCACACATGCCAGAGTCTGCTCTCATGAAGCCCCGGGTACTGAGCTTGATGTGCACTCTCCTCACTGCCCTAAGGATCTTGAATTCCACCATTTCATGGTCACTGCAGCCAAGGCTGCCCTTGAGCATCACATTTCCCACCAGCTTCTCCTTGTTGGTGAGAACAAGGTCCAGCAAGACACCTCTCCTCACTGGCGCCTCTGTCACTTGGAGAAGGAATTTATCATCAGTGTGATCCAGGAAACTCCTGGATTGCTTATGCCCTGCTGTGCTGTCTCTCCAGCAGATATCAGAGTGGTTGAAGTTTCCCAGCAGGACCAGTGGCTGCGAGGCTGCTCCTGTCTGTCTATGGAAAGGCTTCCTGGTCAGGCAGCCCACAGCAGATTCCCCTATAATGTCACTTGTCCCTGTCCTCCGTTTAATCCTGACCTATGAGCTCTTAGTGAGCTCCTCATCCATCCTCAGGTGGAACTCCATGCACTCTAGCTGCCACTGATGTGGTGATACCTCCTCCTGCTCTCCCCTGCCTGGCCTTCCTGAAGAGCCTGTGGCATTCTGTTCCAGTGCTCCAGTGAGGAGCCATCCCACCATGTCTCTGTGATGCCAGTGAGATCATAGCCCTACAGGTACTGCCACTGGCATCCAACTGGTAGCAGTGGGATGGATTAAGGATCCCCTTCCCCAGTAACTTTAGTTTAAAGCCCTCTTCCCAGGCCTGGCAAGCCTATGACTAAAGATTCTCTTTCCCTTCTCTGTCAGATTCAGCCCACAGTAGACCAGTTGTTCCAAGATATTCCAAATATATTTTTGCTATATGATAATATCAGGTCAGTTCTAAAGGCAGTTATTGGACAGTAGTCCATTTATTATCAGTTCAAATGACTAATTATTCTTTGCTGTTGAAGTGTTTATAAAGGGAATAGTGTTTATCTTGCGTTATTGTACTTTACAAAACCTAGAAAAGTTATAAAATCTTGGTAGACCTATGAAAACTAATGTAGTTTCATAAATTGGGAGTCATTTATACTGACATCATGTATATTGATAGGATTCTATAAACCTTCCCTATTACTTGTGAGGTAACTGTATTCCTAACAGCCACTTCCTTGCTGAGATTTCATGCCATACTAGGCTTTGAGATGGCAGTGTTAAATTTTTCCTATTTCTTTTAATGTGGAATATGTCTTGCTTATGTCTTCTATTTCTTTGTTAAAGCAGACTCTCATACATTTGTGTCAACCTTAAGTTGCACATATCTTACTGCAAAAACAATTGTATATTCCATTTTCAAAGCTGACAGAGAAAAAAGGCAGAAACCCCAAAATTTTTAATAGGCTAATGGAAGAGCAGGTAGGTGAGAGGTTTGCTTCACTCTGGGGGTCAGCACAACAGCAGCTACAACAGATATTGATTCACATAGTCATTTGCACTTGCAGAAGAGAAAATCTGTTGCTATATTCTGCTGGTACCTGGTGCTTCCTTGAGAAATACTTGCCCATGGATCCCACTTTCTAGAGAGAAGAAAAAACATTTACAATAAAAGGGTGAAAAAACCCAATCTTAACTACAGGGATCAAGATCATTACTATTTTGTTTTGTTTGTTTCTTGGTATGTTCAGACTGGTCTGAATCAATGTCCAGGACACCAACCCAGTGTTCATCATGTCTGAGCCCAAGGGAGGAATTGCTGAGCCTGACATTGACTTTCAGCTATCAGTTCTGTACTGAGTAGTCTCTGGAGAAGAGCAGTTTATACTATAAAGCTGCTGTATCAGCAGATTTTAGTGGAAAAGGGACCTGTTCACATTTAGGAGTAGGGAAGAATGGGGAAATGACAGAAACATCCCACAGTGACTCTGAGCAGCATCCAGACAGGAGACCCTTTTCAGCACTAAAGGCTAAGAAGAAAATGTTAATAAACAGCTAAATATTCTCTGAGCTTCTGTGGTAATTTTACACCCAGTTGCACTTGCAGCAGGAAAATCACCATAAAAAATAAATAATCTGCTTCCTTCCAAGCACTGGCAATCCAAACGTGCTCTAAGGAAGAATACTTTGAGGAATGAAGCCATTAAAACCAGGAAGCTTGGCTAGGGCATGAAAATCTACATCCTGATTGCAAGGAAGATCTGACTAGAGCAGAGGCAGTAAGAAATCTTCCTTCAGAAGCCCAGTATGAACTCGCTGTAGCAACAGGATCCATTCATTGCACTGACCATTTCTTGTCTGTTTTCCAATGAAAACAGACAAGGATGTAAAAATAAGTTTTGCATCCAGACTGATCTTGGTAGGAAATGCATGTCAGGACTTTGTCTTAATCCTCTTCACACTCCTGTCTAGATTAAACTCTTCCATGTTTTTACTTTCAAAGGAAGGAAAAAAATGTTTCATCTTTTCTTCTCACATCTTCAGTGCTTTTACTTTCTTTACATGTAGTCATTTACTTATCCTTTCTTTCCGTTCCTTATGGCATTATTCTTGCATTCCTTCATCAATCAGTTGATCAAGTCAGAGCATCTTGGATGCTTTCTGAGAGAAAGAGGAATGGAATTGTTCTGACAGCAGTAGTGTCCTTCTGGTTTGTGTGCCTCATTGTCTCGGAGGTTGAACTTACCACACGTGGAAAAGTGATGTCAGGTTACGGCTAAAATACTGAAAAGAGTCCTAAAATGGTATATTCAGAATAGGTCCTTCTTTAAGGGTTTCAGCAGGATGGTAGTACTCTGGTCCTACAGAGACAAATTTACTTCAGGAAGGATCTCTAATCAGCATGTGAGGATGAGGGGAGCCTCTCTGTGCTCCTCATATGTCTTTCCTGAAATTGCCTCTACGTAAAGTGAGGTACAATACAAAGCTACAACTATGGTGTGTCTGTAAGAATGGAAGCTTGCTTGCACGTGGAGATAAGGGAAAGATGATGGCATGGAATAAATAGCAGCACCTGCTGACACCTCTCATGGTAACGGGGACTTTGTGGGTTTCAGAACAAACCTGAGCTTTTGTGCTGTGTTACCAAAATATCTCAGACCTGTTAAATGAAGAGACTGATTTCTACATGCTACTATCAGGACATGATAACTTCCATTAGCAGCCTTAGGAATTTCTTGCTCCTCTCATTAGGGATAGTGGAGCATTCTGCAAATGTTAACCTGTGCAGATTTTCTCAAAATTTTGTTCTGTTACCTACCCCATCCTTTTGTCATTCTGAAAAATGACTGTTTTTCCAACTTTTTTTTTCTTACTACGCAGACACCTGGCGAGATGTAGAATATATAAGCTAGAGTGAAACTAAGGAGGTTGTGCTGCTTATTTATGCAGTGGGGTGTTAAGATGTTGATTTGGCAGTTCCATTACTTTCTCATCATCCATAATATATATTATTATTGCAGCCTATAATTCAGATGCCCAGTCATTTGAAGTTGAACTTTATTAGTTGAGCTGTCAGCAGGCTTATTTCCTAGTACACTTGACAGATTTCATAATCACCATGTAGTGTTGAAAGGTTTTGGATCAGCTATCAGCCTGCAAGAATTAACATCTCAGAGTTTATCATGAGTAGGCTGTTGCAGATTCTGGCATCTTCAGCAGTGATGCAGTACAAAAGAAAAAGTAGACATTACCATTTACGGAATTCAGAGGCTTTTCTTTGGTCAGTAAATCTTGGAAAAGATCCATCTCAGAGCTTTCTGTATGACAAAAATGCAAAACCAGAAAGAGTTCAGCCTACACCTTAAAAAAAATGCATCCTATAAATGAGTGCAGTTTTTTCCTTAGATATCTGATATATTTCGAGTAGCAGCAGCAGGAGAAAGAAGTGTGGGACTGAAACTCAAGTGCACCAAAAGTGTTGTGTTGGAAGCCCAGGAGTGGAATATACCACTGATTCTGTTAAAGAGACATAGTCATCTGTGGTGTTTATTCAAGGAGTTGTATACGGTTTGCTTCCACTGCCTGCTCAAACCAGACAGAATTCTCTTGACTGAGTGAAGTAACCAGAATAATATGTGCATTTTTGCTAGTTAATGCAGGCTAATTAGATATCAAGAGTGTTAATTAGTCTTTGGAGAGTCTCAGTGATCCTTGCAAACTGCAGCTATTGCAGAGATGTGTCAGACTTGCTCGTTTCCTGTTACGGAGTGATGTCTACAGGCTTGAAGTAAATTACAGAGTGTTCTTGGGGCAGTTTCCTCGTTAGATCTTCACTAGGGCTTTGGAAAACTGCCTGCATTCCCATTTGCTGAGACTGTGTCCCAGACAGTGTCCAGATCCACCCATTTCTCAGGACAAGGCTTTGTGAGTTTGGTAGATGTCAGGTGGTATCCATGCAGTAAGATTTGAACATCAGTACAAATTCATGTGTGTATTGCACTGTTAAGTCTTGGTGTCTCAGACTGAAATGTGCATTGCCAGCGTGGAAATTAGTGTGACTGATGGTGCTGCAATACCAAGACACCAGTGGTGTGCATCACAAGTGGGAGTGGGCAGAGAATGTTGAACAAGTTACTTTATATGTGCTGCCTATTAATTTGTATAATATTTGCATAGCTGATGCAATTCTATTCTATCAGCCTCCCTCTGGTTAGGCTCTTTTGAAATACAGTATTAATAATAGGTTCTCAATTCAAATGTCAGGTAATTTGATTAAACATGGAGAGATTTCTGCTGTATCCAGAAGATGGAGATATCCACAAATCATTATTGTTATCACTTGATGTATTAAATGATACATCCGCTGACATATAGCCTTTGTGCTCTCAGTGTTTGTGTCTGATCCGGTAAGTTTCATATTAAGGTGTCTTAATGCTCAGCAAAGCCAAGAAAGGAATAATTCAAACTATAATTTGTTTCTGTGAATCAAAGTCTCATTTGGTTTGGAAGTGATGTGCAATGAGCCTGTTCTTAATCTCTTTATACCACTATCAAGGCAGCATAGAGTTTTTTTGGTAACTTTGCTCCCAAAATACTGTGTATTCTCAGTATCGAGTACATCCATGGAACATGGTAGCTATTTGCCCAAATAATCTCTACTCAATTCATTATCTTTGCTGTTATTCCAATTATCGGTATTTTTTCCTTGCTGCTTTTTATTCTCTCTTTTTTTTGTTAACTGATCAAGGAAAATATTGTTATTCTGTGTTTGTAGTATTTAGGTGTTCTGATAGCAGAGAAATTCTACAGTACAACAAAACAGAAGGTTTTTTACTGATAATACCCAATGAAGATACTGCTTGAGGTATTCCGACTGCGGGAGATCACCAGTTTCCCTGTGGCTTCTGCTGCCATGAACTGTCTGTTTGCCCTGTGCAGAATTTACAGCTGCACCCCGATGTTCTTACGGTCTCTTGCTTTATTGGTTCGTAAGAATAAAGTAACAAAGTACACTAAATGTTGCTCTTTCTTTACAACGCGCATGCAGCATCATACACTGTCCAAGGAGGAGTTAGACCATCTTGATCTATCCTTAGGCAGAAATTCCTCGTCCTGCCTTTTGAATCACAACCTGCTTCCTTTCCTTGTGTGCTTTTTTAACGTTCTCTGTGCAGAGTATTGGTTGGTAGATGCACTTCAAAATTATTTTTTGTGACCTAGGCTCTTCATAAATGAAAGAAATTAATGAGAGAGCGTTTGACACTGTAAAGCAGGTAATGAGTGCCAGCTTACTTGGCTTGTCTCTCTGCCCTTTACACCCCAGATAAACTGACCACCCGTAGCCCATGTGCTGTCAGGTGAGGGTAGGGCCAAGCCTTTCCTCACTGCCAGCTTCATCTGCTGTCTCTGCTGCAGCCGCTCAAGTCCATGCCAGTACCACAGCCAGAACTGGGACTTCTCTGTGGGGGAGGACACTTGGTGGGTGTGCCCACACTCCCTCTGCCATGGGGGGCATATGGGGCTGGCTGTGCTCCAACCTCGACACCAGTAGACAGCCTGAGCTTGGTGCTGCCTGAGTATAGTGTAGGTGACCCACAAGCAGAAATTTGGGCACAAAGGTTTTGGTCAGAGCACACTGCACCCCTCTCTAGCATGAGTACAGAGGCCAGTAGAGCTTCCAAAAATTTAATTCTCTTGGCCTGTCTGTGAAAATATCCACAGAAGAAGTGGTGAATGCCTGTTATGGTGCACTTGTGTTGTTCATTTTTCATGCCTTTGAGAACTAGGTGGGAGCCCACTGTTCATGGCAATCTGTGTTGGATCGGAGCTGCAACTCTGACACCAGTTAATTATGTTGCTTATTATTATGGAGGGGCAGAGGGAATTGTCCTCCTCTCTGCTTTTCCCAGTCTCAATGTCAATGTCAGCCTTGTCTCCTCTCTTTTCAGGTGTGCCAATGCTGTTTGTTATCCTCTGGGGAACTGTCAAGTACCTTTATGAAGATGAGGGGTTGGTTTAGTTCTGATTTTTATAGCTGTCTCATTCGTGCTGTATGTGTGCACCAGGAGGTCATTGTTTGCTTTCTATTGAGTGTGGTTTGCTTTGGCAGTGTGCTGAAACCTCACATAATTGCTTCTGTTTTGTCTGGAGGTCTTGCATAACATTTCAGAAAGGAGCATATGTTTTTTCTGATCAGAATTTTCTGCATGTCTGAATGAATCTATTCTTTTGCAGGTCAAGGAAAGGTATGTTTTGTTTTTCTGTACTTACAGTATCAACAATAGAAGTCAGCCTACCCAACCAAGACCGCTCCTGATACTGTGCCTTTGGCAGTAGCCTTTACAGTTGTTTCAGAGAAAGGCAGCAACCTCTCACAGGATTCTGCCTGCGATTTGTAGTGATTAGCCTGTGCCTAGCAGCAGAGAAGTGATTGCCTTTTCTTGTTTGAGCTCCCATTATTTAGATTTTCTTAAAATAAAGGCACATTCTCTGTCTGCTTTTGTTAGTCTTGCTGAAGTCAACTATGTCACGCACAAGACTGCTGTAAACCTCAAAATACTTCTTGTCCATTTTTACCATGGTGGCTGTTCTGAAAAAAATTACATTTGTTTATGCTTTATGTACTAAATAGCATTGTAGTTCATTGTTTTTTGGTTTTTTTTAAAAAAAAGGAGGGGAAGGTGGCTTCTTCTTTTTGGAGACAGTGGCTGCCGAGAAATACTTGAGTAGCTTTCTTTTTGATGAAAGAAATAAATTTATGCTCCTTCATTTTTCTCATAAATATATTATTTATAAAGGGTTATTTATAAGGATTTCCCTCTTACTTAGTTTCCAAACTACCCAGCCAACACTTTCGTAGAGGATTTTTTTTTTCTTTTTTTTCTCCGAGACAGAATCATTGCTGGAGAGATGCTGCAGTGTGAAAATTCAGTTTAGTCAGAGCCACCCTCAGACTGTTTTCTGGTGTTTCTGAGTATTAAGAACCAGCTTTTTTTTGTGTTCCTCATAGTACTGAACCAGTTCGGTCAAAGCTGCCTTTTCTGGCTTAAGCAATGCTAGGATTTTTTGACTTTCCTTTTTAAGGTTGACTTGATGATATTCTGTAGCAAGATTGTGGCTGTACTGATGTACTGCAAGTTTTGTTGAAATTATCAGAATAGGTGTAGAGACTGTGCAGCCTCTGAACAGGCAACGTTCCATGGGCATATCTTCCCACTGATGTAGAAAATGTATTCAAAGTGCTCATGCTGAGCCTCCCACATTATGCGGTGCTCAGAGCTGATTTATGTTTTCTATTAAGGAAAACTGTCACTCAGTGCCTTCAGCAGACCTTAAAAGGGGCAATTTTGCACATTATTGAATTTTCTAAATCTTGTCTAAATATTTGTAAAATACAGCAATAAATAACCATGTGCAGCAGCTGCACTGAAAGGGAAGATTTCTGTGCCTTGGGCAGGCATTTGCTGGAGCAGCCAGGGGTATCTTTCATGCTGTTCGCCACAGCTCTGTCACCGTGCAGTGGGCTGTAAATTTAATTTGTGATTTAACTACTTCCCTGGCTATGAAGAATAACTGGAAATAAATGTGATCAGGGCTGGGAATTTGAGGCAGTCCTATGAATGTAGCCAATTGAATAAAGGACTGAAGCCTGCAAGACTTGGTTGGTTGCACACTGGCTTCTTCTTCCCTTACGTGTGCAAGTATAAACTCCTTTAGAATGCAATTACTGTTTTAAGAAGTGAGCTATTCAAAAATACTTTGTCTAGATTACAAACACAATTAAAGGCAAGCTGTCGTTCTTAGCTATTAGACTGTGCCTAAAAAGCTGATACTTACACATTTTTGTTTCTGTCTGCAATTAAGTGTGGGAAAAAAAGTCAGCCTTCAATCCTTTTTTTTTTCCATTCAGCTGTAGCAATTCAAGGTAAAAATTTAGTATTTTAACTTTTAGAAGGAGAATACTAGATTGGTAAGCAAAGGCAGAAACATCCCAGTAGCATTTTTTTCACTGGACAAATTCTCCATTCATGGCTCTGAGGCTATTAGTTGCCAAGCATCTTCTGAGTGGTGCTGAGCAAACTGTAGGGATAGATCCCAAGCATAATAGATACCAGTGTATTTATCAGTGTGGCAATCACGGAAAGCACAGATGGGCAAGAAATCATGTAGAGATCTACCAACTTTATTTTCTGGATGTTTCAATAGCCATGACACCTTAATTGACCTGTAATGGTTTTTTTATTGCACATATTTGTATAAATTTAAACGTAGCTAAAACTGATGTGTGCCACAGGAAGCAAATTAACACAGAAATGTAACAGAGTTAATATAAAGAATTGTTTCTCAGCCTCTGTTATTATAAAGAAATTTTTTAATTGCCTCTGCATCTACTGGAGCTAGTGAGAAAATTAGAAATCCACTTCCAGCTATGCCTACTATCCCATCAGTCTTGAGGTGTTCAAATAAAATTAATTTCAAAGGCTCCATGAAGCTGGCTCCCAGTCACATGTACCAATTAAGAAGTTCTGTAACTCACATTCTGGCTCGAGTACGCTGACTGCACACAGCCTGCACACCTATTTTCTCCAATACCTAAAATGCAATTGAATTGGAGGCTGTAGAGCTGCTGGTGGCAATAATATGCATTTTGTACACATTAAACTGAAATGGAAAGAAAAATGAAATCCTGAGCCCTTCTCAGACTTGCAGTCCCTGCAAGGGAATGTGGAATTGCCACAGGTGAGCTGCTGCACTTTCCTCTCTAGTAAAGTGAGCACATGTGGGTGTGTGCTTGTAGCACAGGTCCCTCCCAGGTGCTGCATGGTTTGCTCTTTTCTCTTAGACTGTCCCACTGCAAGGCTGGGGAGGGTTTCAGCTCCACCAGCATCACCGAAGCTGAAGTTTCATAGGTCTGCTAAGAAGCCTTAGGGAAAATTGTGCATATGTACGTTTTGGCAGAACAGATCCCGAGATGAAGAGAAACCTTTTCTTGGGAAGGAACCTATGTTTTATGTAGTGCTGTTTCCTAGTTCGTTTCACAGCCTGTGAAAAAAAGCCTCTCAGAAACCTGCTGGCTTTACTGGTGGCTGTTGCTTTTGAGCAGGAGGCTAACAAAGTTATGTCATAAGAAATATTAAGAATGCAGTAACTGCAGCAGCAAGTGAAGTGGCATGGGAGCACTGCCCTAACACCTGGGCCATCATGCACAGACATGGCCCATCAGACAGTGGTGGTGGCTGGCTGTGGCCAGAGGGGGACCAAAAAGAGCTGGCTGTGGCCAGAGGGGGACCAAAAAGAGCTAGATGTACAAACCCACAGTGTAAGGTTCCCTTCAAACCAGTGATCCCAAACTATGGCTGCCACGACTTTTCTTGCATTTTTCTCCTGTATTGCACAAGGAAACAGGAATTTGAAAAGCTAAAATGAGACTCATGTGGAAAATTAAGTATATTGCTGCAGCATGCTACTTACTTGGCAGAGGGCTCAGGTCAGCAAAAGTTAGGAACAGTTGCTCCCATTTTTGATTTTACTTGTTCATAATTTTTAAAACTCCCTGTGGGCCTGGAAACTTGTGCATATGCCCTGAAGGAGCTGGAGTTTGCAGCTGCAATTGCTTTCACTTAGTTGAAATTAGTAACTCCTTTTTGAAAATAAGGACAGATAAAATGACTGATCTCAATATCGATATGAGAATAATGATGGTAAGTAATGGGATAAAGAACTAACAAGCTATTATGTAAGATGATCTGACATTGGAGACTGAAGAATAAGAAAAAATAGTTCAGGACGAGGAGGCTAGGAACGACAGCGGAAAGATAAGACTCAAACAGATTCCCCCCTTTCTCCTTTCAGCCAAATGACAAATTTGACCTTGGTTTTAATGGAGTAAATCTTCACAATTAATGGATGATAATTCATAGCAAATTGTGGAGGACAGCTAGCCATTAGTGAGCAAGAAAGGCCGGTGAGTAGTATCCAGTTGGATTATGATAGCTGCAATAGTACGAAGCATTCAGTGTTTCTAAGAAGCAGCTGCGTCTGTTTCCATGTCAGCATGATGTGCTTTCCTACTATCTAGTCCTTAATATTGTTTTCCATCTGCATTGCTGGAACAGAATGAAAAGCTAGAGGTTTTAGTAATGTATTGAAACTTTTCCCTTCATCTCCTTTTTGTCCTCTCACTAGTTGCTGGACCAGAAACTATAACATGAATTACTGGCTGATCATCAGACTGCCCATTCTCATTGCCATCGGGGTGAGTCTGAGACATGTGCTGTGAGATGGCAGATTTCCCTGAAAACAGCAGGATATGGTACAAAGATGCACATGTGGCCATTGTGCATGTCCAAAGGCTAATAACCTTTGAGGCTATTGACATTTTCATTCAGAAACGTGATTTTATGAAGCCAAGTTGCTTTCTGTCACTGAAATTCCAGACTAGCATTTTGTTTCTTTAATTTGGCCACAAGCTGTCAGGTTGTAGTGGCAGGACATGATAACAGAACAGCATGCTGCAGCGATCCCATTATGTCCCCTGTGAGTAGGAGGTATGGAAGGTAGTTCAGGGAGACCAAAGATACTATTTCAGATACTGGGCTCCAAAAGAGCCACAAAATGTGTGGCATTGTGTAGAAATGCCGTGTTCTGCAGGCACAATACTGTGTCAGACTCGGACCTCCAGACAAGGGAGATGGGCCAACCCACACCTTTACTGTGTCTCACTCCCCACAGAATAAGTAGGGTCCCCTTCTTGGTGTAATGAAGTTCCTGTGTTTTCAAGGGTGGCTTGTGCATTCACATTTAGACCACAAATCCTTAGCAAAGAGTTGAGTTCTGTGGCAAATTCTGCAGCTGCTTGTGTAGCAGGATGCACGGAGACCTACACATGCATACACAAACCAGCCTTTTTGAGTACTTATGCGTATGTGTTTATTGATGGTGATATAAGTTCTTCTTTCATTTCTCCAGGTGAATTTCCTCATCTTCATCAGAGTTATATGCATCATCATCTCCAAACTGCAGGCTAATTTGATGTGCAAAACTGACATAAAATGCAGGTATGTCTTAAGGTGGTCTGACACTTTTCATGCTCGTCAGAATAAAAGCAGACAAGGACATACATGAAAGGAGTGGGTTGACAAAGATGGTTAAAGCCCTTGACTAATGCACAGATGTGGTGTTGCACATTGGTGTTACTGCTTGGACAGTCAGTCCCCAGAAAAGTCTCAGTGAAGCCAGGGTAAGTATTTCACCTGTGTTATAATAAACAGAAGGCTTGATGTCTGTCACGTTACAGTCTTCCATTAGACTGGATGAATGTTAATTAAGCAGATATTTTTAAAATACTTGCAGCATATGCAAGTTCTGAATGTTAGAGTCTTTGAAATCACCCAGAGGAGAGCAGCAAAGCTGGTGTAAGGGCTGCAAGGAACGTCCTGTGAGGAATGGCTGAGGACTTTTGACTTGTCTAGTTTGGAGCAAAGGGCTCTAAGGGATAACCCCATTGCCTTCTACAGCCCCCTGAGGAGTAGAAGTGGAGAGGGAGGTGCTGAGCTCTTCTCCAGGGTATCCAGTGGTAGGACATGTGGGAATGGTTCAAAGCTGCACCAGAGGAGGTTCAGATTGGACATGAGGAAGCATTTTTTTACTGAGAGGATGGTCAAACCCTGGAACAGGCTTCCTAGACAGGTGGTCAATGCCCTAAGCCTGTCAGTGTTTAAGAGGAATTTGGACAGTGCCCTTAAGAATGTGCTTTAAGTTTTAAACAGGTGGTTGTCATAAGTTCCTCCCAGCTGAAATATCCTATCTTACTCTAATTTGAACAAAATAATATGAGTTGATAGAAATAAAAGCTTTCACTTCAAGGAAGACAAGATGGGATCATTTTGAGGTTTGTTCCTTGTTCTTCTTGCCAGTTGTTATTGGGACAAACTTTCAATCTTAAATGCATGAGATGTTTCAAGAGAAATGTCAGGGCTATCACAGAAATGTTCAATTTTTGGTTTGCAGGCTTCAGTCTATCCGTGTCTGTATTCTTCCTGTTATTTAATCACCTTGCTAAGATTCATGGTTGCATCCTTCATTTCTGCACCTTGACTTTTATATTACAGTCTCAAAAACAATGTAAGAATAATAAATTAACTCTTGAAGTGTGGAGCTACGTGCTGTGGTAGCTGGACTGCTGCTGGCACTGGACTTAGCTATTTGACATCGGGTATTTTGATGCTGCAGCCTTCTAAACTAGACACAGCATGTATTTTGGTGTTTTCTTATCAGTGTACAGTTGGCATTTATGTTACCTACCTTCTTTACCGCACAAGAAATTTTGGAAATCCTACTGTGTCTTGAGAGTTCAAAGCAAAGATGAGTACTTGCCTGAGCTGGAGGCTTTGATTCCAAGACCACTTGTACAGAAAATTGAGTATTTTTAGAGGGTCACAGTGAAAGAGCAAGGGCAGAGGTCACAAGTTATAGCAAGAGAAATTCCACTTGCACAGCAGGTGAAAATAAATTCACAGTCAGAGTGGTCTGATGCTGGAAGAGAGGCCCGGAGGGGCTTTAGAGGACCTTGGAGATACTCAAAACTTGGCTGGACACAGCCTTGAGTAACCTGCTGTGAACTGGAGTTGGGCCAGAGACTTCCAGAGGTGCCTTCCAACCTGAATGGTTACATGATTCAGAATAGCAGCCAATAGCCCTCAGGCACACAAGATCTCCAAAGGTCTGACAGCCCTGCTAATTGAGTGATTTTGCATCTACTGACTTGTCTCAAGACAGGTTGTTATGAGATGTTGATAAGTTCTGTGGCCCAGGAAGCTCCCACATGATCCTCAGGCATCTTTCACTAACCTGTTGGGTGGCTGGCATGTATGTCTATCAAAAGAGAGTCTAAGGATCATTCCTGTGAATTTTTTCACTGTGGTTGTGTACCTTGAACTCTCTCACAGGTGAAAAATAGTTTATTTTGGGTTGGTTTGTCTTTCATCCTTTGCTAGCTGTGTCTTTGAACTTGCCATCACTCATTTCAAGACATTTTGATTGCTTTGACAAAGTGTTCTGCAGTTACAGATAGTTACAATGTTTAGAAGATTTACCGCACCACAGAAGTGGGAACGAATACCAAGTACTCCTCCCCTTGCCAAGGTATTTTTAAAAGATTCCAATTATTGATAGATTATGTCTTTCAGGTCATCAAGAAGGTAGGTTTTGGTTGTCTTTCCCAGTTACAGGTGGAGAAAAGAACACAGAGGAAAGACATCACACGTACAAGAAAGCATACGGCTTCTGACTGAGTTTGGAAGATTTTCCAGCTGAAATACAGCCAGTATCTGTACACAGAGCTTTGCTCTCACCAAAAATGGTCTGCAGTGAAGTGGTAGGGGAGGTTAAAATTTGTGGGAACTTACTAAGGTTATTCTGAGGAGGTTTTTATCCTGCAGCCTCTGGAGGAGGACCCTGTGTCGCAAAGTGGCGCAGTGACTTACCAAAGTTGGCAGTGTGTCAGAAACAGAATGCAGAAACGGTGACTCCCAGGGATCATTTGGATCAACAATGGTCTATTCAGTGGCACTGTGTATTTTAATTTCTTTGTGATCTTAGGTTGGCCAAGTCTACACTGACTCTGATCCCACTGCTGGGGACCCATGAGGTCATCTTTGCCTTTATTACTGACGAGCATGCCAAAGGGATGCTGCGCTTCGTGAAGCTTTTTACTGAGCTCTCCTTTGCATCGTTCCAGGTAGCACTCACAGTGTGCCCATGGGCATAAGATATTTTTTAACTGCTATTTGAGGACCTGCTTTCTCTCTCGTTCATTGCATGCTCCCTGTTTTTTATATTTCTCAGTTTAGCACTGGATGTTACAGGATTATGACAGTGGAAGGGAAAGTGTAAGGACTAATTTTTAACAGCCAGCCTTACTATAATAAGCTGGTTTTCCTGTCCACATATTAATATTTACTTCCTATGGTTCATCTCAGGGCAATAACAAAATTGTCTGTAATTTCCTGTAATTGTACAATGGCCTTGCTGAAAGCACATTTTGTGCTTTCTCCAGTGTTTCTGATTCTCCTTGGAAAATCTGTGCTGTGGGAGGTAGCTGTCACCAGCTGTAACTGCATGTGAGGAGGGCGTAGGCTTATTGTGATTTTTATTTAACTGTTGCCTTAGGTAAGGCCATTTCAAATGAGTCTCCTTGTGTAAGGAAATCATTATTCTTTTAGTTTCCCTGCACATTCACTCGTTCCCTGTTTATCAGGCACGGAGCTGTATTTAAGACAACTGTGAATTGCTCACTTATGAAGTGTTTATGACTTGAAACCAGGTAAGGAAGAAGGGGAAAGAAATGACTAGACAAAAATAACAGATAGAAGAAAACAGCAACTCCTTTTTCCTGAGATCATGTGCTTTGAGACATGGTTTGGTCAAACGTCTGCTCTGCCATCGGAGCTGACAGGGACCAAAGATTCTCCACCTTTTAGTCTCATCAGGGACGTGTCAGTCTCTAGCCCTCTGCAACTGAGTTTGGCAAAGTGAGGAAACTGCTCTGCTCACTGGTCTTCTGGTTTTTTGTTGATTTCAGGGGCTGATGGTTGCAATTCTGTACTGCTTCATCAATAATGAGGTAAGAGAGATACTATTTGTTCCAATTTGCCTTACCAGCATACAGTATAGGAAAGGGAAATTGAAAATGGTCTTGAACTGCTAAACTGTCCTTGCTCAGGACTTTTTTTTTACAGATCCTTCCCTGCACAGCTCTATGGGATAACTCATCAGACAAATGTGTTTGGAAGGAATTCAGGCAGTATAATTAGGGTCACTGTTTGAAGATGTGGAATCTCACAAATAGTCTTGCTTACAGTTGTGTAGTTTGCACTGGTGGATTCTTTAATTAAGAATTATAGCTGCTCTTCTTAATCTGTCTTATAGTGCTTCTTATCTACTTGTTTTTGTGAATGTGGGAGTGGATCCCATTTTATTTTATGAACTCAACTCAGCTCAGCTTACTGGTGAAGTTGGAGAATCCTCATGACTGTTGCTGTACAGTTCGGTTTCATTCAGTTTCCCTGTGACCCAGCTGCTTGAAGACATCATCACACTCTCATTAAAACTGAACTTCACAGAGTGGTGAACTCACAGACCCAGAAGAAATGTACCTTTGGCTTTGAGTTAATTGATTGCAAGTACCATCTTCTGTGGCTTCTGCTGAATCCCAGCCCTGTTGTAGGAAAGGGTATTGTTCTGTTTCAGTATTGCAGGAATCTCTCATGTTACCTTCTAAGTGATTATTATTCTTTCATTCTTTCAGCAACCAGGTTTGTAAGGGAAGCAAACACCACTCATTTAGTCACTACATTATTAAATTAAAAGCACATCAATATGTCTTACTCTCACACTAAATCTACTTTTAACGATGACATGGTAATTCAAGACCACTTATTGAGAGACGGTCCTCATCAAGGAACTGGAATCATGAAAAATGTGCTAGTTGTGTCATTATGGCCAGGCTGGAGTCAACAGAAAAGCAGCAGGCATCCTGAATTAAGCCTTGCAGGAGTCTGCTCACTTTTGTAGGTTTTGGTAAGATTTCATTGAAGTGAATCTATTAATTGTACTGCTTACCAAAATCAGAGGTGAGTGGCAGCAGGCTTTGCTGCTGTGAATGAATGTCATTTGCTGTGTGTCAGGAATTAGAGAATATTTGTTTCAAATTCCTTGTATGGCTTTACAGGTGTACTTCACTCCTGAGATGCAGCACTGTCTGCTGGTGTATCATGTATTTCTTTTGAGTCACTTTGGCATATGCTCATACATCCCCTGTGCAGCTGCAGCCAGGCCTCTCATGTGTAATGCTCAGTCACTTCCTTCACGTGATATAAGGGCAAAGTTAAATCATAACTGAAACCTTATTACAAGCCCTCAAACAGGCAGGCTTGTTTCATTTGACGGAGCTTACTGTGTAAAAGCCTACTTGTGTTTCTAAGAAATCCTCTAAATCTCATGTTACTATAATTCTCTTGCCTTTGTTATGTAGTTCATAAAATCTAAAAACTATGTGTTCAGCTTCACTGATAGTCTAGGATGAATTATTTTGCTTGTTCCAACTCTTGTTCAAAGAGGGGAGTAGGATTTTGTCAAGTTCAGTCATCAGCGTCCATAAAATAAATCTATGTACAGAGTTTGATTAAGTAAAGTCTGTTATAAACTATACGAGAATTCTTTTCCTAAACTAAATGGAAACTGTACGTATCCAAAGACTAACCTTGTTTGCAATGTGGTGTACATTTTATTTTTGTCTGTGACTCATTGACTCCTTTACTTTTTCCTTAACCATACAGAATGAAAGTTCTTTGCAAGTCCTGGTGCCCAGAACAAGAGTAGAAATGAAGATAGAAGTGATATTACTGTCCTTTTCTAATATCTACTTCTGAAAAAAAAAATTAGAATTTGTTCGTATTTCAGTCTTCTTTCACTTGAAAGATTCTGGATTTTCTCTGAAATTGCTCTGAAGCCAACAGTAGGGTCTCTTGAGATTGCCTGTTACCACCAATGTTCTTTGCAAAATGAGCTAGGTTTAGACCAGTTTTTCTGCTGTTAGTACTGCTTTCTATAAGAAATATTTTAAACCACAGAGATGCTGCTTTTTTCCACCAGTTAGTTCAAGATGGTTCAGGTTTCATTCTCTGCAGTCTTGGTTCTCCTTTTTGCCTTCGTGCTATCAAAATGGAAGTACAATTCATTCTCTTCTACTTTAAAGAATCTGTCCTGATGCCAGGACTCCTGAGTTCTCGAAATACTGCCCAATCCTCCCTTTTGCTTTTAATTTTTTTCATTCTCTATACAAACTATTAATTAAACTCTTTCATCAGCTCCATTCCATCCCATTTTAGGCCTACTTTCCTTTCACTATGATCTGTTGAGATTTTTTGCCAAAATTTAGGGGGTTTTTATAATCAGATTCCAGATTCATTGCCACACTGTCAACTTCCTTCCCTATTAGCTGCATAAAGCTCAATCAGCAGCTCTCTGTGAGAGGTCTTCTCCAATTTTTAATCTCCATGACCATCTTTTTCAAGTTTTCCCACCTCTTCCCTTTCTCTTTTAAAATACTCTACATAAAAAATTTTCTTCTTCCCCTTTCTCACATGTCATGGTTTAACGTCAGCCAGCACCATGCAGTCACTTGCTCATTCCCTCTTGGTGGGATGGGGAAGAGAATTGAAGGAGTAAAAGTGAGAAAACTCTTGTGTTGAGATAAAGACAGTTTAATAGGTAAAGCAAAGCAAAACATGGAATTCATTTACTACTTCCCACTGGCAGGAAGGTGTCCTCCCAACTTCTTGCAAACCTTCAGCCTGCCTGCTGTCAGGGTGGGATGAGAAGCAGAAAAGGCCTTAGCACTGTGCAAGCCCTGCTCAGCAATAACAAAAGCATCTCTATATTACCAACACTGTTTCCAGCACAAATACAAAACACAGCCCCACACCAGCTACTGTGAAGAAAATTAACTCTACCCCAGCCAAAATCAGCACATCATGGGAACTTTGTTCTTTTTCCTGTATAGCTTGCTTCTGGGTAATCTTATCAACACAGGGAAGTTATTAGGATTAACTGTTTTGCTGAAGGGTCTGTATATCTACATCTGTGCTCAGGAACTGCCTCTGCAAAATAAATCTTGACCTATTCCCTTGCTTATACATTCAAAGCCATCTAGGCAAAAGCTCAATTCAACACAGGCAGCAGAGCTGCTCCCTTACCTCTTCCTAACCCCTGGAGAGAAAACTGATATTATGCCATTCAGATCCACTCCTAAGATAGACTCATTCCTACAGTCTTCTGTTCAGGTCTTCCATTCACTTTATTTCAATTTTGCAGGCTATTTGTATCATAGCTCAAGCTTGTCATGTCCAGCTGGAGTAGAGACTCATTTCCTCCCTTTCACTGACCTGAAGGTACCTATTTCTATTGCTCATTGACTTACTCTGTCAGTCACTATGTTCATGCTTTCTTTCAGGATTTGCCAGTAAATGCCTACAACAGCTTTTTCCCAGTGCTGCCATATTGTTTTCCATGCCCACTAAAGGTGCCAAGTACTGGAGTGGTAATAGAGTCAATTCTTTTCCTGCAGACACTATGGTTCCTGCATTTCTCCCTTCATCTGACCATTCTCCCTCATTCTTCTATGCCAAGCTATCCCAGACACGCTGTCTTTCTCTGGTGTCTCTGTGCACCTTTTGACACAACAAACCCCCCTTACCATGGTAAAATACAAGCTTCTGTCTCAGCATCTTTCCTTCTGACCCATTTGGTTGTGACAGTGGAGGTCAGATTCTGGATTTTGACAGGTTGTCAGAAACAGAGAGATGCAGCTGGTTCCATCAGGACATTTGGTACAAGGGCTGTAGCCCAGAGCTGACAAGCACTGATAGAGGTACCCACCAGGGGAAGGCAATTAGTTTTTGTAGGGCTTTGCTCCTTTTTTAGGACTGCCTCTCAAATTCAGTATTTCACAGTGAACAAACAAAGAAAGCAGACATACAGCCGCTGGTTCCCTAGGAATTTTCTCTCAGAATATGAAGGTTTCAAAAGCCTGGGCATCATGACAAACCTGTGCTGAAACTGCCATCAACCTGCTTAGTCTCTTGGTGGTCAGTATGAGATCCTAAAGTAAAAGAAAAAGCATCTCTCCAGAGAAGGCTCCCTTAAGTGACCCACCTACAGTGAACTTATTTCCAGGCTGAAGTACACACCATAATGAACTTATTACTGTGGTTGCACTCCTGCCTTTATCTGGAGTAACAAGTGTGCAATTTTGTCCTCTGCCTTATGTGTTAAAAGCTAATGGAGGTTTGTACTTCAGTCAAGTGGCAAGAACTTTGCCTGTGGAACAGGAAGATCTAAATTCTGTTCTTGTTTAGCAGTTACAAAATCCTGGATAAACTTCCAAATGAGTGCAGAGGTTACACAGTTTAACGCAGAACCTGTGACTAGATGAGCATACTTTATAGCTTTAAGAAAAGTTAGTGTCTGGAATGAGATACTGTAATTGCTATTTTAAAAGGGGGAAGAAGTACAGTCTTTAACCTGCTTAATTGTTGTTTTCAGTTCTGAATAAACATTGGGTTTTGTGTGAAGTAAAAAGAACCTACATAACTATTCAAAGAACAAAATAATCCAGGACATAATAGTGTTTAAATCAAACCAGAAGTTAGAACTCTTAAGAATACCTGTGGTGCAATATTGAGCAGGAAGCCAGTCTTTTCAGCTGTTTCATGGCTGATAAGCAAAGTCAGCTTAATTGTTAGTGCTGGTAGGGCATAGAGTACAATCAGAATTACAGGTGAATACAATTTACAGCAAAATAATGAAGGTAAGATTTTCTGGTGCATAAAAGAGCTTTTTTTCTACAAGTAAAAATGAATGTCATCATTATTTTAAATGTGGAATGGCCTACAATGGATTAATGAGATAATTGGATAATTGGAAGTAATAATATTGCAGGTTTAAAGCACTTCCAGCTTTTCTCAGTAGTGTGGTATCCTTGCTTTTTTCTAATGGAGTCATTTAAAGAGCTGATTAATTCTACATTCATTCCTTTTGTTTCCTTCTTTGCTTCTGTTAGGTTCAGATGGAGTTTCGGAAAAGCTGGGAGCGCTGGAGATTGGAACACTTGTATGTCCAGAGAGACAGCAGTATGAAACCTCTGAAATGTCCAGCCAACAGCATCAGTAGTGGGGGCACAGTAGGCAGCAGTGTCTATGCTGCCACTTGTCAGGCCACATTCAGCTGAGATTTCTGCAGGTGAATCAGACTGAGAACAATGAACTGTATAATATACCTGAAAACCCTTAAATACCCAAGCAAGTGGCTTAAGTTTGTCATCTCCAGCGAGAAACTTAAGCATATGCTGCTCATCGCCTGCAGGCTGTTGGACAAAGGTTTCTAGGGAAAGCAATCTGCTAATGTAATCAACACATCAGAGGAAAAATTGATCACGTCTAAAGTAAGTTAAAAGAGTTTCTTCCTATTTGCACACAAGGCCTCCGGGGGTCCAAAACTTAAGCGTAGCATTGATCCAGTCTGAAACCACAGGGTCAATGGCTTATTACTGTTGAGTGGGCGAGCTGAGTGATCGACCGATTAAATTACAAGGATATAGAATATGATAATTGCCAAAAAATACATTTAGACTCTTCTGGGGATAGGGTAAGGTGCCATCACCATTTTTAGGAAAAAATAATTTGGTGGGACACAACTTGTGTTTCAGGGAGGAATCATTTTTGTAGCAGGAGTTTCCCAAAGTTAAAGTTGAAAATATGCAGGCTTGTTTTATGGGTAGGTGAAGAACAGCATCCTGAAGGTCTATCAGTACACAGCAGGTAGTGTAGTGAACACTTCTGAATGCTATCTTTAAGCTTCACTTTAAAAAATATAAAAACCCAAACGAAACAAAAATGCAGTATCTGTTAGGAGCCTCCTCTGCTGGGAATAGATGCACGTTATCTCTGTTGACGTGGATGGAAATGTCTCCTGCATGCACAGCCCTTCCATTGTCAGTGCTAGTCTGCCCACCTGGTGGGCATACAGGCGTTCACAGGGATGGGATGATGACTTGCGTTTCAAGAGAACATTTCCTGTCTGAGCTTTACTCTGCTTCTTGTGGGTGCAAACACACAGAAAGAAGTCAGCTTGTGGCAACTGCTGGGCTTAGCAGACCTCTCCTCATTGAAAAGATTCGGTATTTGGCACTGTGGACTCACTTTTGTCTCTGCTCTGGCCTTGGTCCATCTCTCCTGTGACGCAAGGTACCCACGCGCGCGGAGGCGGAGGTGGCCCTTGCGCAGGGCGCAGGTTCAGGACCAAGGACAGCTCCCGCCCCCCTGCGCGGGGTGGGCTGCCATCCTCCGGAGCCTGCCTGCTTCCTGTCAGCGGCCTTCCAAAAAAAACCCCAAACAAAACCAACAACTCCAAACAAAAAATCCTGAACTCCGTGAGCTTTTTTCCGTCTGTTTAAAACAACAGGCCTGTGCAGTGACTGCATCTGCACTGCGTAGTGTGTTGTTCCCTCCCTGATGTGACAGGAGTTGCTGGGGAAGAGCAGAATTACCTTTAGAAGCAGGATGTGATCCATTGCATGGCTTAATAACAAGCTTTGCACATCTTTACTCCACTCTTACTTGGGCTCCCTTTACAACAAAGAGGCAAAATGCCAAAGACTAGCTCTGAGAATCTCCCTGTTCACAGATTTCTTGTCATAAATAAGTAACTTCCATGGCATAGCAGTTACGACTATTCAGCAGAAATAACCCCTCTATTTTTAAGTCTCTTTGCACTTGCATTTACAGCCCCTATTGCCAAGAAAGTGGACTGGATATTCTGGGATGTAACTCAGCATCTTTCCTGCCTGAAGCTAGATTGCTTTGCATGGGATTATTTAATCTTTGTATTAGAATCCTAATTGCCAACAGCATGGATTAGTTTTGCAATCGTAAGGTTAGAATTGAATTAGAGAGGATGTGTTACCTCCTTCTGCTATAATGCTTTGCTTGTAATTGAGCTCCAGGGAGAAAGACATGTTTGCCGAAATCCACCACAGTTCTCAGGCTGGCTTATGTGTCTTCAGCATGCTGGCTTCTCTGCAGGCTGCTTCCAGGCCTTCCCTCCCTAACATCAGTTGCAGAGCTGACTTCAGAATGAAGCACTTCAGGGTCTTCTGTAAATTTAATAACTAGCTTCTGTGTTGTGTGACCATCAATACAATACTTGTCTACTACATGCAGATGTTAACTGCTGTACTACAATTTAATTAATTAGCTTCCTGTACGTACAGAGTATGCTTGATGTTTCTATCTAACGTCTACCCTGAAGTGCTTAGAATAGGAAAAAAGTACTAAAGATAGTCACTGGCAGGTGAAAGGGCAGCATGGTGACAGATGCAATTTACAGCTGTGGGATAAATGCACACTGGTGGGAATAATTTCACTCATTAATATTCAAGAGTAGATGCTGGTTTTCTAGGGTCCTGCTTAACTGTGTGCAAACCTAGGGAAAAAAGTTTCTGCTGCTTGTGCAGCTGTTAGCGAGATGATAGTTTTGCTATGACAACAGGAAGCTACAGAAGGGTTTTAACTCACTGCTGTGCTGGACAAACAAGTGTGTGTAACAAACGAAAGAGGACAGACATGGGAATAGAGAGCATTTCCATGCGTGATAACAAACCTGCACTTAGTTGCTGTCACAAGCACGATTCAACAGCTTGACGTGCTTTTGAGTTAGTAGGCTATTCTTGTCCCTCCTACTCATTTGTGAACTGAGGGCTTTGGGCCCACAAGAATAACTCCAGTTAACTTATCTTGGTGGCTTCTGCTTTGTTAGAATACAAGAGAAAAGTAAGGTAACAAAGTGAGGTATTAGCCAATCAGAAGGTTGCAGAGGAAATTTTTTTCCCCTGCTAATTAAGCTCTCACTTGTTCAAACCTTTTTAAATCCCAATCTCAAAACAATTCAGTGGAAGTAATTACCACCAAGCAGAATTACAATGTTTGTGTATTTAGAGATTGAGCAAGGCCTCAATGCCAATTTCTCCATCATACTTCATCTACTTAAGTAGAACTTTTTACAAGCCTTTGTTATTCATACCATCTCTATTTCAAAATGTGTAGTGTACATTTATTTGAGGAGCATGAAATAAGCAAACCAACACAAAGCACTGGAACAGATGAACTGTGTCAGTTTTTATTTCTTATGCCTTTTGGCTTCATGCTCACTTATTGTGGTAACCTGTTTCATGAAGCATTAAATACAAGAGTCTATAAATCCACCTGGACATAATGCAACTACAGTTTATAGCAAGTGAAAACTTTATTTCCAGCATTGCTGCTATGAATTTTTATAATTTCATGGATCTTACCTTATATTTAATATTTATTTGCATGTATTTCCTTGTTTTAAAAAATACTCACTGAACTGTATAAGGTGTCAGATTATCAACTCCCCATAAACATTATGCTGATGTTTATTTTTATTGTGAATAAAGTTTCAACTCATGAAATTCCATTGCTTACAGGTGTTTTGAGTATCATCTGACTACTTCTTACCCTGTAATTAGAATATTTTTTAAGAATGGAGAGATTCACAGTCTGTGGTTCTTCCAAGGAAACAAAGCTTTATACGTGCAACTCTGTGTCCAGTACCAAGAGCCTTTGACCCTGCTGAGCCTACGTTAATCAAATCCAAAATGCAGCATTTTATGGAGTCAAAAGGAATCAGTAACAATAGTGAAAACTCTGGGGGGTTTTTACTGGAGGATGACAGAATATTTGCAAATGACAAAATTCTGTGTTTGCCTTTAAATAGCAGGATTTGGAATTAATACAACAGCCTAAGATAGAAACTGTGAGAGTGTTCTGGAGAGCTACTGAGAGATGCTTAGCAGTGTTAACATAGTACAAGTGCTTTAATCTATTACTCTCTTACTAGTCCAGTTAAATTCAAAGCACCACTTTCTTTTGTTTCTACAACCAGTGATGAAACTTGTGGTGAGTCAAGCCTCAACAATGTGCTTAACTGTTAAATTGGAAAAGACATAATGGAACAGGATTTGAAAGACCAATTTGTGACTTTTCTTCTCAGCTCTGTCCTGAGACACATGTTCTAGCAGCTGCTCTTCAAAATGTTGACTTAATGCATCATAAAGTTGTTATGGTTGGAAAAGACCTTTAAGATCATAAAGTCCAACTGTCTGTGTAGCATCACCACCATGTTCAACCCTAAACCATGTTCTCAAGTGCCACATCCACGTGTTTTTTACATGCTTTGAGCAGTGGTGACTACTACTCTGCTGGGCAGGTCTGGCTCAATGCAGTGATCTACATGTAAAAAACAGCAGTGGATCATACAAATACACCTGCCAGGAGTATTTTTTGGCTTGCAAATTATAAAAACTGTGATATGAAGCAAACAGGGACTTATACTCAGATGTTTGTGTCAGATGAAAGACACCACTGCAAACCAAAGCAGCAGCTTCTTTTAGGTATATGGCTATTGCTTCGCGTCTTCAGAACCAGGGTTCCAGCCGGTGCAGGAGAGAGCAGCAGAGGGCCCTTCTACTGCCGGGTGTTGTCAAACACCAGCCTTTCTGTCACCTGTGGCAAAGCTCTCGGGAGCTGAAGCCCTCCAGCTGACAGGCTGGCAGCCGCAGCTGTGACAAGGCCGTGCCTGTCGGGGCCGCTCCACAGCGGCCGAAACAGCTGCCCGGCCCCAGGAAACGAGACCAGAGCGCAGGCTTTGCTACGGCTTTATTCGGGACCGGCCGGCACCGAGGGACACGGGGCCAGCAGTAAGGCTCAAGCGGCGTTTTGCATGGGAACAAACCCCGTTTCCTCCCCGCACGCCCCGGCCTTTCCTCGCAGTGGCGGCAGCGGGGCCGGCCCGGCGCGGCTTCTGTCCCGGCCCAGCACAGCGCAGTCCCGGCCGGGCCGGGCGCTACCTGCCCGCGGCGGGCCGGTAGTGCAGCTCTCGCTCCAGCTGCTCGGCCGTCAGCGTCCCGGCGATGGCGGCGCAGCCGGGGTTGAAGACGGAGTAGGCGCTGAGCTCGCCAGGTCGCCGCTCGGCGGGGCCGCGGGTGCCGGCGTACATCCAGTAGAGCAGGGAGAGGACGAAGTAGGGCAGCCCGAGCTCCAGCTCCGCGAACAGCGCCAGCAGCACGGCCCACAGCAGCACCTTCAGCAGCAGCNCGGGGCGCGGAGCAGCAGCGGCGCTGCCCCGGGCGGCGCGGAACTGGGCGAGGCGCCGCTCCACGGCCGCCGCCATGGCCGAGCCGCGCCTGCGCCACGGCCCAGGCAGGAGGCGGGGCCGGGGAACGGGGAGCTGGGAGCGGGGCTGGCGGCCCACCGCGGGGAGGCACGGGCAGCCGGTCAGCCCCTCCTCGCCGTCTGGGATGGGCAGCAGAGCCGGGGGATTCGCTCTGGAGGAGAGCTGTAATTCACCAGAGGCCTCTCGTGTTTTGTTTTCACACAGTTAATTAGGTTGGAAAAGGCGTCTGAATTATAGTCCACCCTTGAACAAACACCAATTTGTCAGATAGATTATGGGATTAAATGCCATGTCCAGTCATTTCTTGAACACCTCCAGAGGTGGTGACTCCACCACCTCCCTGGGCAGGCCATTCCAATGTCTAATCAGACCTTTTGTGAAGAAATTCCTCCCACCATCCAACCTAAACCTCCTCTGGTGCAGCCTGCGGCTGTGTTCTCTTGTCCTGTTGCTGGTTGCTTGGGAGAAGAGGCCGATCCCCACCTGGCTACAACCTCTCCCAGGCCTCCTCTTCTCTGGGCTAAACAACCTTAGTGACTAATATTGGCACCAAAAAGAAGAGGGGAGGGAGAGAATAAAGCATGGAGTGACCAAAGCCTGGGGAGCAGGAATGAGGTGCTCACAGCCAGGCTGACCAGCGACATTCGCGTTGGGTGTTCGAGCAGAGGTTTCAGCGGAGTGCTGAGCAGCTGGGGCACGACAGCGAGCAGGAGGAAGAGGGCAGCGCGCTGGGCTTGGCCATTCGCCATGTGGTGCCAGGAGCCAGGGCTCGCCCTGTGTCATCCTCTGCTGGCCCTGGAGAAAAGCCTGTGGTGGGCTCCTTCCAACACAGGGCCTTGCCAGCATCCATCCCACACTCTCTTTAAATCAAATAATAAAGTTGGGAAAACCAGCTCTATCACATCATGTTTCAGCTATCGGCACTGCCAAGAAATAAAAATTTATTTACAGATTCTGTCTCTTAGCCTCGGGAGTAAAATATCTATCACTCTCCGGCAGTAATAGTCAGCAATGAGCCATCATTTCATCCGGCAGTGCTGTTTCCAGTTACTTATAGCCTTCTCAGAAGTGACCTTTGGGACTGAATGTCTCATGCATGTGTCAGCTCAGAAGTGAATATGAGAAGTCTAATAAAAATCAATTTGGGTGTTCTTAAGTTATCTTAATGTGGAAAAAATTGTGTTTTTTCCCAGCTAAATCATTTTTCAAATGCCTATTTTATGCTTGGTTACAAAATGACTTTCTTTTAACCTTCCGACTTAGCAGAGAGTGCCGCAATGAATAAAATTTTTGTCTTTATTTGTGGAAATTTGATTTTGAAATAACAGTCAAAGATGTTTTAAGATAGCCTGCACAGGACATTATTTTATTTTGATTTTTTTTTCTTTCTCTTGTTCTGCTGTTCGTGGAAACACCTCCTTGTTCTGTAGAATTCATTAGTCAAACTAGTAGTTTTATGTGAATAATATAGAAAACATCACCTTTGCAAGCTGCACTCAGTTATTCCTATGTTGTCAGATTTTACTCAAGATTTACCGAGTTTAGTATGTATTTGCTATTATGCATCCAAATAGCTATTTTATGGCTATATTATAGGGCTGTCTATATTGCCATGTATTGTTAGGAAACACACAGAAGAGTGCCATGAATCATGCCTCTGAAGCTTAAGAGCACTCCAGTAATTTCATCTGTAAATGAGTGTTACACTGCAGATAAATACCTAAACAAATTTGTATCCATAGAGTCTTGAATTACTTCAATATATCCTGTTTTAAACAAACATCTTAATTGTACAGACATTTCATTTTGTTTGTTTGTTTGTTTAACAAACCATATGAACAATTTGTTCCCTACTCCAGTGCCTGCAAANGACTGAATGTCTCATGCATGTGTCAGCTCAGAAGTGAATATGAGAAGTCTAATAAAAATCAATTTGGGTGTTCTTAAGTTATCTTAATGTGGAAAAAATTGTGTTTTTTCCCAGCTAAATCATTTTTCAAATGCCTATTTTATGCTTGGTTACAAAATGACTTTCTTTTAACCTTCCGACTTAGCAGAGAGTGCCGCAATGAATAAAATTTTTGTCTTTATTTGTGGAAATTTGATTTTGAAATAACAGTCAAAGATGTTTTAAGATAGCCTGCACAGGACATTATTTTATTTTGATTTTTTTTTCTTTCTCTTGTTCTGCTGTTCGTGGAAACACCTCCTTGTTCTGTAGAATTCATTAGTCAAACTAGTAGTTTTATGTGAATAATATAGAAAACATCACCTTTGCAAGCTGCACTCAGTTATTCCTATGTTGTCAGATTTTACTCAAGATTTACCGAGTTTAGTATGTATTTGCTATTATGCATCCAAATAGCTATTTTATGGCTATATTATAGGGCTGTCTATATTGCCATGTATTGTTAGGAAACACACAGAAGAGTGCCATGAATCATGCCTCTGAAGCTTAAGAGCACTCCAGTAATTTCATCTGTAAATGAGTGTTACACTGCAGATAAATACCTAAACAAATTTGTATCCATAGAGTCTTGAATTACTTCAATATATCCTGTTTTAAACAAACATCTTAATTGTACAGACATTTCATTTTGTTTGTTTGTTTGTTTAACAAACCATATGAACAATTTGTTCCCTACTCCAGTGCCTGCAAAAGTTCTTGGCAATTCACCAAGCTTAATCTTTGGATCCTCAGCCTGTGGTTAGGAGGGGAGAGGGGACAAGGAGAGGCTGAAGAACACTTCTGTGGGACTTGAATCGCTTCGTGCCCTTATTTATGAGAAAAACAAATGGAATATAGTGGGTTTGTAGGTGTGAGACTACGAGTCAAGTCTTTCTCCCCCTTGTGCCGGAGCCAATGATTAATCAAAAATGTTGGGTGCTATTGATGGATCTCTAAAGCTGCATTCTTTATAAAGGAAGTTCTGGAACTGCCCATCGACTTTTAGGAGGCAGCCTTAAGATCACTTTAAAAATTTAATTTTTTTTTTTAACTCGTTTCATACTAAATCATAATAGAAAGCAGCTCACATGCATATTTCTCTCTGCCAAGAAGAGAACCTTTGTTCTTTATAAATTTCCACTTCAGCAATTTTGAAACCCTTTCCTCTATCCCAGCAATCAACTTTTTGTTATATTTTAATATTTATGACAGAGAAGAATCATTGCATTCTGTTCTCAGCCAAGTATCATCAGCTTAAGGAACTAAAGTTCCAAGTCATTAGGAATTTTGTCTATGGCACTCTATCAGCAAGTGAACTGAAGGAGGTGAAGGAATTGACAGAACAAGAAAGCTGTCAAACTCGTGCCCAAAGTGCAGTCAATTTTATATTTTTGGGGTGGTGACTGCAGAGTTTTTCCTAATTAATTTTCAAATGTGTCCACTCCTTCATGCCCCTTAAGGAAGGAAGAGAAGTGAAAACTAATTAGATGAAGTATTTTTACATGACAGACAGCATTAGAACTATTTGTGGCAAAATACCAACCCGGCTGAGTTCACCTAAGTGTTGATAGCAACATTCAGATCCTGTGGCACTCTTTGCATGTACCACACCAGCAGCCTGTCACCAGGTCTTGGTGTCAGCCACCTCCTTGCTCAATAGTACAGGCTTGAGGCCTTGCCCAGTGGTTTGGAGTGTTGTTGCTTTGCTTCTTACAGCTTAGATACCTGTTTGTCTATGCCAGCTTTTCCAGATATCAACAGTAATCAAGTCACATTAATTCTCTTGATAGATTAATCTCATTCATTGTCAGGAGCTCTCTCCTTCATAAGATAAGCATTCACACTCACACTGACTTGCTAAGTGCCTTAAATGCAGGCAGAAGGGCAACCCATTATTAATATAATGACCTAGCTTAATTAGTTCAATGGACCTGAGGGAGCATTAGCTCTAGTTGTTGAGGTCTTGCAGAACATGTATAAAATAGATTGAAGTGCACAGATTCATATTTGTCTAATTCCATAGAGAGCTTTCTGCATATCCATTTACTAATCAGTTCTAAACTACAGAGAAGAGCTGCTTCCTTTATAAAAATGGTCATTAATTTTCCTTCCTAAAATAGCACCATCAGGGCACTTTGCCATTAGACATAAAGAATTTTTTTCCTGTCTTTTTATTGAACTCGTTTAGCTTCTGAATTGCAAATTTTCATGTCTGTGTGGTTTTGAAACGTGTGCATTTGTGTATTCAGCAGTGCATTCTAAAAGGTTCTGAGACACTAGTGCTTATGTTCCTGCTTTATATGCTGAAGTGCTCTATATTGAAACATATTTAAATTTGGACAAAGCAGAATTATTAATATTTCTGTCACAACTCTGAAATATACCTCATAATTTCATGAGAAACTTCCATTTGAGGGAAAACAGAGAAAAAAATCCCTCTCTAGTTCAATGTCAGCAGTAAATGTCAGATATTTAGTGAAATCATTGTAAGAGAAAAAGGAGATGAGCTACTTTTGGAAGATAACACCCAATGAGCGCTCTAGGTGGGATTGTTTTGCCCTGTTCATAACTTTGACCTGATTCCAAAGTCAAAGTTTTGGAAACTGTTTTAAAACTTTAGAAGTTTGGAATACTGCCTTTTGAGTTTTATCATGTAGCTAGGGTGGGAAAAAAGGCATTTGCCACTTGATATTCCTCATAACTTAAGTGAAAGGAAGCCTGATTTGTGTCTCCTGTCTGTCAACATTATGATGGGTTTAATCAGTCTTCTCTTCTCAAATGTTTTTTTGAAAAAAAACCCCAACTTTGTACCTTAATTATCAAAGTACTTTTATGAAGTTGGAAATACAGCTCTTTGGGCTTGGAGTGAATATTTTTTATACCAGGTTTGTATAGCACTTAACTACAACAGTCTATACCTAGATGCTGTAATAGCATTTCCCTAGACAGGAAAAAATGAAGTGAAAAGAATGTCAGACAAGATCTTAAACCCAATTGTAGATCTGAGTTCTGGTTCCGCATCTATTTCCTTTAATCCATTGCAGTTTAAAATACAGAAAATTCTAGATGGTAAAAGGTGAATAAAGAGTGAGAAGACAGAAGTGGTCTACATTACCCCCTTACATACGTACACACTCAGTCTTCGGAAGCCTTTCGTTGAGGGTGCACTGTAAACTTTAATGCTCACACTGACTGCCGGTTTTACACATCTGCATCTACAAAAACACAAATGGCAGAAGAACACTGACGAGTTTCATTTTTAGAGGAGCAGAATGCCCAGAAAGGTGTTGCAGCAACCTTTTCTCATGCCTTCAAGCCTCTGCCCTATATGATAGGACAAATCATCATCTGGAAGTCCTGCTGTATCATTGCAGTTGTTAGTATGCATTCCAGCCAGCTGGTTGGAACCTCAGGCTCTTGCTGATAAATATAATTTCCCTAGAAACAGTTCAGATAGGGGTGAGACTTCAACTGTGCCCCTGAGATAGGTATACCAGTAAGGGCTTGGAGGTGTTTCTGAATTACCACAAATTGTTCAGCAGACTACAAGATAAAGGGGGGAGATATCATGGCATTCCTCTTCCTCCTGGGCTCTAAATGAAAGAAATTACCTTATCTAGAATAAAATAGTTGATTATGTATATCTCCACATAATCTACAGAACAAAAGTCCAAACTATGCTGGCAAGCTGTTGGATTGTATGGAAATATTATCAGATTACTCTTTTTGGCAATTTCTCCTCCTCATTATCTCCTTTTATCCCCAACACCTACACTGGATTTTGGAATATTTATTATGTTTATCACCAGGAGCAATAGATGACAAACTTTAGGGATAAGGCCTTCGCTAATGCTTTCAACAACAGGAATAAACTGGGCAGTCCACCAAGAGAATGAGCCTTTCAGCATGACTTAGGAAAATGCTTTTCCAAATCTATATTTGAACATATGAGATACCAAGTGCTTCTTTCCAAACTGATACAGAACAGTAAAAATAACCGATTGTCATTCGCAACAGAAGTTTTGAGCTCCAAGCTACCTTCAGTAATACACAAAGGTTGTGCTGGGGCTCACTCCTGAAAGTTAGTGGATGGCACACACAAATAAAAAGTGGGTACACTGGTAGTGAACTTAATCCCTAAATTTATCTTCCAGTTATGGAAAGAATTTTTATGGGTTCGAGAATCCTGAGAGAAAGGCAGGAGCGGTAAGCTTTATATCCCACCCATGTAATAAGTCAAGGCTGGGGCATCTTCAGAATCACCTGTGAAAAACCTGGTGTTCATGGAGGAAATGGTCCTGTGGTGATACATCGTACAAAGTGTGGGCGTCACCACAAGTACAAAGTTCCCTGAGCACTCATTCATTTTCTAATGGAAGTGGTGATTATTTTTTAATGCTGAATCCAGAGCTATAAGATATCTCAGCCATGTACCAGAGCAATTTACCACACCTAGGGATGAGTGGTTTGAGAATCCCTAATTAATTTCATAGAAAATAGGACATGAGGATGCTCTGCTCAGTTAGTATGACAGCACTTCTGTAGACACACAGAGGCACCCAAGACCAAAGAGTGTCTAATCCCTAGAGCAAAGATTTTGTGTGTGGCTGTCTCAGATTGCAATCACGCAATCTAAATTCTGTCCCAGTCCCTCACCCATGTTTAAGTGACTGTACCTGCTCTATTTATGTCACATTTAATAATTGTATTTTTTAATTGGGTCAGAGTCCAGACTGCAACTGATCTGTGTGTAAGGGTCTAATTAAATTTCAGCTCTGCTCTAGGTGATAACGTGCTATTTTGGATCTTATCCCCAAATGATGACTTTTAATTTATTAAGAAAATACCAACAAATTTATCTTCATGATTGTAAAGAAAACACAGGAACCCAAATGGATACGACCAGTGTAGAAAGTGCAATAGTGGTTCAGAACTTTTTTGTAATCAGAGCTCCTTGCTTTTTAAGTTAAATTTAATAGGGTATAAGTCACAGAGAGAGTATTTTTCATGCCGGTATTTGTTCTAATAAATGGAATAAATATCTGGAAGAAAAACCTATATCAAACAACAAATGCGAAGAGAAGAAAGATATAAGAAAGTCTTGAATCTACAAAAGACTTGCAGAAATACAGCCTTTGCTAACTCCTGAAAGCTATTAAAAGGCAACTTGGCCTGTTGGAACAGATTAATAAATCTTTGATTTAAACACACTGCCAGCCCTGACTTGCAAAAAACTCACAAGTTCAATACTCCAGAATCCAATACATAATGCCTACCTCTGACATTCTCAAAAAGTGGAAAATCCTTAGCCTTCCACTAGTTACCACTTTGTCGTGAACTTACTTTCTTGGCTTGGGTCTGACTGTGAGACCTGAAAAAACACATATCAAGCACCACATCAAGCAGAGACTCAGCAGCAGCCTCCTCTCGTTAGAGACCAAGGAACAATATCCCGGGTGTAAAGCCCAGTAGGTGGGAGTAAAGGAATGCAGGTAGGAGATAAGAACAAGGGAACTCATGAGAATAACAGAGGTGAGGCTGGAGACACTCCGGTGAGTCTGAAAGAAACAGAGACACCAAACCAGATCCTGGGTTTTCCTGAAATTATGTGACCCTGTGGTGTTGCAACCTGACCCCACTGAGGTCAGTGAGGACTTTGCCAGGACTGCAGTGGGGCTGGGATTACATCTCCTGATGGACCAAACTGAGCTAATACCTTGCTATCTGCTTGATGAGACCATACAAAAGATCTTCTTGTTATTTCCCTTAAAAATAAACTGACACAACAATGAAAACTTGTCAACTTTTTTTTAAACCATGACAAGTCTAGCCAATTTATTCTATTTATTATACTGTAAGCATGCCTCACAAATCTTGTTCCTTATGCGTTCTAAAATGACATAAATTGCATGAGAAGGACAACTAATACCTAAGCAACATTAGCTTCTTATATATTAGATTGTAAAGACAGCCTGGAATGGGGCTGAGTCTCTGAATTTATGGCAAGTAAAGCTCAGAACTGGGTCGGGCTGTTCCAGCACAATAAGGGAATGTGGAGTGTTCATCCTGCCTCTGGTAGGTTTAGAAACCATAAACTGTGTTTTGGCATTTTTGTGCTGACCCTGGGGGACACTCAGCATTACAGCAAGTGTGGCATATAAACTCCTGCCTGGGTTCTCTCTGCAGTCAAACTTAACCAGAGTTTCAGTATTTCTCTTGACTGTGGCCTCATAGGCCAAGATTTGAGTACCCAAGCTATGAAAACAAGGGGAAAAAAAAATAAGTCCAAGAAAACCATCCTTTGTATGTACTGGCTAAGTAGAGATTTCAGATGGCGGAAAAGACTGAGGACCATTTCTAGATTATTTATTTATCTCGGAGGGCAGGAAAGGACGCAGTACATTCTTTTGTCAGCTCTTCCAAAGGATGACTAAGTGGCTTTGATAGGCAGGACATTGCAAACATTTAACAATATTATCCTATCATTTCTGTTTGAGCAGTCTGGTAATGACAACAATATGTAGCAGATAAGGCATGAATTCAGGAGGGAGAAACATTTACAGATTAAAAGGCTGACACTTGTGTTTGTAAAGAAGATATAAACAGACAGGAACAAAAAATATCTACATTTTTGTTTTTTACACTCAAAGTACTTGTGGCAGAGCTGTCACATTTTGAAGTTGAATTCTGGCCTTAAATCCATACCAGTGTATATTTTCTTCCTCTATTTGTGGTCTCTAAGCCCCTTCCAGGAAAATTCCACTGAATTTCAAAATTTGGTCTTTTTTTTTTTTTTTTTAAGATTCTTTAGAATATCAACTCAGGGGGCAAGAGAGCTACGGATTCACTCATGTCACCATGAGCCGAAGGAGAAATGACAGCACCCTCTGCTGTCATTTTAGATGATTACCGTAAAGATTTCCCTATTAATCTCACTGGTTTTATCTTTTCTGGGAAAAAGCTGACAGAATCTTTGGTTCATACTTTTTATTTCATGTTAGGAAGACTGTGACTGCCTTGTGCTTTATTTCTATTTTGTTGCTTTGCAAATGACTGTTATATTCTGCAATTCACACTAGTTTGACTTTTGGGATCTAAAAGGAATGGAAATTTTAAATCTATGACTTCTGCTTATGTAAGATAAGATTCACCTTTCAAAATATACCATTTCTTTCAATAAACAGGGTTTTTATCACATGCACACTGTATTTCAACATGTGTTTTCTAAAACCCTCACTCTGACTGATGAGCCAAAGAGCCAAACAAGTTAAATCTTCACTTCTTCAATTCATACAGCTGACATCAGGGAGCTGCACAATTGGGATTACATCTCCCTTTTCCGTGCTGCAGACACAGGTGATTCTGATGCTGAGCTCCCAAGGATGTAGCTGTGGATTGACTACAGAGGCCTGAAGGAATTTATTTCTATGTTTAGGGACTGAGTTACAATTAAATGAATATATACTCCCTGTCTCTCTAATTCCCACTTCCCTTCTGTGATGGACATATGATTTTGTATTCTGAGTTAAATAAATTCTAAAATAAATGTAAAATCACAGGAACTTTATTTATGTACTTATGGAAGTTGACTTAATTTGCTGTAGACCTGATCTGATAGTTGCTTTTAATTCCTTCACACGCATGAAGGGAGTGAAATATATTGGCTTTATAATATTGTGATTTACACAAAAGCTTGTGTATCTCCAGCCTGTGGGATACTGAAAATGTATCCCACATTTGGGACACATTGGTCTCTGGACGAATACCGAGAAAATACTTCTTTACTTTAAATCTTCGTGTGAGGTATTAAGCCAAAAATGGAATAAGCCTTCCTTTATATTTAAGGTCTGTTTCATTAAATGGATTTCAGAGTTCAGTTTCAGGTTTTCCAACTACTGCTTTTTCTTTCCAGAGGAAACTTAGTAAGTATTCTGTCTTCTTTCTTTCCTTCTTTTTTTTTCTTTTTTTTTTTTTTTTAATGCTCAGTATCAACATTTTAAATCGAAGTGCTAGGAAAGATTCTTCTGTATCCATTAAAAGAAGCTGTTCTGCTGGCCGTGGTCTTAAAACATTGGATATTAGTACTCATTCATGTTCTTGAACAAAAGTGAATTTCAGGAGAGAAATGTGATGTAAATACAGATAATGTACATGAAATACTAGGATTTTTACTGAGAGAACAAACACATAATTATCCCAGCATTGCTTTTGCTTCATTTAATTTCCCAGATTTGTCAGCATGCAGTAAACCAACAAAACCAATGGAGAATGAACAGGACAGAACTGACCATGTTCTCAGTAGGCATCAGCTAGTACATAAAAACCACTAGTGCTGCATACGCATGCATTAGCAAGTATCTGGCCCAGTATTCCTCGTGGAAGGTACAGGCCTAATGCTAAGTCTCATATGGTTGGCTCGGTTCAGTGTCTGTGCCTATTTCTGGGAAAAATTCCTAGGAGATTGAACGGAATGGCCTCTGCACTGCAGATATATTTACCGTGCATCACTGCCTGTAGGCTTGACAGCCGAATGAACTAACCCTGTTTCCAGACCTATCACAATTTGGGTCTGTTTTTGGTTGCCATATTGCCACTGCAGCCTCACTTCACAAGTGAGTTGATTCCTTTTCCTGTTGTCCTGTGTTTTCTTGTTCTCCAGTCTCGGCTGATTGAAGAAAAATGAAATCCACGTTCCCTGGACGCAGCCTTGGTCCTCCCGTCCCTTCCTCAGCATTTAGCAGGGCCACAAGGCTTCCAAGGCCACTTCCACCTGGCAGTGCTTAGGTGCTTCATTATAACTGTGTCTGTTAATGCAGGGTCAGGGCCCTGCAACAGCAAATCGAAATCAGGAAATTTCTGTTCGCCGTTCTCCACGTTCTTCCCCTGTTCTGACATCCACCTCTGTACGAGTCTGTGTTCTCACACCTCTTCATGCCCACTAGGTGGTAGCAAAAAGGCGTTGTTGGGAGCGGAGGGATTTGCAGGGCTCCTCTGCTCCCTTCTCCCGGGAATCTGCACGGCAGAACCGGAGTCTGGTGCTGCTGCTGGGCAGGTGGGGGAAAACCCTGAGGACCTTCAGTTGTACAGATCTGAAACTACGAGCTTGCTAAAGAGTAAATCCTTCTCGAACTTTAGGAAGATGTAAGGAAGGCAAATTGCTTTGTCGAAACCACAAAATAGGTAGTAGGGAGTTCTTGAGGATTTTCTCCTTGAAAGCACCCCCAAAACCTGCAAAGGAATGTTGCAGTGCATTGCTGTCCCCCACACACGTTGTCAAATGCGTGGAGGTTTCCATGTTCAGCTCATTTCGTCAGGATATGCTACATATAGTAAGGGCATCCCTAGGGAAAGTGCTAAAGGTCAAAGAGGGGAGAGAGGTAAAGCCAGTTCATGTCCTGTTGATGACGTTATTCCTTCATTTAAAAATACCTACATTTAATAAATTAACTGAGCTATCTGTTGGGAGGAAGATTCAGGTAGAAGCTTGAAGACCCAAACATGGATCTCTTTCTGGTCCACATCTGTAACATGACTAGCACTAAAGCTTAGTAAAAAAATGTGAAACTTCTGATCTTGTAGAAGTTTTCCTTTTCTATATGGGGATAAACTCAGTATTTTTTAAATGGAAGATGAGATTATTTTTGGTGGGAAAAAAAAAAGAGCAAAAGAAATGCCTTAAAATAATTGGAGCATTTACGTGGGAAAGGGAAGAAAATAAGCAAAGAAAAATCTCTCATTCAAATCATAGCTCTGCTTGGTTCAAGGCAAGCCTTGAGTTCAGTGGGCAGCTTTACCAGAGACTGAGACCTCTATATTAGTTCTACTGGGTCACCTCATGGGACACAGTGATGCAGTCTGTGCCTACCCAGCCTCTGCTTCTTTGCAGGTCTCTCTCAGCATGTTAATCAAAATTACCACGCTACAGGAAACATCTTCTGCTGAAACATGCTTGCAATATATTTGGCTAACAAAAAAAGCATCTTTTATTTGGAAAATTGCTCCAGGAACTCCTGACCATCTTTGTTCAATGGAGCAGGAGGGCCGTGATTTCAGAGTAAAAAAAGCAAGCTCAGCAAACTGCCTGAGCTCTCGTACACATAAAACTTCCCAGCTGCTGGAGCCTAATAAAAAGAGTGGCAGAACAACGGTGGAGTCATTTGGTACCAACCAAGTAGCACTGGGAAAGATGCAGTTTGTTTCTCTTCTCCAGCTCCTCAGCATTTAAGTTGCAACAGTTCAGATTTCTTTGGAGAAATCCTCACCAGAGTGCAACTTAGTTGAGTTCTTATTGTTCTGCAAGAGAAAAGCAGAGAAAGGAAAGAAAAACAAACAAACAGAACAAACCCAGTAACTATTAAAAGTGAAATGGTTCAAGAGCAAAAATTCAGAAAATGTCCCCCATCAAACAGGATCACTTATATTAGCTTTTCATTCCTTCATTCCTGCAGGTTTGATTCAGAGGCAAAGTAATCAATACTTCATATATTTTCATCATCTTAACAACATCCTAGAGGAAATAATTTCACAGGGATAAACTGTTAAGCAATTTCTTTGGTATATTAAACATAAGCAAGCCTTTCTTGAATATCAGACCTTTACTTCTGCTCTCCTTTTTGTCACTATCTTTTTTTTTAAGCAATATTGAAAACAAAACAAAACAAAAAACAAAACAAAAGCCCTGGTGTTTTTTTGACCAAACACACACATCATATTCTTTTCACAAGACAAGTTTGCCCTGGAACCCAATCCCTGTGGCACTTCCATTTCCTCATATAAATTGTTATCTGTCACAGTTCCTGCATTTAAGTTATAACCCTGTCTTGTTCCATTTTTAGATTTCACTGTAAAAAGAACGATTTAAATCAAGGTGAATACATTTCTGTTACTGTGGTGGACTTCACAAAGGCTTTTCCTGATGTCAGATCTTCTCTAGGCTCTTGACAAATACCATTGCTTTTGTAGATGATTTTTCCCACTAACAGGATATGTAGCCTTTCACCTCTAAGATGCTGTTTTGAATCCTGCCCTTCTCAATTGCCAAACAAGTGTCAGAGAGCAGCAATTTAGATTGCAAGACTTGAAGAATCTTGATCTAATTTCCAGGGAAAAGATGTTCAGAAAGCATAGAAGTCCCTTTCTTCTGAGATTGGCCTTGCTCACTGAAGAGTTAATAATCAGAAACTAAAGTTAGACCAGCTCAGTTATGGAATAAAGTGGACATTCTCAGTAAGTCATGCAATTAAGTATCTTACAGATTTAGCAGACTTCAGGGTCAGAGAGAGGGTATCCGGTGAGCAGAAGCTTGTGCTGTACATGCCACACTAATGGAAGCTTTAATGCCTTTGCTTTACCTCCACTATCAAGAAGGGTCTGGTGACTGCAGCATCCCCGGGGCACTTAATGACTGTTTGGTGCCTACCAGTGCTTTCCCAAAACCAGGGCTTGTGTACAAGCAGAAACAACACAGGTTTCCTTTTTGCATACCTGAACCATTCCTATCCCATGGTTAAACAGAGTAGTCTGTTATCATGTTCTTCACGGATGATGGTCCAGGAGAGGCAGTAGTAATAAATTCTCTTGCCCTGTGCAATTTCATTAACCTTTTTCATTTTGTGCCTATGAGCTTTGCAACCTCAAATGTCACCTTATTTTCTGCCATCAGATGCATGAGTTAGTCGTGCACAGTTTTATTTATAAATATAATATCACCTTGTTTATTTGAGCCCCAGAGCTTTTGGGTAAACGCAGAGCCTGAACAAATGGGGATACTGGGGCTGAGCATAAAGTTCAGCATTTGCTGAGCATGCTGTGCTGCCCTAGTAAGAGCAGGTAAACATCCTAAACAAAGAAGAGACCATAAGGGGAGCAAGCAGAAGCAGGACTAAAATTAAATCCAAAGGTTTTACACACACACACACAGACACAAACACACACACACACAAACAAAACAAAAAACAAACAAACAAACAAAACCAAAACCCCAGAACTCATACACACTATGCATGATGCATGGAGACAGGGAAGAAAGAGCTGCCCTGACCCATACTGTTCTGGGACAATAAAGATATTGCAGTTGGCTCTTGCCAGTCCTCCTGTTGTTGCTTCCCATCTTTACCTTTGTGGGGAAGTAAAGGGGGATCCCAGCTGCCCTGGCACTGTCCTGGTGAGCCATTATACTTTTCTGTCAGCTGCTCTGCAGAGACACAGTGTTCAGGAATTTTCCATTTTTTGGACTACAAAACAGTGTTTTTGGTTCTAGCAGGTCTCTCCCTTTTCTTCCTGGTGCATGCTGAGGTGAAGAAACTGCTCTGTTTCCCAGCAATGTCTAGGGTATCCATGAACAACTTCCCCTTGGCTGAAGCAGTGTCTGACAGACTTTTTGTCCCTGACATAATTGTAAATGTCCTACTTTGACTTCACAATCTTCAACCCTTTTTTTCTTACACCTTTTGTTGCCTTTCTGACGTTTCAGGTTTTGTTGACTTTTTTCCAGCATTTTGCTATTTCTTTGGCTGTGTGATGTCGTATTGATTCTACTGATTTATATTTTTACTGTGTCTTTATTTATTCCACACCCCAACCTTGAGATAACTCATCATTTTTTGCTCATCACGTACTTCTGACTTGGTAACAAATGTCTTGAAGTACTTCATTGTTACTTATCATTCCTACTCCAAGCCTATGCAATTCTCTTCTATACTCAGTGAATTCCATAGCCCTCTCTCAAAAGGTCAACTAAACTCATGTTTGTGCATATCAGGACAGAATTTGGCAACAAAAGCTTCAGTTTTTCCATGTGTTACTTTGAAAAAAACCCATAAAAATAGAAATATAAAAGGAAGTGGAGATTTTTCCCAATTCACATTTCTCACTAGAGCAATGCTTATTACCTTAGTGATGCAGGTTTTCACCTATAACCACTATCTCAAAAGATCCAGATAGGTGTTTCTCAGGGCATTAGGAATGTGATGCCATGGAGTGTTTTTCTGGGGCTCTCTGGACCCCTGCTTTGAGAATTCACCCACCTGCAAACCTTTCCCACCTTGCTTCAGATCACCAAATCTGCTGTCCCTTTTTAGTTGTACCTGCTCAGCTTTGGTGATATTCCCATGTGCCATATTCCTTCCCTGTAGCTTAGCGGTCAGCCAAAGTCTTCCCTATTTTTGGCTGTCCTTGCAGGACAAAAGGAAAGAATCAGAGCTCCTCCTTTATCCAGGATTTCAAAAGTTCAGTCTGCACTTACCAGATGTCAGCAAGAAAAACAGTATTGTCAAAAGAAAATAGCAAGATGAGGAATAGTACGTAAGATAGCCAAATTTATCCATAAAAGTCTCTGCAGTCCAGATATCTGTCCCTAATTCATCGTAAGAGAAGAGTGGAGAAGGGAATTTGCCTAGAGGAAGAAGTAGGGCAGAAAATATCAGCCAGGTCAGCATTCCCCTCTGCAAATCCCTGGAAAGGTAGAAGGGGTCAGAGCAGTATGTCTCCCATCTCCCTCACGTCTGCATTACACTTTGTTCTCCAAGGCATCTGGAAAAACACAGACCAAGCTGTCCTATGTGCATCACATTTGAGCGCCATCTCTGAACAGAGGGAAATGGGGCCCTGGACCCCTAAATCCTTGGAAACATAACGAAGCAAGCCATTGGGGACCTAACTGAACCAAAAGGGGAAATTTCTGGTTTGGATTTTGAGAAGTTTGCAACACAGGCCATAAAGATTTCCCCAGAGGTTAAGTATGAACAACTGTACTGCAGCAGCCTAGTGCTTGTTGTAGGACATTATAATGGCAACCAGAGAATTCCTTTCTGTATATTGTTGCAAAATGGTACTGAGCAATATTTATCAGTATATTCTTCAACATTTTTTCACCCTGGAAGTGACTAATTAATCCTGTGCAGATTTACCCAAAGTTTCTCAGAATGTCAGGCAGTGCCAAGGAGCAAAGCAGCCGGACCATTGCACGAACTGCAGTGTAGCTGTTAGCAAGGACACCTGGCACAGGAAAAAAGTTTAAAACAAAACCAAACAGTTTCCCTTCTGCTTGAGTACAATTTCTTGACAATGTAGAATTCTTTTCTTAGAGAGCAAAGGGCCTCTTCAATGAAGAAGGGTCATTTCTACTGACAATAGGCTTCCAAATTCTGAATAAGAAACAAAACAGCCAAATATATTATAAATTATATCTTCTATACTTTAATATATATACATATATTTTATATATTTAAATACATAAATATATTTACAATATATTGTAAAGAGATTACATTATCAAACTTACGTTTTTACAACAAACAGGACATATTTAAACACTCCAGATTCTTTCTCATAGATGTCACTTGCACAGATACTACCCTCCTCATTACTGTACATGAGATTTGTAAATTCTTCTGCTGGAACTACTGAAATATTAGTTTTAAAACAACAAACAATATTTCCTCACATGCCAAGGAAAACAGGAATTCTAACATCTTAAGCCTTCCCTAGAGATGGCAGGATTCCCTTGGTTTGTGTGTTACTCCACAGAGTTGCATGTTATGCCAGTGTGAGGGAGGGGCGTCTCCTCTGGTTTTTTCCACTAACTTCACAGTGAGGAGCTCTTTTTCCCCAGACTCTTATGACAAATCTTCTTGTTTCCTGACTTTGCTCGTCATTCATTTCTGAATCCACCAGGCAGGACAGTTTTGTACAAGGTGGGGAAGAAAAAGTAATTACATTTGCTCAGACTCCTGTGGCAAGCAGCAGATTTGAAAGGAGAAAGCATGACAGGTTAAGGCTGGTCGGGTCTGCTTCAACTTTGGTCCTTCTTCAGGAAACCCGTTGCTTCCTGCCAGTCAAAAGTTTCTGATCCTCATCTGCTCACTTCTCCATTTAGTCTCTGGTTTCCCTCTGCCACCGAGATCTGTGTGTGGGCTGCTTCTCGTGAAGGACAAACGTTCAGCTCAGCCACCAGCCCTCTGCAATCAGGGCACTGCTCCTCTGCCTGACCGTGACTCAGGAACAGCTGGAGGCCTTCTGCCCCCGGTGCTTGGCTCCTCTTGCCTCAGGTTCATCTCCTATCACGCAGTGCCACGCTGGGCTGCCAAGTATTCCACTTAGGTAACATTTGGCATTTCCAGCCCGAGGGCCTCAGCACTGACGCAATGTCCAAAATTATTTTTTAAAAAGCCACAAATATTTTGAATTCCTAGCAACTGAAAAACCCCAAAAGCAAGAAGGCAGCATTCTTCTGCCAGGAAGGGAAGAGGAAAGGCTGCAGGGCGAGCAGAATGGTGGATTGAGCACTGCTTCATCTTTGTATTCCCTCCTCTTCTTTTAAAACTTGCTGGTAATTCAAGGTAACAGGAAAGGGAAGAAAGAAAGAGAAAAAACTGGGGTGGGGAAAATAAATTTTGGATCCTTTCTGCAGGAGTAGAAGTGGAAAAGATCACATAAAGCAATGCTGGCATCTTTCTCTCTCTCTTCTCTAGCTTCCCACCTCCATAAAAGCCACATATCAATACAGGTGAGAGACAGATGCTATTACTTTTTCCACCTCTTCTTTCATTAAAAATAAACAGAGGCATAGTTAATGGTTAATGCTGCTGAGTTCATGGAACAAACAGTTCTCTTTTCCCATCTTGCCTGTAGTTCAATTATGAACTTAGGCTGCCTTCAGGCTACAAAGGGCAAGAAAGCAGGAAATACATATATCCAGAAATGCAGCCAGTGTTTGATGTCTCTAAGCTGAAATTAAATAAAATTGAAGTGGAGAATGAAAGCAATATGCAAACTATGGAGCTTGGAGTCAAATGCAGAAAAAGCAAAAAAACAGGTCTGAGATAGCTTGAGCAACATGGAGGACTTTCAAATTCAGCAGTAATGCCAGAAAGCTGTTTCTGTGAAGGTTGTTAGTAAATGATCTTCGAAGTAGTCACATATTAAAAAATAAAGGAACAAACTGTGGCTGATATAAGTGTGCCCTCTTGGTTTGCCAGCACTGAACAAGCAAGGCAGGAGGATAAAAACCAAGACCCCAGGGTCTGGAGTCAGAACAATGACTGAGAAACTCAAAACCCCTGTAGGGATACAGAGGAGCCAGAAAACTGGATTCATCCTCACACTCCTCCAAAACACATAGGAAATTTCAGGATTGCCTTGGAGTATATGGTGCTCTGAAGATCAAAGGTCAGTACTTATCTGTCAGGAAGGTGAAAGCAGAGGTGAAGTACCACGTTGGATAAGGATGCTCATACAAATCTGACACTCGGCTGTGCCATAAGCAGGCACTGGACAACGTCACAGACGAAGGCAGCAGGCTTCAACTCCTGATGCTGCAGGAAGAAGAAGGGAGCTTTCTGTCTGGGTTATTCCGTGGTGAAAGAGGATAGTGTGTACAGAAGCCTGCCAGAAGGGAAAGAAGGATTTGGAGCTCTAGCACAAACCAAAACTAGTCCCTCAAATATTTCCTTTAAGCATGACCCACATTTTTCTGCAGCTCAAAGCGAATCAGAGCTCCTAATCTCAGCATTGCAGTGAAACGTGTGAGATCAAGGAATCCATCCAAAGTTCACTAAGCATCATAGAACTGAACCCGGCTTGCCTTTGGATTAAAAAAAATACAGGTGTTGTACTTAAAGGATTAAGAACTATGCACAAACTAGCTGACTTCACAGAACACACAAGGTAACTATTATCTGAAGAAACCATGAAACATGATGAATGGCATAGGTACGCTCAAAATTGTTATGAATGCAAAATCAATAATTAAAAGTACCTGATAACACATGCAAACCTAGCCTTTCAAAAGTCAGGCCAATTTCTAGGAGAAACTCCAGAGAATGTCTAAAAAACCACTGCATATTGCAAGAATAGTGCACCTCAACATCAGACACATCAAGAGATGAGCTCTGTCTCTAGCTGAGACAGAGTAAAAAGATACTGTAATTTTAACCAGTGTGTAGATCCCAGAGAGCTGCCTTCCTTCCAGGTGCCTTTCCCTGCATCATCTAATGAAATAATCTTGTTAATCAGCATATGAGTTTTCTAAAACAATTGAGGACTAGGTGAACGCTATAGGAAGGATACAGTTTTGAAAGGGGAAAAACCCCAGGCAAACAACCACCCCAAAACCCTAAAAGAAATGAAAATTCCAAATACCTGCTTTACAGTTTTATGTCTTTAATATATAAAGACGATAATTAAATTTTGATATTTGCATGCAGATTACAGCCAGTAATATTTACATATGTATCCCAAAATCTAGCTATCTTGATGCAAAAGGAGTTCTTAAGAAACAACAAAAATAAAGAGCAACTTGTGGCAGAGCAACAACTCCTCATGAACTTTGATATGTTGATATACACTTAAACCTAAGACTGAAGAAGAGACAGAAAAAAGCCTTTAGTGATGTTGGAAGATTATCCCTTGTTATTATGATAACCATGGACTTTCAAACAGAAAGCAGAGTGGGTTATTCAAGCCCAAATGCACATTTATGTTTTAGAAAAGAAGAACCCACATACTATTGTGAAACAAGATGGAAATAATACATACTCCTTTCTTCAGTTTTGGTATCATTAGCACAGGGGATCAGATTATGAGTCAGATGAATTAATTTTGAAAAAAAGAAAAGCACAACAGTGTATTAATGCATGGTCCAAGGACAGCATGTCATTAACCTAATGATACACTTGTTATGTTACTAATTGAAATGTGCTATTAAACAAAATCAATACTTACAGTCTTTTCACTAGCTGACTAGTGCGATTGGCACAAAAGCTGTGATTTACATCCATTTTTACTATTTTTTCCTTTGCTAGAATACCAAGTTTCTTCTCTATGAGGGATCTGACCACTAGTTGGCATTGTTACTTCACTCAAACAGATAACCTTTAAACGAAGCGTTCAGCTATAAAACCCGACCTCTACATTTTTGAGCTCTAAGTTTCATTTTGCAACATCTGGACATGGTGATGAGGGAAAAAGGGAGGAACAAGTAATATGTGATTGGAAAATTATTTCCCCTTCCCCACCCTGTGCATCTCTTTCAGCAAATTTTTAGTTCTACCTTAAATTCTGAAAGAGTGAAGCAATATAAAGTGTATCTGTGGAGGGAAAAAACCCCAAACCAAACCACAGCCATAGTCATGCACACTTAAGTGGTACAGTCCAGGCTGGGGAGCCCCTCCAAGGCTCAGAAGCTGGTTCTGGAGGACCCTGCAGACAGGGAAGTGGAAAAGAGAACAGGTTGTCTGTCTGTGTCCCATCAGTGGTAGAAGGAGAGGGGATTTTCACCTTTTGGAGTCTAATTTCTAGGGCTGATATTGAAACAGTTAATGGTTTGCTTTAGCTGCAAATCAAACTTCCTTTCAATTAAAATAAACATTTCAGTGATACAGCAGCAAGATTTCAAAAACAGCCACTTCTCAAATGAAAATGAACACAACCTGAAAGAGCTGCTTTAGAACAATAAGAAAGATGTAATCTCTGTAATACTGCAAATCCTGGCTCATACACAAACCCGCAGACTGACACTGCTTGCACATTAACTACAGTGAGTCACAGTAATGTTCTCAAATTAAATCCTCGTCTACACTACTGACACGCTTTAAGGCCTTAGGTATGTCTCATCAACACTCTTGAGCTCTAAAATACACATAACACCCAGCATTAGAGAGTTTAATTCATTAGTGACTGCAAAGTGCTAGGTAAATATTTACAACAATTAACAACGAGCAGGATGTTTTCATCACCAAAACAGAAAGAAATATAAAATGCAAGCAGCACCAATGTGAATGGTGAAAAATAAAAGGAAAAACTTCCTTCCATTCTAATGAATGTTTCAAAGCCAAAACAACAAAGAGCAGTCAATCAACCAGGCAGTGGTTTTGAGTAACGTAAGTAGCTTGACATCAAGTCTTTCAAAAAGCACAGGAGGCTGATATAGAAGAAAAGTTAAACAGATTTTACAACTGCTTTGCCTATAGGACTTTCTAAAGTCTCATGATAGAAAGCAGCTGATTTGACAATATCCAAGATATCCCTTGTTGATCTAGATTTAATTAAATTAAGCCACTCACAAAATTATGATATGCCACAAGGCAATCCGTGAATGAACACAGAAGCTATAGCAAGCCATCCTCAGATTCTCCACTACTGAATGTCTTAGCAACTGTTTTATTTTGAAGGAGCTGTACATTAGAAATTCTCATTGGGTTGGAATGAGCAGATGTAATGCTGCTTCAGACACCCATGTTTGCAGTCTGATGTCCCTCCTCTCAGCGAGAAGCAACTGAAGAATGTGTGGTGGCTCCTAGTTTATAACACAGACTGGAGTCTGATATCCAATTGTACTCATTATCAAAATCTATATAAATGCTTTCCACTTTATTTAGCATTAAAAGCTTCCATCCTTTGAAGATAAACAGGTTAACAAGCTTTAAAATCATTAATGAAGTAAGGCTTGAGGAATATCTTTCTGAGCAGCATAAACATTGGCTCAGCTAACATCTCATGCCATCAACGAAGAAAGATCACTAGCAGACCCAGGCCAAGATGCTGTGGGAAATAAGTGGAAGGCAATAACAGCTGGAAATATTTGGCACATACAATAAAGTTTTGAAACTCTTTGGATACTGGGTTTCCAAGCTCTTTTTTTTTTTTTTTTTTTTAAACCACAAAGTATTTCATTAGCACTTGTGTGAGAAACAAAGTCAGAAACACCCAGGTGTGGTATGAATGATATGGTTACCTGCCATGAAATATACAAACATCCCTCTCCTTCCTCCCTCTCCCCCTCCAATTATCTATTTGCAGAATGCATGTAACAGCACATCTTCAGAGCTAATGTTCTATGAGCTGGGTAGGAATACATATCTGTCTGTATATATTACAATTGGAAAGCCAGTCTATTTAGGCTGCTTTGCTAATTAAATGGGCTTTATACAATTGTGCTGTATGTCTGTCCAGCTTTGCATTTCCTAATGGTTTCCGAACACAATGGGCAGTTTTAGCCACATTTGGCAGATGGATTGAGGTTCCAAATTCCTACAGTGCCATAGGAGATTTGCATGATGATAGAAGACACCAGCAAATTTCCCTGTGAAGGGAAATGCTGTGACAGGGAATCTGCAGCTCCTTGCTGAGTCGGGTCTTGGAGGATGCACTGCTCAGAACTGGGCATCACACACAATGCCTTTTGCCCATGCACAAGTTTGCAGGAAGATGACAGTGTGTATGCAGGGAGAAGAAAGGCAGGAAACAGCGAAAGAAAAGATGCAACTGTTAAATCGAGAGAGGTTTTTAAAATTTATTTTATTTATTTATTTTTACTGGCAGAAAGTTGGGATGTAGGATGCAAGATGTGAGTGAACTAGATTTCTGCAGCTCAGAAGAAAAATTTTTTTTCTACTGCAGTTGTTACTGTTTAGACATCTCACTCAATCAGATGGAACCTGTTTATCCACTGATCCACTGGTCAGTTGGATGGGGGATGAGAAAAGTAAGGACACAAGTAGTCACGTGCTGTGACACGGGAGTCCCAGTCACTGCATGGACCTGGCTGTGCTTACTCCACGAATGTAAACAGAAAAGATTATTCCTGTCCTAAAAAAACCAAAAAAACCCAGAAAAAACCCCACAAACAAACAAAACAAAAAAACCCCCAAACTAACCAAAAAAAACCCCACCATAAATATTTTTCCCGTTTGCCCTAAAATAGTGAAACCCAAAGTAAACATAAACCAACCACCCTCTTTAATGGTGATTATAGCCTTGCTGGATTCTGTGCACAATAACAATGGTTTGAATTTGTTAAAGGTCACAAGGAAAAGTACAGCAACAAGACCTTGTAGCTGGCAGTGTGTTTTTATTCCTCAGCTTAAAGCACACACAGTAGCTGGCTACACAGCAAATGCTTTTAAACAGCAATCTACAGGGAAAAAAAAATAATTAACTATGCACTACTGAGCAAGGTAAACTGATAGATAAAGGTATGACTGCTACCCTCTGAAATGTCATTGCTATTTTACCTGTGCCAAAGCCATCAGGGAAAAAAAGTAAGTAGCACTTCTCCTTGACTGGACAACCTAAGCAGGAGGATCTCTCCTGCTGTCATGTCTCTTGCATGCAGAGCTCTGCCATAACACGGCAGCACAAGGAATATTCAAGGAATCCAGAAAGTGCTTCTCTCCCATGATATTTTTTTATGCACCAGAAAGGAGGAGTAACAGAGGCAAAACAAACTTGGATTCAATCAGGACAGCATGACAAGTACTCAGTTGTACCCCAGGCCTTTGCTTGAGTAAACAGCAGTGTGCCTGTGAAATGTTCAAAACAAGAAAATAAATAGCCTTTAAAGACAAAGTGTCTGTATAAACAGAGGATGGGGGAACACTACTCGATTACCAACACCTTTTGATGGAAAAAGAAATCATCAACTCTCTCTTTGGCAGGAATGGAGAAGTGGGATACAGATCCTGCAGCAAGGCTTCCTGCAGTCCCAGGAAATCACACAACAGATGCCCAGGTGCCCACTTTCCACACAATACCTACCCAATATTGATAACCAAATAAGGACCTAAGAAAAGAGCTTTAGACAAAACAGCCTTAGATAGAAGGCAGCAAAAGGGAGACTGAAGGCACTGCTGCTGTCCTAGATCCCTCAATAAGCAGGAAAACTCTTTAACAAAGTTTGTTGCATAGTTTAGAGGGACAAATCTCTGATGACCCCTACAAGAAAGGGGCAGAAGTCTTAGCACAGGATTACCAAAAAATAAATACAGTGCAAGCAGTGATCTGGTTTCCTTTTGAACACAGCAGTTACACATGGATTCTTATCTTCAGGAATTCTCCAAATTAGTTACACAATCCCTTCCATTGGGTTTATCATGCTCAATCTCTCAACAATTTAAACTCCTCTCTTGTTCCAGTCCTGTTTAGAGTTTCAGTCTATGAGTGTTCAGGAACCTTCCAGTTTCTGGCCTAAGTTAACTAGATAATAAACACTCAATCTGGGACTAATATTATCCTTTTATATAATTTTTTTTTCCTCCCTGATACATAACCCTCCAATCCATTTACAAATAGTTGTCCTATCCCCTTATAAGCATCTGCCAACCTGGCTATAGACATCAAGATATTTTTTTCTCTTTGTAAGGAATAATGGGGAAATGTTTAATCCATCCCATTCTTCTAACCAACCTACTAATCCTAGTGGTACCTGTCTAAATTCAAATTAGGCTTTCTTAAAGCGAGATAATCTCAGCTGTACAAAAAATTTTATCATGGTCACTTACAATGGCTTGGGTATCTCTACAAAAACGCCTTGCTTAATGTGCCCAAAAAGTGCATTATTCTTTTTACTTCTGCTTCACACTGGTTGCTCACAGACACCTGCAAATTTGATTAACCATCATATTCTTCTCTATTTTTTTTTCCTATGCTTTTATTTGTTTCAAAGACCCAGCAGCAGGTACAAGCAAGACAGTTCACTTCAGAGATGGTTGCTGTGCTATTTCTGCCCTGCTACTTGGCTTGTGGAATACATGTTGTATTCTGGGCCACTTTCTTAAATCAGTGGCAGGATTAGCACACAAGGCAAATGGATTATTTTGCAAGATTTAGGTATTGCAGAAATATAGTTCTCCTCTGCAATAAGGAATTAACTTTCTCAATATTCCTACATCAAGAGATACTTGTGGTTACATGCAAATTGAGAAGGAAAAATTAACGTAGTTTTTCATGCAAAATAACCAACAGGGATTAACTTTTGCATACAGATAAGTGAGACCCCACCTGGAGTACTGAGTCCAGTTCTGGAGCTCTTGGCATGGCAAAGGTGTGTTGGACTGAGTCCAGAGCAGCACCACAAAGATGCTCAGAGGGATGAAGCACCTGAAGAGCAGGAGAAGCAGTAACACCAAATGTCACAGGAATTTACAGAAATGTGAAAGCAAAACTCTAGGGACGTTTTCTGACAAGAACTTTACAACTGCCAAACACAACACAAGTGAAAGACCAAGAAAGAGCAAAGCACTGATTGTATTGCAAATTAGCCTTCCAGCTGCACTGCCCTTTTCTGGCTGTCACCAGAAAGCTCTCAGCCATGATTAACACTACAGATGAAAGAACAAGACCAAATTGCACAAATTTTTTTTAAGTTTCTTATACATGAGATTGAAATGACATGTTTCCTGTGAAACATTTTAATTAGTTAATTAGCTTCAAACACATGCACATGCTCACAGTGGTCTCAGGGAAAAGCACAAGATTTTGGCTTTCAGCAGATCAAGGACATAAAGAATTATATAATAATATTATCTTAGACTTGAGAAGAGCCAGAGCTAAGATTTTAGCGTCTTCTTAAATTTGAATTATGATCTGCTTCTGTATTGCATGGCATCACAGGGGAAAGAAGTAAAATATTACCTGAAAAAATGGCTTTTGAGTGACCTCAGACACACAGTTCTTTGTGACCCACAGACACGTGGCTGTGAGTTGTGTTCTGCTATAACTTTGCCACGAGTTGGTTTGGTCGTGGCACAGACTGTAACATTAACAAACTAGGAACACAGGAAAGCAGGGTGGCTTCCTGGACACCTAGCTCGTGAGAGGAGTGTACTACAAATGCACCCTACTACCTGCCCTGTTAATTAGGCAAGGACAAGACTTTTATGCTACCCTGCCACTACACAAACTTTATATCAACTACTACTTTCCTCTCTTTCTGACGTTTTGCTTGCGTGTTTACAAAATACGTAAGCAAAGCACTACTGAGCATCAAGGAAGGACTTCCTTTGCTCGTGATACCAAGTCTCCTTCCAGGCAGTAGCTGAGCCCCGAGAGTTCCTTCCGCCTCTTGGCTTCACGCTTCAAATAAATCTGTGTGATGTTTCGGCAAGCTTTCCTTGCCTGCTGCTCTCCCAGACCACACTTCCATAGGAAGATCATCACCATCTTTGGGTTTTGTTTGGCTGCTCATAAATTCTGCCTACACAGTTCACAACATCATTGAAATTTCTGTAAGACTTGCACTTTGAACAGCAAAGATTATTATTTTATCTGTGCCAGAAGAAAGCCAAATAACTTTCTTACACTTGTTGCGAAAGTTTCACCTAACTCTTCTACCACTGCTTTTTCCACAGACTGAACATTTCCCCTGCAGTCACTGAGCATTTCTGATGATCAGCTACAAGAAAAGGCAGAGGACCATCCCTTTTGCACCTTTGCTCACCACTATGTTAATTTCTGCACAGGAGTCAAAGGGACAATCATAGTCTTGGGCCTGAATCTAGAGCCAAGCTCTGTGTTCCCTTTGAAAAGGGAACATCTGGCCATGCACCAGGCAGCAGAACTACTGAGAGCAGTGGAATTAGGCAAAGCTGAATTAATCCTCTCCCAGGCCTCCCACCCCCTCACTAAAAACCTTGGGAAAGCTCAAATCCAAGCTTGATCTTTAGGTACAATATGCGTCAAGGCCACAAAGTGCAAACTTGCAACTAAAGGTGCTTTGAATACACAACAGATTTCCCAGATGGGAATTTCCTCCATTATTATTTTTAATTTTCCATTTCCTAACATTCAAATACCAAAGAATACATCCAAGCATGCTTGGCTTTGAAGAAAGCAGTTAAGCAAGGACTAAACTAGGAAAGAACACTTGGCCTTCTACAACACAGCCATTGCATTAACTCCTCTGAGAGCTGGTCTTTTGAATCCAAACATAGTTTGTTTTTTTAAAGTCACTAGTGATTACCAGGGGAAGAAAATAATTGTTGGGAAAAGCTTGGTTAATTCAGTGACCAGCATAACATTTAACTCCATCCCAAGCTTTCTGCGGAATAATACTTTGCGAGATGATGGCATGCTGTACTCTGAGGGTCAGCCTCAGAAAAAGCCCAGTCACCCAGAAATTCAGTTCAAATGAAAAGCACAGTTATTCTTTGGAATAGAATGACTGGTGGACAATAGCATTAGGTTTGAACTCTGGCAATATAAAAAGACTTACTTTTATGTATAAACAAATTCTATGTACAAGTTTAAATAAGAAATATCTCTTCAGGGTGTTCTGAGGGCTTTGGGACCAAAAAAAAACAACCTAGTGTTTTAGAGAAAAATTTTAAAAAATTAAATCTGTTCAAGAAACCCTAAAAATATGCAGATAAAACCCTAAACTGTCACAGCATTTTGTATTCTTACTTTCATTACTACTAAACATCACAAAAGAAAAAATGGGAAAAAAAGAAAATCTTTCTTAGGACCCTTCCAGACCAAGCTCTATGTATCAGCTGCAGACTTCCAGATTTTCTTTTAAGCCAAGGTTGCTCCAGCTGAAAACTTTTTACAATCTTCAGTTAGATCAGAATGGTATAGCAAAGGGGCAACGGCCAATATAATGAGAGCCTAAATGTAATTTGAGGTTTTGATGGTGTAAGCTGGTATTTTCTGAAAGAACAAACACATCAGCATCACCCACTTCAGCTATAATCCTTCTTCACTCAGAGTGAGGTATAAGTAATGAGACTAAGTGTAAACCTTGGCAGTACTGCCAATGCCCAGGAGAAGAGGCCAGGCTCTTCCAAACCCACAAATCCAGAAAGAAGCCCCATAACCTTTGACAAATGCAAAAATGTTACATGGAAATAAAAACTCAGCTGTTTGTCTGAACAAATCACCGCAGTAAAATGTGCTTACAAGCAGAAAACTTGATCTGTAGTCAGGAGATGTTATAATATTTTCAGTAACTGGATGCTTCTGCAATTCCAGTGCTACTTTTAATCGGATTTACTGACTAGGTTTTACAAAATGGTCATGGAGAGCCAAAAGGGCTCTCATCCACCCTGAGTGCCTCTGCCAGCGTAACAGCGATTGCTGCCTCATTAGGAATTACAAAACACGATGATTGGAAGAAACCCTTTAACTCTACGTGAAAGCAAGGAAGGAAAACACAGGTGAATTTGCCCTGAAATAGCATTAGGGAGGAAAAAGCATTTCCTTCTCTTTTCAGAGTGCTTCTAGTTGTTGTATTTTTATTGTAGTGCAGTTTGTTTTAAATATCAGAAAATGGCGTTCCCAGGGTGAAGAGAAACTGAAATACTGAGAAGTTCTCTGATCTTGGCCCGTCAGTGAAAGCAGTTTGAAATGGCTGCTTCTACTAAATGTTTTGTTTGGGTAACTTCCACTAGGGATTAAGTCTAATGCTTTATTTCCATTAGAATGTCCTTTGAACAGGGTTTTATAAAAGCTTAAATGAAATGAGAAAACACTTAGGTCAGAACTTGTTCATAACAGTGTTTCTTCAGGACTTGATTAGCCTGGGATTGGATGAACTGCATTCTATCAGATGACAATCAGTAAATAAAAGTCTGGGCAATTATGGTTTTTTTCAGTTCAGTGATCCTTTCACAGCAACTCCAGCAAAGGAGCTTTGTGAGCAAGAATGTGAAGCCATTCACTGAGAGACATTCACAGAAAAGGACACATTTTCTTGCTGATACATCTACAGTCATGCATACATGGTACCTCAGAATGCAGTCAGCTGAAAATAAATGTAGCAGATTTTGCAGTTTATGGGGCAAGTTTTGTTCACATTTAGACAGACCTGTGCCTGGGTCATATCTATCATTTCACTGAATTTAAAAACAAAACTAAACTTTAAACTGGATCAACAAAAGCATCGTCTGGATCTGTGAACACAGCAGAGAATCAAAAGGCATTTAAAAGTGTTTGAAAAGAAAATCCTCCTCCTTCAGGACTTCATTTTATGGATTAATAAATTAAAAAAAAAAAAATCTGACAGTAGGCAAGTATGAGAGAACTTCACCTCTTATCCGACATACTTGAAATCATAATCCAATCTCTAGCTTCTAGGGATTGGTACAAATCCTGCAGTATGAAGTGTATTACCTCTCCAAACTTTTGTTCATATTATTTATGATGTCTTTTCTGGTATCACTTTTTCTTTCCACAATGAGCTGTAAAGAAGTGAAGTACACAAATATTTCTGTGGTCACAGCAGGCCTTACAAAAACCCGTATACAGAACATTTCCCTGCAGGATGCTCCAGCTGGTTTTCAGCATATGAATGTGACAGAGAACCAAAGCAGTAATCCCTAAAAGACGAAATAGTGTCGGGAGAAATATGTTGCCAGAGTACAATGTGCTTTCTGACAGCAGTGAAAATTTTAATCATGACAGCACCAGAGCATATGACTCTATGGTTAGCCCTGAAAATTTGTCCTACAATAAAAATGTCTCTATATTTCTTCTTACATTTTTAGCAGGGAAAAAAAAGCTACTCTCCTGATTTGCAGTAAATTACAGCTCCAGGCAAAAACTTCAGCAGAAGAGAAACATTTCTGACCATCCACTTTTATCTATACACAAGATACAATCAGTTTCTGTTGCAGAAGGTCTCCAGCACATTCAGTTATAATTTCGTCCAAGGTTAACTAACATCCCTCACCCCTCCCCACCCCAAACCTGGTCTTGCTTTGGAACACGCTGGTGATTTTCCACTCTCTGTACAACACAGTCTCTGATGTTTGTCAGGTGCCTTGGCTACATGGATCAGGATTTTCTAACCAGACAATCCATTTCTCCATGATGCACCACGCTTAAAACTCTGCCCTCCTCAGAGGAAGTCACATCTGAAAATAAACCCTACCTGTTTGTTTCGTTTGTTTCATTTGTTTCAAGAAAACTAATTATTAGTAAGTTATTAAAATAGCACCCTTTCCCCTACTAGTATTTTCTTTCATATTCATATGAAGTCTTCTCAAAAATCACTGCTTTTTGATTGCATGTAGGGGGCAAAAGAAAAATATTTTATAGAACACGGTGAAATAAGTGAGGGACAATTGTTAAGCAGAGGCTCTCACCATGCAGCCTTCTCCTCCCCATGCTTGCCTTTCGCTTCCCCCACCAGCCTTTAGCATGCTCCAGAAATGCAACTTGCTCTTAAGAAAGCAAACCCAAACCATTTCAGCTCTTTCTTCCCATCCAATCCTTACACCATTATCTTTTCCAGCCCCACTTCCCTCTCTCCTTCAGTGCAGCTTCTCTGCTGGACCCTGAAATGTTACTACCAGCTGCACTCTTTCTTCCTGATCATGGGCAGAGGTGGAAGAAACTAACTCAAAACAAGCCTAAATACTCTCCTAACAGCAGGACTTGCAGGTACACAGATGACCTGGGGTATCGTTGCCATCTACCTGTGCTGTTTACATTAATTCTAAACACCTGCAAAACAACAGCCAGCAGCTCCTGAGGGAGCACTGATGCCATCGACTGAACCCTGTGCAGAGACACACCAGCCTGGGTTTCCTAGGAATCCCTCCACCTTCCAAAAAGCAACATGTGGCATCTCCTCTGGACAAGGGCAGGAGCTGTACATAAACCTTATTTCAATCTCAAATCCACTCCATTTCCTGCTTTACTTTATCTTCAGCAGGCACAACCATATTCAGAGAGAGACTTGTTGCTGCAACTCCCAGGCAGGGAAAGTGTTTGCCAAAAGCAGAACTCAGAAGTTCTGCTGGAATCTGTCTGGCAAGATTTTCTCCTCATCCTTGCAGAGGCCTTGTATCCTCCAATACATTTTTTTCCCGTCTGATGTCCCCAGATCTGCTTTAAACTTCACTGGTGTGTTTGAACACCCAGATGTGCCTTCTCTAACCATCTGGTAAGGCCCACAGGAGCTAGTGAGGAAGATACCTAACCAGCATCCTCATGTTTTCTCAGATTTGACTGAGGGGCTCACAGAACCTGAGTTTATCAGGATATGTACACAGTTAAAATAATTTTAACTGTACTGAGTTCAGAGCCACAATCTTAAGACATAGTTTATTTGTTTATTAAACAGCATAATGATGTCCTGGGAAACTTTTTAAGTTGCTTATATCCTATGAAGTGACATCACTGAAATGAAACAGCGGGTCACGGTGTCACAGCTGGAAACCTTGAATCCATCATAACAAGACCTTCAAGTTTCCAATTCAAAAGGTCTGGAGTGCTCAAGTATTTTTTCCCCCTAAGGGTATTATCTAAGGATTCTGGTTTCCATGGTTCATTGTGAATAGGACTTGTTACTGAGCTATTGATAGGGTATCTCTGGAAACTCTGGCTGTGAGAGCACTGTGTAGGGAAAAGCACGGTGCCAGAAGCTGAGGTACAGTCCTGTCCAGCCCTGAAGGCAGGGCTACGTTGCTGTGAGGTGCCTGCAAGCTTCAGAACTGTATGAAATACAAGTAAACAGTCCAAGTTGGATGACAGATACATCCAGGCTTAGATGAGGGAATAGATCCAGGTATTACTTGTCCGTAGCAGAACAAGAGAAGAGAATCTATGTGAAAAAGATGTCCCTCAAGGCAGAGGACACAGCCATACACACAAATGCATGAAAGAGGTCCCTTATAAAGAAACATATGTTCCGCTTTTTCCTTTTTGACCAGTGGAATTCAATGTTCTTGTATCTCTATGATGTTACAGACAACAAGAGTGGTAGAGGAATGATGGCGAAGTAATTTGGACAGACCTAAGGACTCAAGCCTTCAAATCTATCTGACAGTGATCTTGAACAACGATGCAGACAATTTCTGCAAATGCTTCTATGTGAAGTCATCTGCAGGGAATAAAGTTTTGACTCTTTAGCATTAGTTGTCTAAATAGTCTCATACCTTCTGAGGCTGCTAATGGGGACCATATTTCTATTAGTAGATTTACAACAAAATTAGCGCCTAACTCATGTGGAAACCCAGATCCAGCAGGATTTTTATGACCACTCCTTGAAGGTGCAAATTTCCACATTTTCTCACCAACCACAGAATGGTTCAGTTTTTCCCCTAAGCCCTTTGAGTGACTACAAGTCATGTCTAAAATTAATATTTTCTTGAAACTCACTAAGATGCATCTGTAGAGGGGGAAAAACATAAGTTACAAATTTTAACAAACAAACAAACAAAACCATTTAGAAAAATCTTCCAAAGATAAACAGAATTTCCTGTATGGCTTACTGGCCCAGCTAGGATTAATCAGCCCAATAAGAAAGATTATTAAACCTTTTTAAACCACAAAAAAGGCCTGGGAAATTTCAACATGATCTAGAGGAAGAAAACTTAAGTAATGAGTGTTCTTGCCCTCACATATAAAATACAAAGGATTATTTCTTAAAGATAAAACCCAAAAGAATAACTATTTTAGTGCCAATTTTAGTTGCCTGGAGAACAAGGAGTAACTTTATACAATCTCAAGTAAGTGTGATAGAGTCAGTTATCCATTAGCTGTAGCCACTTGTTATTTTTTTAGCACTACAGGTCATGCCCCAGGGAAACAAAAAGGGGGAGATGGAGATTGAAGGACTCCTTCAAAGAAGAAAAAGAAGCATGAAGCAGTGAGGTGGCTCACCCAAGAAATTTTGAACAGAAGGGAAGAATGAAGTCAGATCTTTACAACAGTAGCAACTGAGGCAGAAACGAGTGATTTCTCCTCTCTTCTGTCTGTATCTGAAGTAGCAGCACTCAGACTTACTATGGACCAGCAGGAAATTTTGCCTATAGAAAACTCCAGAAGGAAAACCAGGTAAACACTCCATTTCTCACTACATAAGGGTAAAATTAATGGAGAAATATTAATATAATTCCTGAAAAATGGGGAAGATATCTCTGTCCCATACAGTACTGCATTGAAAGCAAAGAAAAATTCTGAAAGAAATGTTTTTTAAGAAATGCACAGCTTTCTGCACCTCTAAAAGCTATTGAGAGAATATAAAATAAAATCTCTTCCCAGTGTTTCACGCTCTTTCACATAACACATTTAAAGAGAAACAAATAAGTTGTATGGGACAGTGATGAGCCTCTGAACAATCCTTCTTTTCATCAGGATCCAAATTGGGTTTCAAAGGCTGCTTGAGACATGCCTAGCTATTTCTGTTCCACAGCAATACAGTCATGGAAAGTTTTCCATGTACCACAGCAAGGCCACAGAGCAAACAGTTTATCACTGGAGTGTCTGAGCTTGCACGATAGAAAACAAACAGGGAGTAATATATGACAAAACCTTGAAAGTGGAATTTTGGACTCTAATTACCTGGTCAGAAGCTCTTTTGAATGGGCTGTGTGAGCTAATAAATTTCTTGTTAGAGAACAAGAACAAGTCTACTTTGTCTGGACTATAATCTTGGGTTTGTAGCAGATTGTTATCGGTGCTTTTCCCCTGGAATTCAGTTTCTCTGCACAGATTTAAAAGAATAAGTCTTTTTCTCTTCCTTCAAGGCAATAGCATGTAATATAGCTGCTCTTACTTTTTGCCCATATTTGGGGTGAACAGCAACTGGCTTAATTTTCGCTTATGCTTTGGTTTCCTTTGGCTTTCCAGCAAGAAGAGCCTGCAGAATTCCTGCAGAAGGCCTCCCACTAAGCACTTTTTCTTTTCTTGTTCTTCTGTGCGGGTTTTAGTGGGGAGCCATTAGACACATACCCTGTATCTTTGGGAGCTGGTGGAAGGGAGCTCAGGGTAGCTCACGGGCAGAAGGCGATGGGGTTTCCTGGTGGCTCTGGCACAGAGCTGCGCTCAGGAGCAAATGGGCAGATTCAAGTCCAGTGGTTCTTGCTGTGCCGTGCCTCACAGCTCAGGACCTGCAGAGCCCACAGCTCTACAGCCCTCTGGCACCCCTTTGCTGGCCAGATGCCAAAGCACTGACGTGGGGACAACAACATTACTAAAGAGCTGTGTCTTGGCTGCTCCAAAGATAAAGTGATTTAAAAATATGGGGAAAAAAAATGAGGATTGGGACTTGGGATTTCTCTTTTATACAAATTCAGAGGAAATCACAGAAAGCAAGGATGACTTGCCCCACCTTAGAGTGGAGTGTGTCAAGGCGACCATAGAATTGGAAGGGACATTTGACAGTCATCTTATCCAGCCTCCCTGCAGTGACCAGGGACATCTTCAGCTAGATAAGTTTGCTCAGAGCCCCATCCAGACTGGCCTTGAATGTTTCCAGGGAAGGGCCATCCATCCCCTCTCTGGGCAACCTGTTCCAGTGTTTTACCACTCTCACTATAAAAAACTTCTTTAAAAATAGTTTTTTAAACTTCTGTAGAATAACAATGGCCTCTTGTCTTTATGTGTTTTGTTTAAGTCTACCTATGTCTTCTCCGTGTTTGGTTATTTAAACCAATCTCACTGAAATACTAAGGGAAGGTCCCCTTGATCCATCTGTGATCATGTTATCACAAATGTGAGACTTCCCCAAAAGAGCAGATGTGCCAAACCATCCCAAGGATGCTGAGCTGAATGGAAAGTACACACTGATCAAATATTTGCTATTGCTGATGGAGAGGGGGCTGAGAGGTGGCATTTCCATGACATTTTGTTCTTGTAAAGCCAAGAACTGTTCTATGACCTTTGAATGTGCCTTGAAATTGTTAATCTCACACCAGAAGTAAATTGAGAGATTTGGAAAAGATACAATTATTTATTCTCAGTCCACGGTATCACACATAAATAACTCCTATTAGGAAATACCATTAATAAATAAGTCCTCATGATGACTGTGAGAAATGACTGATCATATCAAAAGAATTTACAGCTTAAGAGCAGGGTGACATAGCAACTCCATGCAAGGTTATCTTGCTCTGTCCTGTTGTAATAGCCACATGTGCTTAGCTGAAAGTTTATTTTAAAAACCATACTCATATTCCAAAAGTCAGCTAAGAATAATAGTCTGTTGTATTGGCCGAACCAACAGTTGTGGTGGCCGGGGGGCCAGAGAGCCCAGGTACAGAGGGGGCCCCGCTGGTGGGCAGGGTCCAAAGTGCAAGACTCCCCGTTACCGCAGTGAGAAAGGCCTCTCCCATTGACCCTATGGAGATTCGGTCTGTCTGACTGGCCAACAGACAGAAGCCCCTTGCATCCCTGAAGAGGATGTAATCCAGCCCCCACTCCGCCCCCTCCTTATCCCCATTGTTTCTTCTTGTATTACCTCACTTCCCTCCTGTATCCCTATATAAGTCTATCCCGAATGGAAGTGTGCCCCTTGCTGCCTTGGTCACTTGGTCCCTTCCCCCCTCACCTCGCCCTTTCCCCTGCTCCCTTGCGCCCTTGCCTCCTCGGACTGCATTGAGACAGATAAGTAATAAACTCCGGTGCTCCAGCAAGGGCCGCCTCTGACTCTTTTGCCTCTAGTGCCGCCTGAGCTGGCCAGCTCAGTGTGAGTGGCTGCGTGTCTCCACCGCACTGGTGAGAGAGCTGGCTTGCGAGGTGCCAAGAAGCACCGCCAGGGGTTCCTTAGCCAAAGGTTCCCCTTGGAACAAGCAGCAGCTACTCCACCAACACCCAACACGGCGATAGTAGTCTACAAATATGAGGTGCTTCCAAACCATCCATTAGCCAGAGCTCCAGGAATAGCACTGTATAAGAATCAGGGAATTAAAACATTTTTACCGCTTCTACCCTGCACTGGGTCATTTCTCATGAAATGTGAGTTCTAATGAAAGCTGCTAATGCAGATGTGGCCTGGAGTACAGATTGGCTGGACTTGAATAGAAAGCAAGCAGGAACCAAAAAATGCCATGTTCAAGGAGGAAACAGTGAAAAAACTCAAAATACAGCTGAAATGTTCAGCACAAGAGACGAAAATAATTTCAGCTGCTGATTTTTCTGGCAGAACAGAAGTCCAATTTGTCTCTTTTAAAAATGCATGCATACCCTTCTGAACCAGCTGCCTTCAGCCTCCTTTTTGCTTCTTTGAAACCCCACTGGGATGCATTGACGTATGTACACACCACCTTTATCAGGCATCACAAAATACCTCAATTCTGTCTAGTTATTTTCTTTTGGAAAAGTGCAAGAGTGCTACCTATCCCAAATTTTGTCTAATATTTTGTCTGATATAGTGTGAGAATGTTCCAAGTGATTTAAAATAATAACAAGAGCTGTCATGAGGAGAAATCAGTGCATTTAGTAAATGGTCTTATTTCTTCCGTTAAGCAAGAAGATCTACTATGGAGGAGGGGGGATAAAGGCCAAAAAAACCCAAACTGAAACAACAACAAAAAGCAACACCAAATGCTCTCCAAAAGGTAGAGAAACCCCACAAGACCATAAAAATAAAATCAAAAAATTCATTCACCACTGAGCCTAAGATATTTCACCTGCAGCCTGTAAGATCTACACGTTGCTTAAAATATGGTTAGGTTTGTGATATATGCAGATGTCATTTATCCTTTTATAGCTTATTTTATTCTCAACCTGCATTTTATTGTCACAGGTATTGCACAATTGTTACCACACAGAAAAGGAAGTCAGGATTGTTGGGATGACTTTATACAGCTCTTTCACTCCACACTCCTGTGCCTCCATATCTCTGCAGAGACACAAAATTTATCACAGTGGGCAAAGCAGTTTTAAAATTGCTGTTAAGGAAATGCAAGTCCTACGTGGTGATTTCCCTGAACCTAAGTCCCTCATAAAATGGGGAATTACATAAAATTGCTTTCATTTTGCAGAATGGGAGAATGACAAGACAGCTACAAGAGAAAAATATTATTTCACAGCTTAATTGCAGATGCTGAATAATTCTCACAGCATCCCAGCCCACCTCCATCAGGTGAACATCAGTTTTTCAGAAGAGCTTGGAGTAGTCCATGCACATCTCACTAGAGCATCATAAAATTCCAATAAAAGTAAAAACAAACAAACAAATAACCTGTCATTTGACAGAGACATTGAAGTAATTCTCCTCTATTAACCCAAGCTCACACCACAGAACATCCATTTTTCTTCAACATTTTCCAAACAAGCCTATACATTCGTCCAAGCTCATGCATACAATATTTAGTCATTTCCACTAACATTAGATTTAAATGTGACCATTAACTTCTGGAGACTTCTTTAAAATGCAGACTAGAAAATCCCTTCTTTCTGTCATTTTGTGGTTGCTGAGTTTAAAGGATCTTCCCTCCGGGAATTTGCTGTGGTCAGAAGGCTTCATCACAAACGTACTGTACTACATTTGCTGTAAAAACAAGAAGTGAGTGCCTTCTCCATTTCCTTTGCAAGAACCATGATTTATGATGTTTTAATTAACGTCTCTTAGCTTGACAATTCAAGAATTTAAGAAGTAATTTGAACATGCTTTATTACCACAACTTAAAGCTGTGGTCATTGGTGCAGGGGGCTATGTGCTCAGTGCATATCTCTAGGTGGGTTCATGTCTGACTGTGTCACGTACCAGCTTCTTTTCCATCCTTACAATGGTCCCATAAGACATAGATATTTAGAATTTTAAAATAGCATGAAAAGACCAGATACTGCACTACTCTTATAAGATCCTGGAGATCTAAGTAAAACAAAGGCAACTTGAGCTGTACCATGAAGTAAAAGCCAGTTGTTCAAAACTAATGCTGAGACAGCTTTGATATTTTTGAAGGATGATCTATAGAATAATTTACAGTGGTAAAAAAGGCATAAGAATTGCATAGGCAAAGCTCAAAAAAGTATGAGGAAGATAATTCAGTGTTTAAGAGTGAGAAACAAAAAAACCCCAACATTTAATGCAACTCTACAGTCTGGTAGCAGAATTTCTGAAGGACTAGATGAAGCCTATCACTTTTGTAGTCTCCCAAGAATCAGAAGTATTTGGCAGATGCTTGAAACAGGAAACAAATAAGTTTTATTTGAGGCCTTGTAGTGGCCTCAAACATTATTTATAAAAAGTCAGCTCATAGTAGTCGACCATGAAAACCTTGTACTATCACATCTATAAAATGTATATTTTAAGACACAGCTTTGGAGTTTTAGAGTTGCCTGAACCATCTACATTTCTGTCTTTCATATATATATATATATATATATATATACACACACAGATGTGTGTATAAGTATATGTGTATTTATAAACCAATTTGTTTGCCTTTAAAATTTGTTTCCCATAAGTCAAAACACCCTCCTCATTGCACTAAATTGTTTGGTTTAAACACTGATCTCTAGGGCACTGATAAACAGTATTTTTGTGGGTTTGGGAAAGCTGAAAATATTTTCACTTTAGAAATCCCATAGTGCAGAAAAGCAATGTTCCAGCAATCAAAACCATGGCATGTTCTCTGAGCATGATTCACTGTAGTTAAGCCCCCAAAGAAACAGTGCTAGTGGATGATTGCCAGTGGTAGTGTGTTCTAGAAAGAGGAAAAATAACCCCTGAAAACGTAAATAGGTGCTGTCTAAAACAAGTTGTGCACAGGTACCACTCACACACAGGCAGCCAGTGTCACGTCTTAGTCCAGACGTAGTTTAGGTTTCTTCCTGGTGAACAGGAGATTTCCCATTAGATGTTCTCAGCCAAAGAAACAAAAACCAAATCAGGGCCTGATAGAAAAAGTTGTCTGTTCTTGGCTAAATTAAATCTCTTCTGGGGACTCCATCCTGAGAGCACCCTGCCCTGTTTAGTCCCACTGTGGAGGGGATGTGCTGCCAGCTGGGGGATGAGGCTTCCCACATGTTTGCCACCTTTGCCAGTCACTGGAAAGGGAGGGATTTTTGACAGCAGTTTTGCAGACCATATCAGGGCTGGCTAGTCAAATGCTCAGCATTTGAATGAATCTCAGCTACCTACCTCCTTTTGGCCCAGTCTCAGTGCAGCCTCAGCAATAGCATTTGATATACAGCAGAGCAGGAACACAGCACCTGGAGCTTCTTACTGTAAACCATGTACCAAGAAACACACTGCAGACATTTAGTAGCCATATAAGGAACAACCCTGGCACTGATCTGCCATTCTCTGTTGTCTCCCTCACCTCACACTGCTGCAGCACAGCTTCTGCCTGTGCAGACTCCCACTGACTTTTGGGTTGCACAACCCTGTGTCTGAAAGCAGGAGTAGATGAACCCAGTAACTCAATGACCAGTTCTACAATCTACAATCTGCAACAACAACAAATAGAGCAAGCCCCCACATCTGTGCTTCGTTCTCACCTCTAGTACATTTTTGCCACACACCTCCAAAGTCAGAGGGTTCATGGCAAGGTTTATTTTCTCTGCTCTCAGCTGGACTAACTGCACTGCTCCCCAGTCCTCACCAGGGCATGTCTCCTACATCCCCAGATCCCCCATCGTAGCAGAATGGCTCCAGACTGAGACCAGCTTAGCTGAAGATGCCTTTATGCAACTCCTCCCATTCCAACCTGTCCAAACAGGTCCTGAGGAGCTCATTCCTCTGCTCAGTTTTCACATGAGAGCAGAGGTAGCTTTGCAAAACAGCCTCAGCCAGGATGAATCCTACCTAGCCTTGCACAGCATCTGTAGGAAAGCATGGGTCATAGATATGACTGGTGTGTCCAAGGAAATATTGCTCTTTTTCATGCCTGAAGGTCCAGATAGGGAGAGAGGGGCTGTCCTGGCAAGGGGCAGCAGAAGTCCCTGCCGTGTTCACAGGGCCTCGTACAAGCAAGCAAGTGCACAATGAGCAGGAGTCAAAGTATAAATCACAACTGAGCCCATGAAGTTTTTCTAGCTTCAGGTATCTCATATGCAGCCTTAGGCCAGGCAGTAAAAGAGCCTCTGAGCTCTACCATCTCATGATTAGTCATTCCTGGAAATGACCCAACCAGCAACACCAGCACATCTCTAAGGGGCAGCCCAGGAAAGGTTAGTGTTGCTCAGCGGAGGAGAAGAGCAGTACTTATATCTTCATCCATTCAGGGCACTTGTATTGGCACAGGCATTGTGTAACTCCCAGGGAAAAGGAAATTGTCATCCTCAGGAACACTTCACAGTAAGAAGAGCCTCTGTTCTATTCTCAGGGTGAATGGGACTGAAAAGGACACAAATGAATGAAAACTGGCCATGAACTAAAGAATATAAAAAAATGTTTCTGCCTATTTCAGAGGAAAGACATATTTGCAGCTTTACTTACATTTTTAAACAAGCAGACAACGGATTTTTATCTCCTATATGAGACAGACAGGGAAGAATTTGTTTATTTTAACTGCAAAATTTTATAGATTGTCTGAAGTAGGGGAAAGCATTTTAACCAGCTGAAGCTTGAGCTACTGTAGGGCTGGGAAAATACTTTATCTTCCATGTTTGATTTGGATGGCTTTATAAAAAGGACAGGAAGGTCCAATTTTGCAGTGCATTCAGGCAATTTTGTTTGTGTCACAGTGGCACAAAACAATTTTACTTCCCCAAGATACCATTCCCATTGACCAGTCCCCATACTCATGTATTTATAAACCTAGTTGCCCATTTTCTCTCCAGAGTCAGATTTTGCCAAGCTATGGCAAAGCTCCTCTATGCTTTTGTGTGCCCCAAAAGATGCTCTTTCTGCTTCCAGAGTACCTTCCCTGGCCATGTGCATGTTCTGTTTTGGCTCTAGCAAAGTCATATGGTGCATGTGAGCTAACCTACTTCTTATCTTATGAGATGTCTGCTTCTGAGATCTGATATCCTTCAGATGTTTGTACTTAATGAACTATTGCCAGCAATATCAATGAGAGAGGTTTTGTTATTTCTTCCCTCCATCATATTTGCACATTTTTATTTCAAGTCTCTTGTCTTCTCAAACTTGACATCCTTACACACAGTTTCAGTGCGTAACATCATTAGAAAAGTAAATTATGAAGTGAAAGGAAAACCTCGCCGATATTACTCAATTGGAGCAGAGAGCAAAGCAGCACATCTTTCCTTAACTGCGGTCAATACCTGATAATGCTGGATATTTTTAGCAAGTCAAGAGATGGGCACCTTCCTTTGAATTTAGCAGCAAATACTAAAAACCAAAAGCAGCTCATCTGTACATAGGTGAAGGGATCTTTTTAAAAATTTACATTCATGTTTTCTTCTTTGGCTCCTCTTATTTTCTGAGTCCTACAATCCAAAGAAACACTGTAGGGCTTCTCCGCCTCTGCCAAAAATTGAAATATATATTACTGGGACATGTATTTAGAATAATTCAGAGGTTGCTACCAGTTTATTTAATCTACTGGAATTAAAGGTGACTGCCAGGCATCAGTTTTCTCTTTTGTGTGTTAGTTGGGGCAGAGATTTCATAAGCCACATGAACTTGAGACTATACAGCTTTACCAGGTAAAAGGAAACCTGAGGGGGAAAAGCTCCTTTCAGCCTTTTACTGCAGATTCTGTTGTGCATTCGTGTTCCCTTTTAAAAGGTCAAAATCATGGCAATGAAGAAAAGAGAAGGCATCTCTTGACAAAGCCTTCATCCTCTCACCTTCAGTTCCCATCTCTCTCAAAATAGCTAATTCTGAGCTTACATAGGAATGTTTTAAGAAGCATTAAAGTGGTGGGAAGGGCCTGCTTTGAAGGAAATGCAGGGACAGCTGTGCATGGATTTGGTGAAAATTAAAGAACACAATTCTTGTGTTGTCATCCTCAGGAACACTTCACAGTAAGAAGAGCCTCTGTTCTATTCTCAGGGTGAATGGGAGATTAAAGAATTAAATTCTTGGAGCTACCAATTAAAGAATGCAATTCTTGGAGCTACCAGAAAAGTGTGGGCCAGGGGATATGGCTCTGAATTCATACAAGGGAATACAAAGACAACAGAAATATTTAGGATGCCAGTATACCAACCACTTTTTAGATCCTTTATTCTTTTCGTTATCTCTTCTTTTGACAGCACCTCTGGTTCCTGCCCCTCTGATACTAGCCTGTGTGTGGTGGGGGTGTTTAAGCTCTCTCCAGAGATGATGTTTATGGCTTTCAAACCAGCCACTTCATCTGCCCAGCCCACACAACTGACAAAACAGATTGCGACTTATCCCAAAACCTTACCCCAAAACCCACACCCACTCATCCAGGGAAAAACTGACATTCATTGGTTTTTAAAGTACGCGCTCCTCTTCTGTCCACACCATGAAGGTAAAATTTATGATGCAATCTATATTTGAGTGTAAACTTGTTCATTAAGCCTCTTCACAACAACTTTTATGAAAATGCAGGGTTGATCAGACACCAGGTGGATTTGCTTGGACACAGAAGGCAAATGCAGTATCAGAGGCACCACAGTGCTATTTGCTACTGTAGAGTTTCCTCAGCAGATAAAAGCATGGAGCACTGGAACATGCTGTTGGAAGTGTTTTAGAATTGATAGTAATGCACACACTTTTTCTTGTCTTATCACCACGTCTTTAAGGTTTTGTGAGAATGGACTGCTTCCTATCATGATTGTTATTAAATAATCGGTAATATTTTTCCCAGCTTACTTATAGAATCATAGAATACCCTGAGTTGGAAAGGACCCACAAGGATCATGGAAATCCAACTCCTGGCCCTGCAAAGACAGCCCCACATGTCACACCATGTGCCTGAGAGCATTGTCCAAATGCTTCTTGAACTCTGTCAGATGTGATCACTTCCCTGTGGAACCTCTTCCAGTGCTCAAACACCCGTTTTTGTCTGGTCTTGTTTTGAAAATTCAGCTGAGTTATTTTTCTAGCTCAGTACAATAAAATGCACACCGTACTTTAGTAACAGTTACCTGTGCCATGGTATACAAAGGAAATGGTCCTGAGGAACTGAACAAGTTGCTTTCCCCCTACTTCTCCCACCTTTTACTCCCGCCATACCCACACATTTCCAAAAAACATAGTTTTGGTGCTTTTTTAAATCATTGTTTACTGTCCTGTGATTGGATGGTGCCATTTCTAAAATTGTAAGCTGACCTGGCATATGACCAACATTCCTAATGCTGCTGCTGCATTGGGAAAAAAGATTCCCCACAAACCACCTACACACACAAAAATTCCTGATGGAGAAGAGGCAAAGCACTGAGTCGGGAAAGGATAAAGGTCAAACCCATAGCACATAATTGCTCGGGAAACCATTTGCGGTTTTGTGGTGTAAAAGTGACATGACTCTTTTATCAAACAATGGTACACTGATGCTGTCATAGCTTTAGAGATTATTCCACTTCTTGACTCAGAGCTCACAAATGGCCGGAAAAACAACTTTTAAAGGAATAAGCAAGTTCAGTGATAACTTCCTTAGCAGTGGATAAAAACTACTTGAGCAATCTGAGACACAGAGTGTCCCAACCACAAGACTGTCACCAAATGTTATTTCTTGTCACTCTGTGACTCACTTAAGAGGCAGCTGTTAAGACCAAGAAGCTCTCATTCCTCTTTTTCCCCATGAAGGTTGGATCCATTTGCTGAGAACTTGGATGACACAGGAGCTAAGGATGAGTGGTTTATAGCATCAGACTACTTAGGAAGTATAAACTAATGCTAACTTCCTCTGTTCAAAGTCTTTATGGTAAAAGTTTTAATTTAAAGCTCACTAAAACTAGAGCTGCTCCGTACGTAGAAGAGACTGAGCACACCAACCATTTCAAGCTTGCTGTTTGTGGGACAGGTAATATAAGTGTCCAGTTTCCAAAATATGCTGCATTTCACACCTTGTTCTTCTTCAGTGCAAAGAAGAACAGGGTGAGGATTTTGTAGGGGTTTTTTTTTCTGAAATGAAGCTGACAGTATCTCAACAGAGCAGAAAGCCTCTGCAGAAATGTGGGGATGTACATGATCTCAGGAAATGATATTCAGGCAATTGAATTCTCGAGGGTGGACAGACTGCTAGATGCTGAGCCAACTCATCCTGAGGGGCACTGCTCTCACCAAAAGCTGGTATATGAAGAAGTAACTTGCATCACTCTGAGAGAACTTGTTCTTGGAGGCAACAAAATCAGATAAAACTCTTTGCAAAAAAGAACAGCTGCAAATGCTGTCTACGGTGAGAACGGGGAGGGAAACTCGCTGGACTGGGGGCTTTACTTGCTCTTTTTCAAGTCTGGTAAATTGCACAGAAATGTGCATGAGAAGAGCAGGTAAACACCAAATGAAAGAAGTGTTCTTTATGTCTGGTCCAGACAAGAGCTGAGGCCAAAGTCAACACAAGGAGGTAGCTTTAGTCATAAAACCCCTCAGTCATCTTGATGGTCTGGGGTTTTTTCCTCCTTCCTTAGGAATGTCGTAATTACTTGCAACAAAGAAAGGTTTAATACAGTTTGCTTAAATATTAACTACCTATGATTTGAGGAGAAACCATGGACTTTGCATAAATATTCTGCTGTTATATGCCAATGAATGACACATATCCCCTCTTCTGAAAGGGCATCATGCTTACCCCTTCTCAGTAGTATGCAGAAAGTCATGATTACTTGGTTGGTGGGAGAGAATCAGAAAAATATGGTTGCATGATAGGCTAAAATATAATACAATGGACAAAATCAGTGCAAAAGAAAACACAATATCTGGAACAAGAGCATTAAAGCCTCTGTGGGAAAAAAATGGTTGCAGAGTATGTACAGTGTGCATTGAAAACAATGAAACCTCCATAAAAAGATGTATCTCACCTAAACTTCCATGGGAAAGAAAAACGAATACGTTTAAAATCTTTACTGAAAGTCAGGAGGAGACATTTGAAACAAGGAGAAATATTTGTGCTACACTATTATCTTTGCCATGTTCAAACTGCTGTAGGAGTTTATTCATTCCCATTCTTGCCAAACATGAAAGTGCATAATTGAAATGGTGTGGGTTTTTTTATATTACCTGATTTGAAATTGCTTAAGTGCTCATTTAAGGTACCAGTTCAGAGTCCTTTACTCTCCATTCAAATCCAGCTCTGGTGTGGCAGAGGCTGTAATGAACACAGAGAATTAGCTCAGCCCAGGACTGGATCAGCTGCTGCCCACTCACACCTCATCATTTGCTCTCTGACTCTGGGTACAGAGGCAGGACCTGAGCATGGGCAGCATTTTCATTATCGACACACTGATGAGTCTCTTAGAAATTAAAACAACCCTCCCAAAGTTACCATCACCTACACAAGAATGAGTGGCTGAGCAGATCCACAGGAGCCAAGGGAATAGGTATCACAATACAATTTTGTTCCTCATTACTCGGGCTGCATCTTTTGTGGAGCTTAAAGCTGCCTGAACCTGGAGTAAAACAGCTTAAAGACTACCACATTATGGTGGCTAATCACAACTGTAGAAATGCCGTTAATGAGTGTTATTTAACTGCTGCATTCATTATATAACCACATTATTGCATGCTTGGATTTTCACTTACGTCTTTGTTGTTTCAGTACCATGACTCAGTGAAGAATAATTCTTAGCTTATTTTCCAACTTCTTTGTGGTCTCTCCCACTGATGCATGTAGTATAAGACAGGAAAAAGACAGCAGAAAGCAGTTCAGATCCTGCCAGTGTTATGTAGACCTGAAAGCCAAATCTTCAGACATTGTTGCATCCAGCATCACTGACTGATGGGAACCGCTGTGCTAAGTGTTTGGCCCTGGTCTTGTACACTGGAGCTGTGCTAGCAGCTTTGTCAGCTATCAGGACTGAAGTGACCTAAATATTCCTCTCCCAGCCTTTGTACTGACGCTGTAGTGTTTCCAGATGTAAGAGCAATATGAATGCAGGATATGGTGCACTCTTCCTTACACAGGATTTGACTCAGACTCCCTTATCCGAACAACACCCCGAGCAAGTAACACTTCTCCCAAGTAATTAGCCCCTCTCCTAGACCATAGTGCTCATCAGCTGGTATTGCTCCTTCCTCTGGTCTCACCGACTTTATGGCAAGTGTTTGCAGTGTTCACAAGGCTGGGCTGCGACGATGAGGGGCAGAGCACACACAGCTTGGCACAGACATGAGCTTTACCACCTATAGAAGATATCTGGATGCTCCAGAGGTTGAGAATAGCAGATGTAAAACATTCCTGGATCTCTGATTTTTAATTAAAGATTTAATCATGTCATTTGACATTTTCTATTCCAAGATTTCCCCAGTGGTGAACTTCTTGAATCGGGTCAACGCACCTTGTAATCCCATATCTTCAGATCAGCTGTCAGCTGGATCACTGAGTCTCCTCCACAAACATATATATTTTGAGATGATGATGTATGTGTGCATGAGATGTACATTCCTGGGAGTCATTGTTGACTGGGGGAAACAGACCTCTGCTCCTCAGAATTTTCAGAAGAGGTGCCCGTTCTTTTTGGTGTGATTTGAACTAACTTAAAATACAAGGCAATTAAAGGCAGAATGGCCACTCCTACCTCCTGTCAAATTTCATCAGCTCTCTCCTAGTGCTAGACAGGTACCTCATCTTCACTAAATTTACCTCTCTTATCACACCCTCCCAATCCCTCAGGTTTAGAAGTCACTCAGACACTGTGCAGTTTTGGGGATTGGAAAAGAATTTACTGTAACAATGTTATCTGTGTGGTTTAAAACCTACTTGGCTTTAGGTTATTTACCTGGACCACATTCCATACATGTTGCTTCTACCAGCTGTGATGACTAGACTAAATATTAGTTGTATACTAAGAGACAGGAGCTACAGGTGGAGTACAGGGCGAAGAGCAGCTGCTGTGGCTGCTGCTGCTGAGGAGCCATCCCATGGTCTGTAGCCTTCAGCCTGGGGGACAGCAACCACAGCAACCTAAGGGGACTTTCTGATTATGAAAAAGCTTCACAGCAATAGTTTCTATGCTTCTGTCAAGCCAAGACAGCATGAAATAGCCTTTTTTATTTGATTTTTTTTTTTTTAAAAAGGTCAAAAAATAGTAAAAGTTCAAAACTGAAACTTCAGGAGAATATTTTGGAATCACAGAAGTTTAAATCTATAAGGATCTCAAGGTATCACCTACAGGTTGTTTGATCCAGATAGAAATATCTGAACCTAGATGTTCCCTTGCACAGGGCTCTTTTAAAAACCTCCAAAATCGGAGTCTCCAAAATGGACTATGTAGCTTATTCCTGAACTTGGAAAGGTCTTTTCAACCCTTCAGATGAGTGCTGATTTCTTCACTTTTATGTCCTGCCTGTACTGGACATGGAGAGCAATTGATGACATTTTTAATGTTCGAAATCTATTATCAGACAAGCTGATGACTTTCATCTGGAATAAATATATTCCTTCAAATTTCTTCCACCTTCCACACAGCTCTTATCTTACTTCTCGATGACTGCAACTTGTGATATCAATTGTGAATTGTGCTGCCTATGTCAAAAGATTTGGAAGGCCTATGTCACCAGGGATGCACTTTTACATTGTCTAAATTTTGGGTAAATTTGAGACGCTAAAATTTTGGGATGTTCTGTACATAGACCAGGAAAGCTCTTTCCCCTTTAACTGAACATTTCAGCTTCTTTACAACATTATAGTCACTTGCAATGCTTCAAGTTTAAAATACTTTCTTTCCCAGCAAGATAGGCGTCTATTTGTGCTGATAGGCTCAGATAATATTTCCGTCCAGCAACCTGTGAATTAATTTAACTTCTCTCCAATACCATTCACTCAAAACAACAAAAGTCAATGGAGATATATCACAGAATAATGTTTCCAATATTTATGGTGTCTAAGTTGTACATCAGTGGACTGGGTATTTATGTGACATTTATTTGTGGCTGTGTTGTTGAATTTCTCTCCACAGCAGGATTGATTCCTTGATTTTGCATACCCCTATCTAACAACCACTAAAGCAGGATTAATAATACAGGCATAATTCAAATATTTTCTAATGATTATGGTTTTTTTTTTTTTTTTTTAGTCCTTGTTCTTACACAGCATTTGGGCATCTGTCAGTCGAAAATGTTGTGCAAGTGTTTGGCAACACTGTTAACGTCCTCTTCTGCAGAAGGAGTACTGGCGTTCTCCGTTGCAGGCTTTGTTTGTTTAACATAGTGATCAAAAGGCACATTGCATTGCCACCAAACCTTGAGTCACCTTCCCCAAGGAACAATCACCCTTTCCTTCCATTTGGGTGGAGATTGTATGCTTCTTAGTAAGGCAGTGGTGATCTCAGTCCAAAATTTCTTGATAATACTTACTAAGCAGAAGTGGGCTATATTTTATATTGAGGTGACAGAGAAAAGAAGGCTTATTGCATACATGCTGGTAAGCTTGGGTCATTGCACTGCTGAGACCACGGCAGCAGCCTCGTATCTGGTTTCTTCTGAGCACAGTTAAAGAGGGAGAGGGAAAGAGCATCAGTATAGGTGCTGCTGTGAACTTTGCAAAAACATCTGGCAGATCCTGGCTGTAGCAAAGGAACGGAAACACCTCTCAACAATTTTTTTTTTCAGACACGCTGCCTTGTGCGCTTTCTCAGTTTCTAATGGAGACATTCTTCTGTGGAATCACCGGGTTTGGCTATTTATGGTTAGCAAGATGCATCAACGAAAGGACACATCAGGATGCACCCTGATGGTGACTATTTGCCTGCTGTGGGCAGCAGCATGAGGTAGCAGAGGGAAATGGTGGGAGGTGGAGGGTGATGAACCTGCCTGTCATGTGCTAGAGGACAGATTGGAGGGTGAGACAGACTGGTTAATCCTGCCCTAGAGGAGGCAAAACGGAAGACTTTGCAGCCAAGTGCCACTTCCTTTTGCACCAAGATGAAAAGCAGGAGGGAGGAAGGAAGGGGAGGAAGGGCAGGGTTCAGAGCCAGGGATATGACAAAACCAAACCCTCGGGATCTCCCCATTTCTCTCCCATTACTACCATAACCCTCCCAGCAGTCTGGTCAGGGGCAAGAGGGAAGAGAAGAGCAATTAAAGGGAAGTGCAGGGGATGTAGGGTGGCACATCAGAAATTTGCTGGAATTGGTCATTGGGCTGGACCATGACGGGGCTCTAGAGAGTTACTCATAATACAAATTTGCAAAATATGTACAACTCATGCTTGAAAAATGACTTTTGTCTGAGGGCGGGGAATGTTTTCCCCAGCCCCTGCTTGTGAGACAAATAGGAAAATGGTGGGGGGGGAAACTCCTGCAGTGAACTGTTTAAATAAAGATAGTTGCACTGAAGTTTGCTCAGGTAATGCTTCATCTTGCTACCTGGTTTCTAGAGACTGTCCAGGGCAGGTACCTGATAGCGCAGCTGGGTCCTGGTGGGGCACAGAAGTGGCACAGGAGTGTGCCTGGAAGCCTGAGCCTGGGCTCAGTAAGGACTTTGGGGATTTTAGGTAAGCTGTCTTAAGAATTAGGACAACTGATACTGAGCACCTATGTTTTTTTTAAAGGCTGTCTGCAATCAGAAAGATTATTAATTTATTTTAGCCTCACAGAGACAGCAGCTGGTAGGTGATAGTTGCCTTTAGCATATTATTTTTTCTTATATGAATTTTTGCTCTTCTTTCCCAAATGTATAAAAGTATGAATCTCCTTATACACAGATACACTTCTGTACTGTCTATCTCAAAAAATTATTATTTAGACCAATGGCAGTAAATTCTTCTGATTTGCAGTATCAAATTGCTCTTAAAAATTATTGAATCTTCTGGCTGGTCCAAATTTTGCCAGTGCTGAACTGGGTACTAGTGCCGCTGCTTTACCATCACTGACCTGGGATGATCCTTTCAAAGGCACTTCTGAATAGATACATCTTGACTGCTGCAAATAATTCAGCTGTGACTGTCCCTGCATGATTGTGGGGTGACTGACAGTGACCAGTTACCTGGATTTCTCACAGTTACAGAAGATGAAGTGACAGAACAATGTTTGAGCCCGATGGGAGGAAAGCTTCTTCCCAGCCTGTCTGACTTTAAAAAGATCTTTGCTTGCATCAGCCGTGTATCAAGTCACTCTGACCTGCTACAGACAGATTTCCATAAATACAATCTACAAAAGGAAATACTTGCTCTAGCTAATGCTGCAGGAAATTACAGGTCAATTCATTTATCATATGCATCAGTATAATATAGCAGTGGGTGCACGCATTATTCCTTTGATTATTCAGAGCATTGCTCTAAATCACTTGGTGCTCAGGACATATTCCTGCAGATGGCAAGAACCAGCAAGTTCAGTCTAAATTGGGGAGCCATAATTTACTGTTTCTGTCAGTTACACTGACAGCTACATGGAAGCTCAGCCGTGGTACTGAGGGCTGTGGTGCTCTCTCAGCTTGAAATTAACCTTCAGGTGATGTCCAGGTCAGACAGACATCAGGAGCCAGTGAAGACTAATCTCATCTGGAGATGCAAACTGATGGGTGATTATCCCTGCTTTGTCTCTAGCTCTCCCCCTTCCATTTCCATTTGTCTTTACCTGAAACTGCTGATAAGATATGTGGTACCTGCCTGCCTTTTCCGTAGTTGTCACTCTGGGGAGGTGGGGACAAGAAGCAATCAGAAATTAGCAATACTTATGAGGAGTTCGCCAGCATAGTAGCGTGATAACATTGATAACATTGCTCTTTGCTTTGAAGCTCTTTTGATCTAGTGGATTTCAAAGTACTTCACAACAGGGCAAAACTGAAGTGCTCTACTCCTTTTTTTCAGCTGGACAACTGAGGCACAGAGATGTACTAGAATGTGTTCTAAATTACCCAGTGAGCCAGGACCCCCTGCGCCTGGCACTCCAAAGAGCCTTTGCTTTATTTGTTAATAAAAATAACGTGGGGTGGGTAACTCAAGCCTGGCGATACATATAAGGAAGCAAACACAGTCTTTGCAAGTCACACATGCCATAGGAAGGACTCAGTAAGAGCTGGCGTCTCCTTTCAGGCTCCATTAGAGTCTCTCCCAATATTTTTTCTGCTTGTTGCATTCTCTTCCTGCAGATGTTTTGAAATATATATATTAAAAAATGCCTGATGAGTATCTTCATGATGGATGCTCAGCAGTTGTTTTACAAGACTCAAAGTCAAATCTTCACTTCTAAAAGTCTTTTTCAGACCTGAAATTCTTTGTAGGAATAAGGATCTCTCACAATCGAAACCATCTATCCCCAGGGGACTAAAAGGATGACCTAGTGTGGGTTAACATCAACACTCGGGTTATCTTTGTGCTAGGTATAGAAGTAAAGGAAGCCTCTAAGTCTCACTTGGAGGTATTGGGAGCTGTTGGAAGAACAGCAGATTCCCTTAAGCAGATCATTCCCTGATGCTGATGTTCCATTCTTCCCAAAGCACACCCAAACATTTTCATTTGTCTTGAGTTTTAGGGGTAAAGAAGTGTTGGATAATACCATAGCCAGACACATCTTTAAATACTTTTTTATGTTTGCAGAGGTTTACAGGGTGAACATTCTGGTGGGAAGAAGTTTCTCTTGTTATCAATATTTTTCACTGTATAGCCTTACAGATTTCCTTACAGTACATTCACTGAGTGAGGTCAAAGAAAAAAACAAGAGGTAGTTTTCATCTCTTTGCCAGTGAAATTCAGCTTTTGTTTCTCACACTGAGGTCTCAGAGATTTGTAGTTCCTTGTCACATGAAGCACTTCATGACAGGAAAATGATGTTCCATTACCAAAAGTCATCAGCACAAAGATTCTGGCAGTGCAGCCACGCTTGATGTTTACTTAAATCAGCTACTGTTGTAGCAAATTAGATCCCCTTTCACAGCAAGGTGTTTAGATTTGGGAACATATCAACTTGAAAGAGAAAACTTGGCTGCTGTTCTATTTAAATGTGTATTTATTTACTGAACTAAGCATACGTTTGAGAAAGGTGGTAAAATAATATTTCTATGCAGAAGTACAATTTGGTTTATTGATTCTCCACACTTTCAAAACTTCAGTGTGCTGCAAAACTAGGTTGAAAAATATGACAGTATTGCAGAATTATCAAAAGGAGATAGAGCTGGAATGAGGACAGCTTCTTATTTGAGCAGCTGTGAGGGAGGGAGAGACAGTGTGGGATGAGGATGATAAACAAGTTAGTTGGTTCTTCCTCCTAAAATCCACCAATATTTCATTTTCACCACAAGGCACTAACACTCAGATACCTGCTAAGCGAGCAGAATAGCTTAGAGAGCCATTTTTCAGGTAGCAAATACTGATGCATCAGCCTGTGTTCAGGTTTCCCTTGCAATCACAGTGGTTGGAAATGGACTTTTTGATAAGTAAAGGCAGATCTGAACAGATTTTACACCAAAGGTGAATGCCATATTTCAGGGTCACAGAAGTAATGCAGCATGCACAGGTCTGACATAAGAAGCTTGGCTGATTTGTCTCCAGGTGTTTTGGGAATCACAGCCTTCCCCACTGGAAAAGCCGAGCTCAGGATGTGGGATGCGAGGTGGATCACCAAGGCGACAGACAGCAGAGTGTCTGCATCAATGGCACGAGGTACTGCGGGTAAAGCGGTTCCTCTCACCCCTCTGGTGAAAGTATCTCTGTTTTTAGGGTGTCTTCAGAGCCTCTTAGAAAAGACATTTCAGATGTGCAGAGTCTCTCTGGGCCTGCCTTCAGTGCTCAGCCTGTGTCCCCAGCCCCAGCTGTAGGCCCAAGTACTGTTACTCTGTTTCAGGGCTTTTCTCCAGACATGGAGTGTTTTAACCTTTCCCTCTCTCCCCACCCCAGAAGAGGCAAAACGCTGCAGTTCTTTGGTAACATAGCTCCAGTCAATCTCCTTGCAGTGTAAAGTATACCAGAAGAAAATTCACTTCTTTGCTATTACTTTGCCTGCATCAAGGATTTTGTAGCTGTAGTTACTGTGGTTTTTCCTCTTGCCTTCCTAATTGACACACGAAATGAATTGTTTTTAAAATAAAATCAACTCTAGCTTTTAATCTCCATTCTGCTGTTTGTGGGGATGTTTCCTGGAATATCTAGGGTTTGGTTTTCTTCCCCTAGAGAAGCTCAGGAAATTTCAGCCAGATTTAAGTCTGACCTAAAATGTGATGTCAGCTCTCATACACTGAAATGTGTTAAAAATATGAAAACACACTATGAATCATAAAGAACCAAGTGATTTTGATTCCAGGATTATGATTCTAGCTGGAAAAAATGAGAATCAGTAAACTGAAGACACAAAATGATGCTTTGACTTTGATGCATTTCCCTTGAAAGGGGAGAAGAAATAACTAAATGCATCTGTTGATTAGAGTATGAAAAGCAGATACAGTATAATTTATTGCTATTGATAAAATAGCAATAGTATCCATACCAATAACACCTAGAGTTTATTGCTATAATAGAGTGTTCCTTGTTGAATTGCCTGGTGTGGAAAAGGAATCTTTATTTGATGAGCTTTAATCTGTAAAAAGTCCTGATTACTGCTGGGCACACTGGAGTGGAGAAGAGAAGGGCAAATGTGCTGGTTAAGGAGAAGATGAAGGACATCAGCTTGTTTAGTCTAACAAAATAAGGACAAAATAGTGGAGTGAGGATACAATTACTGTAAGTAAATACACTGGACCATAGCACTTCAAAAGGAAGAGAATACTTAAGCTAAAGGATAAGGTTAGCTTACTAAAAATAGGTAAGAACTGGTCAAGAATAGATCTCTGCTGGAAAACAGATTTTCAGACCCCAAAGGAATGATAATTTTGAACAGCCTTTTTCTAGGGCCAAAAGCCCTCATTAGTTTGAAAAGGAAGCTGAATGTATTTGTGAAAATGGTACCTGTGATGCCCATGGAACATGCCTGATTGTGCAGAAGACGAAGATACTCTCTGCTCTGGCATTTTTATTTTCAGCCCTTTCTTTTGGATGCAGGGTGAGAAAAAATTCAGAAAGTATGCAGGCCAGACATACATCTTCACTGTACAATTACAGGGCAGTAAGAGTGCACCTCTTGTGCGTCTGTCAGTGGGAGTTGAAACATGGCCTTTCTCAAGTGCAGAGTTATCAGTCCAACTAAGCGAAAACAAATTTTCAGCAAGTGAAAAAAGTTACTTGTTTGCCCCCACACTGTATTTTAGTTGTTTGTTTCTCTCCATGCTGTATATTTTTCCCAAAGGAAAGAAACCAGGAATGCACTCCCTTGGTAGGAAGGATAAAAGGGAGAAACTTTATTGCTTTGGAAATGACCTTGCTGAGTTGCTCCAAGCAAACTGATAGTTTTACATCTATCAATTGCAAAGATTAAGTTATTAATACATGTTTATAGGAGCATAAGCAAACCCCCCTACTACACCTAGGCAGCAACAAGAGAGAGGGAAAAAAATACCTAATTTAATAGGAGCTGGTGAATCTGAAGAGTCAGTGGGGAATCAGACCTGCCAAAGTTTTGCTACATCAGATTATTGAGGTAAACTGCCTCTTGTGTTTTGCTGCTGCCAGCATGATTCCTCAGGCATCAGCTCCAGTGAGATCATTAGCCTGAACAAGGTATCCCTCTCAGCAGAATTAAGTCAGTCTCCAAACGTTCAGACATTATGACTCAGGCCTCATAGAAGCACAAGTTTTATCTTTAAAAGGCCTTTGATTTGTTAAGTATGTGTGTGTCTAATCTGATAAAACTTTAAATGCTGTTTTACCAGTCTTTTGCATAAAAGATCAGGACAGATTAGGATATGCCTGATCCTCAGTGTGAAATTCTGACAATGCTGCAGGCAGTGGGAGTTCTGCTGGTGACTTCAATAGACCAGATGCCTTTTGCTTTCATCTTGGGAGCCCTTGCTACTGGTGAATAAAAGCCTCATTTGTGAATTACAGAGGAAAAATCAGTTCTCTTCCTTTGTAATTGAAGAAATTAGTAACCAAAGGGTCAATTTGAAAGATATCGTTAACTTATACAAAAACTGGGGAAAAAATGCAGTTTCTCAGCTGTTATTAAAATTAAATTACCTAAGATGTCACTTCTTAGATCCTATGAAAGCAGGGTACATTTGGAGCTTATTATAGGCAAGAAAACAAGTAATCCAGGAGATGTTTGTTTGATAAATAAGGTGATATTTTGACTCATTTTTTAATATGTCTTTTGAGCTATGTAATTCACTGGCCAATGGGCTGCCTCTCCCATGAAAGCTCTGGTGATTAATGCAAGCTCACCAAAAGCCTCAGATCTTTTCTGCAGTGAAGCTTGATGGTAATTTGAATATTCACATCCCAAAACAGTGCTTCTCTACTGCTTCTTCCATGCTGCAGACAAGAGAGTAGCAAAAAAACATCTCTGTGCAGCACAATCTTGAGAGAAATATCTTAAGTTGAAAAGGGTGGGAGACCAGAAGCTGGAGATAAGTATCAACATGAAGTAAATAGCTGAGCACCTGCATTCATTCACCAATGGTAGTATGGGACATTTCTGAAGGTCTTCAAAAGTAAGAGGAAGATCTGTCCTTTAGGTAACTGGATGGAGTATCTCAGATACTTATACTTCTCTTTCTAGTTCAGAGGAGCAAACTCTTCTACAGGACACAGGGGCACTGTGGTTTGATTTTGGTAGCAAATCAGTTCCACAAATTCCTTATAATCCATATGAAAAGCAATGACAGAAAAGAAACAGCTTTTGAAAGTTATACCAAGGTCTTAATTGCTTTTTGAGGTATATGAGCTTTCTGTGAGCCACCAGAGCATCCAAAGACATGGGGATGATGTCTGGGATGCAAAGTCTCTGCCAAAACATGTTCCAAAGACCAGTATCTGTTACTGCAAAGACTTATGCAGTTTCAAAGGAGGATGTGGAATGCAAAATATTTGCATTAGGTGCTGAGAGGATCTGGTGAAGTCCTGGTCACATCTGTCCCAGACATAAATTTGGGTGGCAAGATCATGAGAAGGGTTTGTTACTGTAAAGTCAGATGTTGATAGATCAGATAGTTTCAAGGTAAATGCTTGCATGGCAGTAAGTCATGAGCAGGACGAATACATCTTTCCAGGTGGAGCAAAGGGAAAGTCAAGTTGATTTAGTGCTGAAGCAGGATCCAACAGCAATGCTGAGGCTCCTTCTCTATGGCTCAAGGGTGATGTACCACTACAATGGCAGCTTCTTCAGACAAAGACCAAAGCAGGAAGCTCCTCTTGAAGACCTTGCTAACTTTGAGGTGTTGAGAGATGTTTAGTTGGTTTTGAGCTTCTGAGGTTGCAAAAAACAGAAGCAGATTTAAAAAGGTGCAGGGGAATTCCATCTTAAATGTGGAGGCTGGAGACTGATCAAAATGTCTTGCAGAAAAGCATACTAGAGAGAAACTGGGGGTGGCTAAGGAGAATAGAATCCCAGTGGCACTGCTATACAGGTTTGGGCAAGGCAAAATGTCTGATCTCAGCAGGTATGCACATATATCCTCAGTAATGTGCACATTGACAGTGTTTCAAAGAATAATACAGGTTTTCCAATTGCTGTTCTAAGACAAGATCAAAATTTATAAAAATACGTTATTTTGATAAATTTGATCCAAACATATATAGTTAAAGAGCACAAATGGCATCACAAGTTTTTAATTACAGTTGCCATTTGAACATTTCTTCTCTGACAAAAGAATTGTTGTTTTCTATTTATTTGTGCCATTGCTGAAGGTGTATATGACTATTTGTTATTGTGGACACACAAATTAAGGGAAGAGAACAATAGAACAATTATTTTCTGAAAATTATTACTTGTATATAGTTTCATATTTATTTTCAATACTTTGGATTTTAGAAAATTATACTGACCAACAGTAGCTTATTTAGCAATAGGCATCTAACTACTGCAAACTACTTTATATTAACACGTTACTCTGTGAGTCTTTTCATAGTGTATTTTATCAGGAATCGAATCTATTGGATTTTACAACTGGAGTTGATATGAAAGATCCATCCAAACCTTGCAAGACAGAATTGTGTTGTGAATGCCTCATCCCTGGCAGCGTTCAGGGCCAGGTTGGATGGGGCATTGAGCAACCCGGTCTAGTGGGAGTTGTCCCTGCCCATGCCAGGGGTAGGTTGGAACCAAATAAATCTTTAAGGACCCTTCCAACCCCAACCATTCTACGCTTCTGTGATTCTATGAATAGGTCAGCCTGAACACTGAAACTGTGGTCTACATTTTCAGTGGTGTTGGTGTGCTGACTCCATTTATCCATTTATGCCAAGCTAAAGTGTCACATATCTTCCAGTCAATACAATTCTTTTTCTGCTTTGTCTCAGATTTCTACATACTGTTGTGCACCACTGCATCCTACCCCAGCGCTGGCTTCCCAGCAGCATTCAGTGCAACGTTTCAAGCCTACAGTATGTTCAAGCACTGGGTGACCCTTCGGAGTTAAAAGTGCCACGTAACATTATCAGCCTGCTTGCACACCCATGGTAGCCATTCAAGCAGTTTTCTTAGACCACTCTTGCTCATGTTCCCTGAGCTTACAAACCAACTGGACTGTTCTTTCCTTAGAAATGGAGGAAAGAAACACTGTGAACAGCAATTGGCAGAGCTGCTTCTTGTTTTCTAGACTGGTTTGTTCATAAATAACCTGAAATCAGATAGCACTTTAAAAAGTGACAGATTTTCCCCTTGCAAACATCAGGACAGAATGAGCAGAAGGGGTTGCTGTGCCCTGTCTCACCAGGACGCTACTTCTAGAGATGCTGTAGGAAGCTGCTCACTGAGTGTTTGCACAGGTTTGCCCCCCACCCCATGAGGGACTGCAGGAGTGTACCTGCTCCTCCTGCCAGGGATTTTGACTAGCTGGAGCTAAAGAGATGGAGCTGTTGCCTGATGTGTTCCTGTGTTTCTACAGGATGCCAGTAGAGGGCAAGGATGGCTTTAGGCTTGATGTAAGCAATCATACAGGTTTCCCGGCAGAGCAGAAAAATTGCATGAGCTAAGGGAAAAGGCAAAAATGTATGGGAGTCTGGGGAAAAGAGGTGCCCTAGGACCTTTTTCTTAGCTCTTTCTCCCGTCTTGTGAGACGGGCAAGTGCTGTGGATCATGGTGGTGAGCCCACGCTGCAAGAGGAGCCTTGCAGGACTCAGGCACAGGAGTCTGTCTGTCCTCAGCGAGACAGATGGGCCCCCTGCCTGCCTGAGGTGCTGTCGGTCCCCTCCATGCCTCTGCAAGGGACAGGCCTGGCTGCTGTATCTGCTGTGAACAGAGGCTGCTCTGTTACACTGGTCCAACCCCCACTTCTTCAACAGCTTTCCCTCTGTCTTTCCTGAACTGCTGCTTAACATGAGCTGCAAGGAAGGGTCGTCCACTGATATCATATGGGGCCTCATTTCCCTTTTCTTTACCAGAAAACTTTAAATACAAGGGTAAAGAAGTTTTTTGTCTCTATTCTGGGGAAATGGAATTAGCCATAGTATAAATAATCTTTAAAGGTCCCATAATCCGAATAGCCCAATAAATTAAGAATAAGAAATGCACCTCTTATTTAGATCCTTTCTCTGAGCTGAATAAAACATCATTTATGTCAGTAAGTACTTCAGATAGTCTCTAATGTACCTTAGTAAAGCATTTTTTTCTCTTTTCACCACAGTTTCAAGTCATATGTACAGCTGATTTGTAAGTTCATTATAATATGCTTCCCTTCTCTACAAGCAAATTATAAGTGTCTGAGAAGATTCCTCTGCTCCAGAAACAGAAATAGTGTGTTTTGTAAATTTGTCTGAGTCTGTCTGAAGAGCTGATGCAAAACCTTTCAAAGGGAAAAAAAAAAAAAACAAAAAGAAAACCAAGCAAGTGATAAAAATGGAAGTGAATTGTAAATAAGCTTCTTGCTTTTTTTCCTGAAAGAGCTCTTTTCATAAAACTTCCCAATAGTCAGAGGTTTTGCCAGTTCTCTCACCCACATAGGGAGTGATGTTCCTCTGAGATACCACTTGCTGCTTTTTAGCTGTGACTGTGCAAAGCATCTGTGCTACTCTGGAAGGCAAAGTCTTTCACAGAATTTCTTACCTCTTTTTCCGTCCTTTCTATTAAGCGGTGAGATAAATGAACAGGGACTTGTTACACAGCAGTGAAAGGCCACCAGATTTAGAATCCAGAGGACTATAATCAAGAGATAACTTTTGTAACTTTACAAGCATGACAGCTGATGTACAGCACAACCACTTCATCCGAATCACATAAATCCATACATGTGGCTGAAAAGCAATGGAACATGACTAAGGAGTGGGAAGAAAACGTAGGCAAGGAGGACATAATGTTCAAGGAGAAGCTGCATGAAAAGAAAAAAAATCATTCCTTCTTTCAAGTGGAAAAGCAGATGGAATACACTGGCATAGACATAGCAATCTTTGCCTCAACATTATTATATCCGAACACTTGACACTGGAAAGGAGAGCCAGACAGTGAACTAGAAGATCCCACACAGCACCATTTTCCAGTGGCCTTGACAACTAAGGAAGTGCAGGAAATAGAAAGGATATGAAGTCTCCTTGTCTTTTTATTATTTACATGTTTTTGTTCTCTTTTACGTTAGTACATTCTAACCATGTTGGGGCAGCCAGTTAAGTAAGTAGATGAGGATATGTTATTTCTACGATGTGTATGAAATCTTGCATCTGATTTATAGCAGAGTCTCATTAGTCTGAGTGAACCTAATACACAAGAGCAATAATTTAGTGAGTGATAAAAACAGCTCAGACCTCTTAGAATGGACACAAACTACAGAAACATACAGCTGAAAGGGACCTCAAGAGATAACTGAATATGACTTTCTGTACTGGGTGTCCGTACATGTAGCAAGACTATCCCTGACAGTTTAGCTGTTTGCCTAAACCATTCACAAATTCTCCAAGAATTTAAAGTCCATGTCCCTCTAGGAGTTTATTGTTCTTACAGCTGGAAATCATGTTGCTGTAGCACTAGGCTCTGTCATGTTTGTTGCAATGTTGACAGATTTCTTTTTTTATTTTCTCCAAGGCCTAAAAAAGAACAGGTCAGCCCCTGCTTAGCAGCCTTTTACCCATCAGAAAACTTATGTGTACTGGCTCTTTTGTTTTCTTTTTTAATCTGAATAAACGCGTTCTCAGCCTTTTCTAATGACTTTCTCAAATGTCATCCTTTCTTAAAACATTTTCTTGTTGCTGTAATACAGCCTGCTCTCAGTTTACCTACAGCTTCCTTAAAATCTGATGATCTGATCCCATGCTAGAGTCCGTATTAGCCCCACCATCCTAGGGAGTGGAACAATACTTCTCATGCCTCACACATTCCAATTTTGCTCAGACATCCCAGGAATCACGGCTTTAGAAGCCATCATGTGTTTAGTGGGGGATCTTTGACACCTCCCAGATCCTTTCATACAGTAGTCATTCTGATGCTACTGTAGATATTTTATTTGATTTTAATTACCTTTAAAGTGTTTGAAATTACTTTCTTGAGGTGGGAGGATGGGATGTTGAGAATTTCCTGATATGGGCTCTATACTGGTGCATGTTGGTTTCTTTCTCGTTAATTCTGTTTTTAGTTTCTTCCTATTTTGCTGCCCAGAGGCCTGTGCACCCAGGACAGTGAAAAATTAAAATGAAGATGAGAACAGGAACCAATTATTTCTACTTGCTAATGGGAACATAAAATGATCACAAAATTAAACTTCAGAGAGTTGCATGTTACGTGTAAGAGAAATTATGTTACCTAAAAAAAACCTGCCAAGGGAGGTGGTGGAAACAGCACCAGTAGATCTTGCCAAAGCTACAAGTATGAAGATATAGGTTTACCTCTTTTTAACCCTTAAGGATCACTGTGGTGATTCAGTGGGAGAGAGGAAACGATTCTTTCTTGTGACGTGATGACAACTTTTGCTTCTTCAAAGTCCTTTCCCAGCAGGTGGCATATGGTGGCACATGCCTTGCCCTCCTCGCCTGTGAGCTTCTGTTAAGGGAACATGCCCCATCCCAGAGTCCCAGTGCACAGGCATACTTCAGGGCCTTCAGCTGCAACAAGAAATACAAGAGACAGTGTTCTAAAACTGTTGAATCCACCCAAACTCATGTTCTTATCCTTCCCACTCCAAATGTTAGCCAGGCCTAAACATAAGCCCAAGCAAAGGTCTGTTTAGCAGGACATGGGGATGTAGAAGAATCTTTCTCACCTGTAGTTGACATGGTTTTGTATTCCCCCTCATGCAGAGTACCTACTGTGTGCAGGTGCTCTGGAGTGAGGGTTTCTCCATTTTCCTCCTCCTTTTCAAAGTTCTAGATGGTGTCTGTCTCTATCTAGTCCTGTTTCTCATTCCTAAGGTTTCATTTTTGTGCACAATTACTTTGGTGCTGCTAGATATCCCTGATACTTGAAGAAGATGACTCTACCTCAGTTCGAGACTAATCAGCCAAGACCTATGCAAACTATACAAATATCTCCTATAATTCTGCCTGGGACCACTGGCAGCTGCTGTTCGTAGTCTGTTCTTCTGTGCCTGTAATCAGCTGATTGTCCCTGTCTGAAATGGTCCCTTTACACTCCCTGGCACCATAACACCCTAGAATTCAACTATGGCACGTGCAGTGTCCATCCTATGGGCTTGTGCTCTCATGCATTATCAGCTTTCTATAGACTCCTTCATAACACAGGTGGCAAATCTCGTGGTGGGGGGCTTCTGCACAGATGCGCTGTGAGACCCCATTCCCGCTCCTCCCCTCTCACTGGCATTCTGAGGCCACTTACAGTCCAGTGTTATACACAAATGGTTCCTGACATTGATCTATGGTATTTTTAAAGTCACAGCTTTGGCATTTATTTGGAATTACTGTAACTGGGAAAGTAGCACATATGGATTTCTCTACCGCTTAAAAAGATTCCACTGTGGGAGTTTTCTGTACCCTAAAGATTCGATGTGTAGGCTGTCTAGATTATATTGGTTGCCATCTGGCTTTCAGTCCCACTCTTTGTTTTCAGTCTCCAGGCCATTATGCCTTCAGCAAATAATCAAACATATTTTGTTCTATTCAATTTCTTTTCTTCTGGTGAATTGTTGATTAGGAGCCAAAGGTTTATTTAAACAGGTGATAAATTGGCTGCTTACTTGGTGCATTGGTAACATGATTTTAGGTCATATCTACAAAGACAAATGTAGTCATGCCAAGAGATCTGAACACACAGCGACAAGCTGAAGTGTATCTAAGGTTTGGAAACCTTCTGGAGAGTTCCAGACTAAAAAGAGCTAAGCTTCATCCTCCCAGTTCAGAGGCTGCAGCAGTAGGGACCACTGTGGTTATGAAGTGGGACGGAGGAGTGTAGGAGTGGCAGCAAATGGGAACTGGAGTGGGAAGAAGGGGAGGAACATGGAGCTAGAAAAGGTACAACTGCAATTCACAATAGGCAGAGCCTCTTTCAAAATCTGTTTCAAACTGGAGCCTCACTAACAAGTCCCTGTATATCAGTAGGCTTGCCCAGTCCACTTAATTGCCTCCTAGTGAAGTTCTACCCATGCCTTTTACTGCACTACATCCATGCAAATCTTAATCCCCAGAAGATAAAAATAGCATGGCTGAAAGTGTGCAAAAGCTTGAGTTTTTCACTGAAGGAATCCATGACCACTCAGCTGGGTGCCTTGGTTGTTCAGTGTCTGTCTCCTGTAGCTGAAGCACTTCAGATTGGCATGGTTTGAGTGGAGAATCCAAATCTATCTTCTGGCTGTCACCCTCAAATGCCAAGAGGCTGCTGTGTCCCACCTGCAGGCAGCCGTGATGTTCCTAGGGGGCGTGGGACAGATGAAACACAGCTGAGGGAAGGGAAAATTAAGACATATAAGCAAGAAGACAAGCGATGGGATCCAGAAGATATAGACCAAAGGGTTGGAAGTGGTATCCTTCCTTGAAAAATTAGTTGGGTCATTACTGCACAGGTCTGAGTAGAGCACGCGTTTGAAAGCAGTCACAGTTCTCTGCACCCTGAGTCTCGCTGAAACTGCTTTGAAGAATGGTCATTTTACAGTACATAAACTCTGACAACCCCAAAGTCTCTTCCTCCCTCTCTGTGCCAGAGGAAGATAAGTTTATCCCATGCATTTCCAAAAACACATAGCACTTGAAGGCACAGTAACATTTGGGGTTAGAAGCTTTCAAATAAGAGCCAGTTAGAGGTCCAATCCATCTCAATCTTATTTTTTATTTTCATTGCATTCTCTGAAAGAATCCTGTCTCAAGCCTACATATTTTAAAAGGCTGCCAGTTGTTTCCTGCAGATTTCGCAGCTTTTAGCTGTTATGCCTCCATAGGATTATACGTTGCGTCTACTGACAAACATCATAGAATTAAACTCCCCCAGAGACATCAATATCACTTGGCCAGACAACATCTTCAGAAAACTACTTGAAATTATTTGCCAGAAAACTAATTTCCTAGTGTTTTAGAGCAAATATCCCCAAAATTAACAGGTTCCTCAGCTACTGTAGTTCTGATTTCTTCCCGTACTTGATACAAATTTTATCTCTTGCCTTAAAAAAAAAAAAAATTCTCAATTCAACATCCCATACCTTTAACTTTGCCTGACTGACATGCTGGGATTACCAGAGCTGGGGCTGAATGTCAGGCTCTCTCAATTTAAGCAGCTGTAAAGGATAGAGAACTTACACCACAGAACTACAGATAACTTGAAAGTTAAATTTTAAAAACAGGTATTTGCTTTACCTTCTTGCCTTCACCTGATCTCTATCATATATCTCAGAGTCTAGTCTCACAATTTACATTGGTGAATTTCACTTTCTGAAGAAATGCAGCACAGAAAAAAACCTTAAAACTTGAGTCTTCTTCATTGTATGAACAAAAGCCACCCTTGCAAGACTTTCTCACTTTAAGCCACCCATTTTCTATCATTTATTAAAAACTAACAGCCACAAAAACAGCCAAAGAGTGCAGTGTCCCCCTCAGGTGTCCAAGGTGTGTTGCTTACTCCTGCTTTTATACTAATTTCCCATTCTAATCAGCAATTAAAAAGCACTCCAGTTAGCTTACTATTTTTCCTTCCTTTCCAGCTGTGCCAGAGATGAGTTGGCGAGAGTCCCAGGCTGAGAGGAATAGAATATATCGAAAGAGATTGTCTACATCTGAAGTGTTAATTTGTTCCTTTACTTTTTGCTAGGTGCCAACAACCCATAAGCCTCAAATACGAAGGTTGCCAGAGAAGTACAACAGAGTTTTATGAATAAACACTTATACCCTAGCTTCAGAAGCTTGTGACTTCTATTTCAACATGAACACAGATATATTTCACATTGGTATGCACATATTTTGCAGTTCTGCCCAGCAACCAGGAGTATGTAGGAACAAGTGCTCCTCTGCAGTTTATTTTGATCAATGTGGATAGCGCCCAACCCACAAATCCGCACAGAAGAGGATTTTTGTCTCTGATCTTAGAGGCATTAGGAATTATGATACTTCTTTATACACCCAAAAACTTAACTAGATAAATAGAAATGTGATCAGCAAGTGTCCAAAGCCAAAAGTCCACAGACCAGTGCAAAGCTGTTGACAGGCCTTAAACAGGAATTCTTTGCTCTTGGTCATTCATACTGAGTGTATTAATTCTCCTTACAATTATAGGCATCTTACTGTGCCACACTATACTTTTATATCCAAATAAGATTAAAAGTGTGTCAAAGTACTTTTTAGTCACCTGAATTAATAATGCATAGATCTAATTTGAAAACATGAGTGCTTTTGTTTAGCATATTTAGGAGAGTAGCCAAAAGAATGCTATTAAAGGTTAGAATGGGAAATTTCAGAGAATGTCTATAGGAAAAATACTGACTTGTACTTCAAATATTTTGTGTTTTTAACCTTCTCACCCTAATTTCAGAATTCATATTTTCAATTTTTTTTGTTCTGCTTTCTTTGTCATTCACAGCCCCACCCCAGTAAGGAGAAAAGTGGGTAACAGATTGTATTTTCCACAGCTTTCTCCATGTAGGAAACAACAATCGAAATATGAAAAGTGAGTTATCACTCTTCCGCTCTTTCCTATGAACAGCAAGGAGTGACAACAGGGAGAGAAATTCTGGCATCTCATAAAAAATATTCTAAAAATAGAAAACCAAAACTCCTTGACTTCACAGTTGTTTCAGTTTAACTTGTAAAATCCAAAGTGATTATCACAACATTTTCATCAGAATATTTCTCATATGTTAATGTATTTTCCATATATCTACCCATTTTTTATTAAAAAGTTTTGGCTGTGGGCTGTTCTTGGAATCTTGGCTGTCAGAGGAAGCCCTCCAACTACAACATGATACCTGGCTTTCAGGGAGCCTCTGTGCAGGATAACGCCTCCAGCATCCCAGTCCACATTAACTCTCCCATTCCAGAGAAGCCCTGCTGGTGTGAAATAGCGAATTTCCTTGGTCAGTTAGCTGAGTATTTGTGGGTGTTCTGTTTTGGACGTCTACGCTCCTATCAGTCACGGTACCACTCCCTGTGCTAGGCTGGCTGTGTAGACCAAGATAACCAGTGGCTGCTACTTTGTTCACCCCAAGATACAGAACACCTGCTTGGACACCTATAGTCCACAAAACATCAACCCCCCCTTGCTCCCCAAAAAACCCCAACCCCTTACAAGCCTGTTTCCTTGGGAGCTGGGAATAAAATCAAGGCAGTAAAGGGCAGTATTGCACCCCTTTTTCCCTAAGACATTGCCCTCATGCCACGAGTCAGCAGGACTCACATCAACTGCATTGCAAAAGCAGGTATTTGCCAAAAAGAAAGTGAAAAACAACCCCTCAGCAACCCTTTCAAGCACCCCAGGCTGCACAAGACCTAGTGATGATCAAGTCTGAGTGGAGAGCTAAGGGCCTGGCAGGAGGAGGCAATGCCATGGCTTTGCTCTCAGCGAGACAGGTGACTCTGGTCAGGGCTGGCTTTACTCCCATTCACCCATCACTTCCCCTTGTTCCTCGGGGGTGAAGCCACAGCCCACAGTCATCCTGTAAAGCCAGGCAGGGGATGTGGAGGAGGCCCAGTCTGGGTGCAGGTCAAGGGAATCTCTAAGAAACAAAAAGTAAAAATCTAAGGAATATTGTACTCAGCACAACCTTTTATTCCTATATATGACAGTATTAGTTATCTTACCAAGGGCAGGTTGAGGAGTATGTAAAAAAAAAAGAAGTAAAAACCAACCAAACAAAAAACCCCAAAAACCAGCCGAGCCTTGCTGACAGGCAGAAGGCACAAGTCATGAATTTAAAAAGAAAACTCTTCCTCATTAAACTACAGGTAACAGAGCTCCACCACCTCCTTGCATAAGAGTTGAGAAAGGTATTTTATGGGGTCTTCAGGACCTGGGTCCAGCTACAGGAAATTGCCCTGAGTGGAGTAGCATTTCCCTATTTAAAATGGTCCTGAATTACAACTCTCGTCCTGCTTTCTTACTGTCTTCATCTCCCAGAATTCAAGGTTTGAGTTCTCTGTGTCCAGGAGCTGCAGGTTGGTATCACATTACACTAGGCATTGTAAAGGCCTATGATACACATTCAGTGAAAAGATTTCAGGCTTTTTAAGTGTCAGCTGGTCTGTGATTTTATCTATCTATTAAGCTATTGTGTTCAGAGAACCCGCAGCCAGGCATAGACCATAAGAACAGGCATGTAACAGATACAGGTTTGTCCTGTTTTCCTACTTCTTGCTACCCTACCCTCTATAAATTAATGACACTACTAAAATCCCAAGGGCAGAAGGTGAACAATAGTCTCCAACCTGCTGGGAGCTGACAGAAATATTACTGGGTTCTTACCAGACTCCATGCTATGTGCTGCCCTCAGCTCCACGAGCAGCTGTCACCTCCCTCTTTGGCTCTTTTTGGCATCAGTCACCAGTCAGGCACTTCCTCCTTCACTGCTCCTGTTGTGTGGCGGGAGGAAATGCAGAGATTGGCTACCCCTACTCAAATCCTGGCAGCATCCACCCTTCCCTCCTGCACCCATGCATCTCCCCACTTTCCTAGCTTGTGCCTCAGCAATTTCACTCTCAGTTGTCTAAAAGCCAAGGTTCAGTCTCTTCCTTCTCAGGCTGAGGTTGTCCCAATTTCTTCAGATGGCTCCATCTCTATCACAGGGATCACCAAGTCACATTTTGCTGCCCATTAAGGCAGGTAGTTAGCTGTTTTCTAGCATGGTGCCAAGGAAACTGCTGGAGCTGAAGGACTGAAAATACTTCTAGCCTGAAAAATGGTGAGCACTGCTACTAGAAATATTGCGAAAATTAATAAACAGCTACTCAGATATTTTAATAGCTCTGGCATGAGATTCAGATACCAGTCATAAATGTCCATTTTATTTTATCACAGTACTGATTAATTCTAACACTTCCCATCTCTGTGCATCTTCTTTAAAAGCAGTCCACTGATAAACACAGACCTTAAAATAAACTTCAGTTTATTTTTCAACAGCTGTCCAAAATCCACATTGAATAATACTTTGCTATGCTGTATCTAATTGAAGAGACCAGATGCCATCGAACTGAAGTCATCAATACCCCATACAAGTTCAGGCATCTGCTTGCATAAAACAACTCACTTTTTTGGCTCTTTACCTTCCAGCTCTTTGGGCCAGGACCAGTCTCATCTGTGAGGTGCATTACAAGTGCAGGTAGTTGTAAAAAGAAATCTCGATTGCCATTCTTCTCATGACAGAGAGGATAAATTGTAAATTTTTTATTGCAAAATATTAAAATAAATTACATTTTACAAAGACTTGGCAAGTATTTACATACAGTGTGATTCCAGTGACAATCAGCAACAAAGAACAGACAGACTGGCATATTATGGAGTGATAAGAGTCAGAACTATACAAATGTCAAAAGCGGTACGAAAGACAAGCTAATTTTTAAAAGTTAAATCCATCACAAATGGAATGAATCCCATGAGGCACAAAAATTACAAGTCTACAGCAAAGTTCTTTTGTTTAGTCAGTGGACTTGTATATTGCTTTTTGCTCTCCTCATCTGTCTCTACACACTCTCCCAGATCAACTGGAGGAAAAATAAAATCATAGCATATACAGCTGTGTCACCACGGATCTGTTATCAGTCTGGTTTTAATTCTGCGGGCTTTGTGATATCCATTGCCAGCAACAGATTCACGAATCATTAGTTCAGAAAAATTTAACACTGCGATTTTGTATTTCCTCAGTGACTTCGTACCAGTGTATCAGATGTGTCAGGCTGCCTGATGTGAGACAGGTATCCGAAAATGATGCCCTTCTGCTAAAAATAGGCTGCAATTGCACAATACAAACCCAAGAAGCATCACAGCGATGCCATGAAGAATGGGGTGATATAGTCTTAGAGCACTTAAAAGGCCTTTTGTAGGTACGGACTTCCACGGTCACATTTCAGGATTTTTTTCAATTTTTGAAAAAAAAAAAAAAAAAGATTAAAAAAAATTAAAAGTACTGGCTCATCGTGACAAAATTAGTAAGTGAACCCATCCTTCACATGATATGACTGGAAATAAAATCTACTTGTAGGCAATAGCTAGAAAGAAGAGTTTTCACTGCTGTTCCATCCCTTCCTTATACATGCTTTTAAGCTTTTTACCTTCTTTGTTTAAAAATCTCCCTTTCCTCTCTTTCCAGGAAGAGACCTGTCTCACCTATAAAACCAATTCCATGGCTTTAAGAAAACTGTTAACATTATTAGTTAGCCAAATGAAATCAACCAGCATCCAAAGAAAATGTTTCCAGATTGACCAAATAATTGAAATAACTACAAGACATAACCAGGTAGTACTGGGGAATTCACTCAGAGGCACTTTTGGAGCTGAACAGAACAAAATCCAGCCTGGACACCTCTCTAAGTCACTACATGTAAATCTGAAGGCAGAAAGACATTAGTTTAGATCCCCCAGGCAGCTTCTTTTCTCAAGATGTGGAAGACAGGCAGGCAAAAAGCCGTCTTGTTAATCACTTTGGCACTTCTGAGATGGCACCATAACTTTAAAAACCCTGGGAATGGTTCAGCTTTTTGGAGAGAGCCACTATGAAAACTATGCACCAACTAAACCCCTCCAAAACTCTGAAACATGTAGGGCTTAACGAGACCATTTCTGCTGGCCCTTGTGTAAAGAGGAATTTTTTCCCAGTGTTAAGATTACATTAAGGCACATGGTGGGATATCTTGAGAACAGTTTTGTGAGGTGTGATCATGTTTCCCCGAAAAACTGGGAATATTGTACTTTGTTTTAATAAATTTAAACTATTACTTTAAATCCCATGATACTTATTATGCAGACTTACAGTCTATGCTGACTACACTGGGAAAGGCCAGAGAGCCACATCTAGCTTGATAATATGAAACAGATCCCATCTATTCTCAGCTCTGGCGTACAAGTGCACTTCACTACGCAGAACAGAGTCTGGGTTCCAGTGTGCAACATCCCCTCCCAATCAAAGCAGCCCAGCCAAGTGTCTGGGTTGTATTATTTCGGTATTAAAGAGAATCTTTTCTTTCTTTTTTTTCTTTTTTTTTTTAAATGAAGATTGGACTATGCTTTTCCATTTCATGCACTTGCTGAAAGTCTTTTCTCTCCTCGTTATCCTGTAACTTTCTAACTGTTACTAAAACTTTGATCTTTGCATTAATAATGGAAGACAAGTTGGAGGACAACAAAAGCTACATGGAGTGCTTTCTCATTTTCTTTTAAGTTAGTGTGGACTTTTTTAAACACAAAAAATATTTTTTTTAAAAAAAGGGAAGGCTAGACTGACTACACAAGCATCCTGCGCATCATGCACATAATCCTACCTAACATTTCTTACAGTTATAAAGTACAGTTGTCCACCACAACCCTTCACATACAAAAACTTGAAGGGCTTGGAGTAATTTTAGAACAGTGGGGATTAAGGTATCTTACTAGAAGTAAATAAGGATCTTCTTGATATGGCCTCTCCCTCTTTCTTGTCAGATACAAGTCAAATTCATCCAACCATCCCTGCTCCAAATAGCGTAAATATAATAAAATTTGATTATAAATGAGAATATCTCTTCAACAATACTACCATAAATTGCAGATTAAATACCAAATCAAATTATGTTGAGTCCGCAGTTGTTTAGTATAACAGAGGTGGACATGAGCCGGCCACAATTTGGCCACTGTGCTCACATTCACTATTCACATTCACTATTTGAAAAAAATGTCAGATATGTGGAAAATTCTAGGAAAGAAATAGACTAGTAAAGACAGTCCCTTGTTTCACAGTAGGTAACTTCAAAACTTCCCATCTAAAGGCTATCCAACCAGAGTGCCAGTTTCCCACATATCTTCTTTCTTCTGTGGAACAGCCAGCAACTGAAGCTGCAGCCAGTATTTGTAGTTATCAGAAACAGCTAGTAACTTAAGATTAGCACAGCAAGGTTCCATAAGCTCTTCTTACAGAGCTATTGAGTCTGCCAGCACTACATTGAAAACGAGACTGAGACAACTTTTAACTGTTCACTGAACTTGGGAAACTTTTGGACATATCAGAATGGCTTAAATACTCTAAAACCAAACAGATCAGCAGAATCTGACATGTTAAGGTTTAAAGGTCTTGGCTATTTTCTGTTCCAAGTATATTGGATAAAACTGAAGTCAGTACCTTTTGCCAGCATATAATCAAGAGCCTCATTTGAAAGAGTTGTCAGGGTTAATGCATAGATATGGAAAAAGAAAGAAAAATAAAACCATGGAAAAATTTCTTTGTAGCCAAAACAATTTGGGCATACATGTTATAAACAGACATGCTTCCTTCTAGTGAGTAGCCCATCTCCAAGTCAAAAGATAATACTTTTAGAAGTTTAGAGCCAAAGGTCCTTCTAAAAAAAGTTCCTTATGGCCTGAAGTCACTCGATCACATCTTAGTTTGCCCAAAGTTTGATATTGCCCAACCTTCTTTCAAGTGGGATAGAATAACCATTGTATACGCACATAGGTCAAACTCTAAAAACAAAAAAAAAAATATACAAATTGTAATCAACTGTTTCAAAAATCATCTCCCATTCAAGACATGTCTGAAGTACCAAGGCAGGGAGGAACATCAAACAACAATACTGACTAACACACTGCCCAGATCAGCAGCAGTGCTACAGGTCCCTTCTGACAGGCATTAGGGCATTTGGAGAATATCTGTGCCTCCCAGGGTGATTTTTTCCTAAGAAGAACAGTGTCAATGAAACTTCACCTGTACACAGATACTGTATAAGGTTCATTCAAGTATTTCCTTTAGGAAATGGACAGTGGAAGGACACTTTCAACACTAAAAAAGTTCATTGCATCCTGCTTGTGCTCATACATGCTTTGATCAATAAGTCTTCCAGTCACTTTACTCTTTGACAGTTCTGGGGCTGATGTGCAGCTCAGCAGCCCAACTGGCGAGCTTCATATCCCAGATGATTCTTCCTTAGAGGGCTCCTTCTCGATCCATTCCTTTGGAACTCTTAATTTTAGTATTTTATTTATGAAATTAGAATTCACTATAATTTGAAAAGCACTGACATATTCTACAGAGATGTTTCAGAAGCTTCCTTCTCCGTCTACCAGCACATCTCAGTTCAGATCTGTGTGTCCTGGCATTCCATCTAAAGTTTCTCAGTAAGTACAGCGTGCTAGTGCCATATTTTTGGCAGTAACAACTTAACAATGGGCAACTCCCTTGATTTCATTTGTGATAAAAGCAGGATTCAAATCCAGGTTTTCAGAGGTGAAAGGCTAATGGAGTAACCGAATATATTTGATGCCCAAAACAGTCTTGCAACAGTATAGTTACACTCCCAAACTATTTCCTCTATGAAATGCATGAACTCAGAGCAGATCCAGTGTATTAACTAGTCTTTTCTATTTTGCTCAAGAACCATAAAATCCAAAGAAGGCGTGGGACTCCAAATTCAACTGTTATTTTACAAGTGTTTCAGAAAAGCAAAGCTGATGGGCTCAGAAGCCAACTTAGGATGGGAAAAGGAGACTGGAGTTTCTTAGTTTGCGACTTGCTTTTGTTTTCAAAGAGACAAGAGAAGCTGCAAACATACTTTTCTCCTTGCTCTATGTTCAATATGCAGTGACCACTTTCAGAAAACCATTGTCCAGCATGCTTCACGTGGCAGCCTTCACACTGCTTACTGTATTATATTCATTCATCAGTTGTTCATAAGGCACAGAAAGTTCTAGCTCATTATTGGTAAAGGTAGATTCATCAGAGGATGGGAATTTTACCAGTTTTTTTGCAGTTTCAGATTCCTCTGCAAGATTATCATCCATAGAGGATTTTGACGTTTCCTCATCGTCTGAGATATCTTCCTCTTCTTCATCATCTTCATTTACAAATGTTATATTGGCATTCTCAAATATTAAGGGTCGATAGTCTCTAGAATCCCACACTTCACCTTCTTCTTCACTAATCCTGTCCAGCTGGTTTACGAACATGGTTCCTTCTAGAGGGCTGTCTCCATTACGTTTATCATGGAGGGGTCTCAGTACGTGACCATTTCGAATGTCCAGGGAAGCCTCATCATACTCAAATGACTCTGTCTTTGTGTAAGTCACCTGAACATCTATACTGGCATTCATCTGTTTGGCATTTTCCACTGTAATCATTTTGTCATTGCTTGTCTTCAGGGCCTTCTTCCCAATTTGCTTTATACTGTCATTGTAGGTCTCTTCCTTCTTTGAAAGAAAGCTGAAAATGTTGACATCCTTTGAGGTACCCATTTGAAGGGGTTTTTTAGACCGAGGATGGTTGTCAAATGATTCTTTTCTTTTTTTCCTCCGTTTCTTGATTGCTTTGTGGACTTCCACAAACATACTGACCTTCCAGTTAACAAAGAGAGAGAGCCAAGCTAGTCCCAGATAGATCCATAACTCCACAAAATATCTGTAAAGCGCATGATAGTTTGCATCTGGATTTACACCTACAAGAAATTAAGAACAAAAACTGAAAATTACTGAAAGAAGACTCACAGTTGATAAACCTTTGAAGTTATGACCCTGAGAATTGCTCTCCTCCTTGCTAAAAGAGCCTTGTTATTTGAACACTGGTCTGAGAGGCAGCAAGTGGGGAAATGAAAGAAGTTGATCCCACATCTTCCACTTCTTGGCTGCACATATTCTGACCACTGGACTAACAAAATTAAAATGCAGCATATTTATCCTCTCCTTATAAGATATGAAAGTGAACATTTTCTTGTTAGACAATTACAAGTCTTCTTCCTGCCACTGAGGTATGTATATATAGGTACCTTCCTTGAGAAAAAGACTCAGAAGTTCCACTTACAAGGACCACCTCCAAAGCGCTGAACAAAGCAGTGGATTTTAGAGAAAGAAGAGGTTTAGGAGGGAGGGAGGGAGGAATATGCTCAGCATTCCCCATTGACTAGTTCTAGGCAGGTGTAGAAAGCATTGCCCACTGCCTACACATCCTGCTCAGTGTACTGGATCCCATTCAAAGGTGCACAGCTACCATGGTGGGGAGGGTAGCTCCTAGCCTGAAATACAGACCTAGGGCACCAGAAAGATTTATAAATTCTAGAACTTGACTGCAAAATTAACCCAATAAAGGCCTTAGGTGTCTACACCAACAATGAAGAGACAGATCTAGTCCACTGGATCAGTAACCAGCCTTAATGCAATGTTCTATTCTGCAAATTGTGCTGGAAAAGCTTAGAAAACATCTTTTCCAATTAGAGTTTGGAAGCAGAATTGCCACACTATGCACATAATGAAGTAATACATAAAATACAATTACTAACCAGCAACAAAATCTCCAAATCCTATGGTGGTGATAGTGATGAATGAGAAATAGAGGCCTTCAATGTAATTCCATCCTTCAGTGATCATGAAGACAAAGGGAGGAATAACCAGATGGACCAAGACACCCCAAACTATGAAAATAGCCGTGCATGTAATTTGGGCTTTCCTCTGTGAAGAAAAAAGAAAAAGTCAGGAAAGATCTCAAAATTTTTTTTCCCCACCCATGGCACCAAGAATCATCTGACCAGATATTTCAGAGTTTTGTGCTAACAATTTAGGTACCATAATTAAAAGCCACTAAAAGTGACTGAAGTAAACACACTTTTTTTTCCCTTTAGGCAGAACTCCCTATTCTTACAACTATTTGCTCAAAAAGGATTATTTCCTCATCGTTTTCCTTCACGCTCTTGGAAGAGTTTAATGAGCCCCTGCTGTTCTAGAAATTGGCATGGGATATGGACATAGCACTCTAGTCTAAAAAGCCATCAGTACTTCTAACTTTTCTTTTACTCATTTCAATACAGAAGATCAGAAGTGTTTTAAGATGTTTCTCTCCTTCTTGTGTCTCACTCCCTTTGCCACTCATGCAACCTCTGTACAAAACTGCACATACACATGCATTTCACTATTATTTTCTGTACTTTCTTCTCAGGTGCCAAACCAAGAAAGTTCTTACTCTGTTTCCTAAACCAGGACCTAAAGCAGTCCCAGGCCCTCCAGGCAGTATGACCTTGCATTGCCTCCCATCTCTGCACAGAGTTAGAACTGAGAATTCACTTGCAGTGGGAAAGGGAGGGAGTGGGAGAAAAAACCCCAAACAAACCATCACCAAAAACCCAACAAAATGCCACAAACCAAAAACCACAAGCCAGAAACTCAGAACAAAATATTTTTTTGCAGTGGGTTCACTGCACAGCAGGAAATATTCATGCTAGCATGCAGGCAGGTGGGAGCTAAGCAGGACGGCTTATTTTCATTTTTGTGCCCAAGGGGCTTGAATGGAATGTCTGTGAAATGGAGCCTCATGTACATTTGTCCTAAAGGTCTTTAATGTAAGTAGTACCACCAAAGGTTTCTATGAGATGTCATTTTGCAAAACTTCTTGCAGAACTACCACATGAGACCCCATCCCTCTTTTAGTTGTTTCAATGCAACACCATTTGGGAAAATTCGTATTTCTGCAAGTGTTCATTTACTACAAGATAAGCAGGCAAGTTGAGGAGTGTAAGCTTAATTCATGCATCAAAACTACACAGTTCAAGGGTAAACAAGTAAGGGCTTACCAGGCTTACTCCTCTTTTAGTCAGAAACTGGCCCAGCCTCTTGGCACGTCCTCCAAAGAACTTCCCCAGAGCACTGATCCACGTCAAGCAGAGAGGGACTCCAAAAAGCCCATAAAATATGCAGAAGAGACGCCCAGCGTGTGTCTTGGGAGAAACATTTCCGTAACCTGAAAGAGATAAGTATGTCCTCCGTCTGTTCTCGCTAAAGAGAATTCAAGGCAATTCTACCTGTGCACAAAACAACACCGTGTGGGCTCCCACTGTGTCGGGCACTCCTTACCATCTGAAAGGGATTTAGTTTACTCCAGCTGCTGATCTTTTGAAACTGGATGCCTTCCAATTCTACTCTATCAAACACGTATTCCATTACTGCACTTCAAGTGTTTCCTAGATTTTGTGCATGTTTTTCTGGACAAGATGGGATAAATACAAAATAAAGCTCATCTCAAAACTTCTAACATGATGCCCCAATCTTAAGCAGCACTGTTAAAACTTGACTGATTCAATTTTATGGAACAAAACTCAAAATTCATCCTGAAGCTAGCTCTCGTGTGAAAGATCCACTATACACATTAAACTAGTGACCTGGTACCTTTGCAGGGTAAGAGCTTGTGAGTTAAGCGCAAGGCAAGTAAGTGCAAGATATTTCAAATGAATTTAGTTCTTTGCTGGTCACAGAACCCAACAAGGCATTACAGACTCAGGCTCTAAAATCAGCAGCCTATTTTCTGAACTTCTCGTGGAGTTTTCTTATTTAGGTGTGTTATTGACTTCACTGTTTTGTCATAAGTTATAATATAAGCTGGGTATTGTGAATTTCAAATAATAAAGAAAACCACAGTACTGCATATGGGTTAACAGTAAGACTTCTATATCCAGTCCTCTCTGGTTATTTTGCTTTTCTTTTTTTTTTTCAACTGTAGGTGCAACAAGTGTGTAACAACACCATGTAGGAAAGATTCTTCTGTAAAAGCAGAAGTAAAATGATGTTGAGTTCTGAAAACCTATATATCACAAGAGCAAGAAGTCTTTCAGCGCAGAGAGTCTGACAAGCACAAAGCAGTAGTGATATTTAAAAAACAACAGTTGTTCTGCTTGACCTTCTTTTAAGAGGTGGATAAAAAGTCTAGATAGTTTTGCAAGCCAGGAACACTGATAATTTAGTAGTAGCTCAAGAGGATGTGTAAGACAGCAATACAAAAACCTCATATGCACTTGCTTTAGGTATTAGTTTAATGGAATGCTTCGTTATGCTTTTGTTTTGGAATTTTACGATTTGGAAATTTAGGTGCATGAATCAATGGAACTGGAATAACACCAGCGAAACCCAAAAGCACCTTTAATCCATTACTTATTGGAAAGGCACACTTTTCTCTTCTGTACACACATGGAGAGAGTGCCAAAACCCTCGTTTTTTTCCTCTATGAATCTGCAGATGAACACATACTTTAGGCAGCTCCAGCCATGGGGTCTTTATTCGGTGGCTACCTTGACACAGAAATGGGAGAGTACAAACACACTAGAGCCTACAGAAAACTACAGCTAGGAAGGTTGACATAGTAAATATTTACCGATTGTAGTGATCACAGTAGCAGCAAAGATCACAGCGTTAGGCCAATTCCAGTTGTTGAAAGTATTGTTCCCAGTGATGGCAACCCCCTGTCCAGCAGCATCTGACACAATCTGTAAAGAAAAAGCTTACAGTCAATCTTGTAAAATCCTGGCAGCCTAAAAAAGAAATGTGTCTGTCCCTCTCAGGTTTTCCCCCTTAGCTCATACTTTCAAAATATTCTGAGTTTTTTATGAAGGCTGGCCTAGTATATTCACTAACAATAATTTTATGAAATACGAAAAACTTGCTTCACATAAGAAAAAGTAATGCAGGTGCTCTGACATTTAAATAGGGCGTTTTAATTAGATAAACTTTTACTTGATTTACAAGTTTAAACCAAATGGATCCCTTCCAGAGAGCAGATAACACTCCTGCAGACTGAACTAGCGTTTAACCTCCAGCGCAGATCTTGAATTTGGTTTAATATTAGCGACATCTTCAGAACTACTATCCATTTCAAAACACTGTTACATGCCTCAGCTTGACTTGGGTATGAATGTCATGGAACCCTTGGCAAAGCTCATGTGATTCATGTTAATTCAACTGCTGTCTCCACCAAAGTCAAGCCATCTGCAAATGAACAGTAAAACTGTACTTTTCAAAGACAGAGAAATGAACATTTTTTCACAGCATTTCATGCAACAGGATTACAGCCATTGTCCTTGAATCAGGCCCTTTTCTTCTCCCACGACGGAATCTGGTATGCCATGATGAATGCTACGCACTGGTTAACAATGGTCTAAGGAAGCAAGTGAGGTCAGTAGCACTTCTACAGATTCAGCCAGTCAGTTTTTTAACAGCTGATCACATCTCCAGCTGCTCAAGAATTCTTCACTGCCTTCACCTTTTGTAGGAAGGGGCTTGGAAGAACCAGCCTCCCCTCCTTTTCCAAAACTAGATTCTATAAAACACCTTGATAAAAAAACCCTAATTACTATTTAGTGCAGAAAGTGAAACTTTCAGATCAAATCCATGCATCTTGCTGATTCTGGATTGCATTTCTACCTCCCCAAACTAAAAGAAAAAAAACAAACTGATTTACCATATTCTCTCTGGGAAATCTCTAGTTATTTAAATCTTTGCCCTGTCACATCATGATGCAGTTAAAGCCTTACCAGGTCACTCTGCTTTTTTCCCTTCAGTGTAAACACTGAACAAAACTCTGAGACTACACCCATATACAGAAAAGGTGAAGATATCTCCAAATGTTGATTTATAACGTTACCCACTTTCTGCATTTCTCCCTCAATGAATGTTGAACATAGAAAAGATCTTCAGCTAAATACCAAAAAAATCAGATGCAATATATCTTTCTAAAACTTTTTTAGAAATAAACACGACAGGTGACGTTTATCTTAAGCTGGCAAGACCTTATAAAGGTAACTACATCCAACGCTTCCTTTTCCCCCATCATCCCTTCCTTCCTTTCTACTTGATTAAGATCTGATCTTGGATGCAGCAGAGACTCAACACAAAGTTCAATCACTACTGAAAACATACACAAGTTAACACAGGTTTTAATTATTCTTCAGACTTATTACATATCACCACCCTCCTACTGTAATAAAAATGCCCTCAAAGTGAATGCATTGTGCATATACAAGATGCAAACAATGTAATTAAGAATGCACTTTCAACACACAAGCTGTTACAGAAGTTAAAACGAGAAGCATTGAAAGTGAATGAAGGGAAAGAACTAGGTATTTTTTTTTCTCCTTCTCAAAGCGTGTGTAAAACTGCATTCACTGTCTTTCCTGGATAGAAAAGGACAGAGATCTCATCAAGGCACTCATTTATCATGAGAAAGTGGTGTACAAATGAGAAGCAGCCCTAAAACAGGCAGGTTGACAGCACGCAAGTAAAACACACAATACCACTCCTCTTTCCAAAAAAAATGGATCTCAAGAGCTCATGTGAGAAGAAACCAATCAAAGTACAATTACTCATCCTTAAAAAGATGCCTTGACCTCCTCCACTGCCTAAATGTTACACTAAGCACCAGTTTTCCAGTCATTTTCCATTCCATAAACAGACTAGGATTTTTTTTTTTAGTTGTTTCCTCGCAGAGCAAGTGATCTCTAAGAGACCCAGTGAACGACCTGTTCCCATTGTCACAGGCCATTATCTCATTGCATTACTCCAGCTTGGTCTGACCTCATGAGCTCAGTTTCCCAGTACATACAATTACATCAAGACCTGCCAGCATTCGAGGTCTGGAGGTCTAAAGGGGGCTCAGATCTAAGGAGAAGAAGCTGCTGGACTGAGTGGCACACAGCTGCTCTTCACAGCCAGGCAGCTAACATTTGGAGGGGAGATGACCTGCTCTACAAGTTACATAAACTCTCGGTACAGAGAACCACAGATAATTCTCCAGACACAGCTGACACTCTCTTCCTGTCCCTATTTGCACACAGCTACTGGCTATTAGCACACAATTATCTGTGATCTACAGTCCAGTCTTTTAAGTTACTTGATGCCTGCAGTAAGTCTGAATACACTATATACATCCCAGCTGCACGAACAGAGATGGTCACAACACATGCTTAGATAGCTTCGGTGCTGTGGGAAATATGTAGCTGCCTTCCAAGCAGCATAACTTTTGCCCATGCTGAAATAATTAAAGATTTTGGCTTAAAACAAAAAATGTGAGTGGACACTATACAACTGAACAGCAAACATGGTTGTAGGTTTTTTTTTTGCTTGGAAAATCTGTTAGGCTCTAAGGTCAGAGATGTCTTTATTTTCATGTGCTAGGATACAGAATGCCCCAAGCTGGCTGTGCTTGATTTCTTAAACTACAGAAAACTTCCTCCAAAAAGTCTTCGGATTGTAAAATAGGAGGCAAGGAAGAAGAGGAAGAAGAGGGTAGATGGTGCAAGTGTTCTTAGTATCTTTAAAGATGTAATTTAAAAACACCTTTTCAAGTATACCCAAATGTAAAAGCTGAAAATAGCTAACTCATAATTTATACATCACCTTAGGTCTCACCTCAAGACAGTTCATAATGATAAAGGCAGGACTGTATTTTCAGTCAAATGTCTTTTGCCTCACAGAATCAAATCCCCTCTTCTCCCTCATTCCCTACTACTCCAGTTCTGCTTCTTGGAAAAGGAAAAAGGGAAAGAAGTTTTAGAGACTCTGGTGCTATTGTTGAAAGTTGAACAGACTAAAAGCTACTACCTCTTCTGGTGACATTAACACAAGTAGAAAAAGGGATGTAATTTGAAAGTAAGGAAGCAGACAATATGCTCCATTTGCAAGGTACCTTCCCACTTCCCCACAAACCCCAGCACTGCTCCAATACAGCCTTGTGTTTCCTGGCTTTGGTGACATTTTTATTAACCCTCTGACGACCAGGTGAACTCCAGATTCACCAAGTATCACAGGAAATAGCTGTTAAATATCCTCTATCTTGGACAAAGGAGTGGAATTTCTCTCAAATGTTTTAGGCACCTGCCACTTGAATCCCCCCTATATGAGTAAGAGTAGGGCTGAAAAGTTCTCAAAACAATTTCAAAAATAGCAAGGCGAAGTCTTGGCCCATATAGGTCACACACCATTACTGATTTTATTCTGAGACTTAAGGAGTGCAAGAAAGGTGTGATACAGGTTTTGCATAACAAGTAGGAATAATTTAATATTTGGCATGAAATCTTAAAGATACTCTAGTAAGGAATAGTTGGGTCTGATGACAATAAGCAAAAGCAAGGAAAAAGGACTTTTGGCGTACTTGTGGCCAGACAGATACACCACACTGAAGACAGAAGACAATAAACCTGCTATATATAAACTAGAGCAACAGATCCTGCCCCACAGGCACCCTACTACATACAGGAAGAACAGCCAGATATTGCTCAGAGCCAGGTCTCTTTCGAAGAGGCTAAAGCTTCCCATGTTATTCAAAGCATTCCCGAGAGGTATGACATACAAGCCTAATGGTAGTTTTAAGGTTCTCCCAGTGGTATGAACAATTGTCTCTTGAAATGCTGTTTTTCCACAAGAAAGGAGATGTAATTGAACTATCAAGCCTGAAATTAGACCCAATGGCTTTCATTCTGCTCTCAAGAGTATTACAGTGTAATGGACCATCACAGCTCGCTACTAGATCCAAAAGCTGAATCCATTAAAGCAATAACCGAGCATCCTTTGAGGACTCCTAGGCTTTGTCCTCACTTCTGACTCCAAAAGAACATAGAAGCGAAATTACTCCTTTCTCAAGTTCTTTTATCAAGGATGTAAAGATTTAGTGCACTGCAAAACACTGAATTACGAATCTACCAAGTACTTTAGAGACTTTTCTACAAGGAATAAAAGCTTCAACAGCAATCTTTTCTCATATTGACATCTAAATCTTTTACACAATTTGAATAAACCAGAAAAGTACAGCAGTTATCTAATCATAGGTACATATAAGACTGACAACTTAGCCAATCACAATAAAATTGTGAAGGGTAATAAATTTTAAATTTAAACTATCAGATGTAACACGTATACTGCTGTTGATCTTTAACCAGATTTCAGTTTTAACCAAATCAGTAGCAGCAGAGCTAAACAGATAGGTGAAGTGGTACAAGTAGTTGTATGAACAAAAAGCCTAAAAGAACTCTTAGTGACTTTAAAACTACATAAACAGTTAAAATCCATGCCATGAAAATTGCACACCCTTTTACTTGTCCCACATGGGTTTTGCAGTGATTTAGGTTTTCTGGCTAGAGCTATAAAGTTACGGTAGTAGTCAGCTGTTTATAATAATCATATTTTTAAATGCAATAAAAAATATTTAATTGTTAATGAATATCTTTCCGACAATAAAATACTTGTGTCACATGTTAAGACTCTCAGGTCAGATATACATTACAAAGTTCTGCTGACTTGGATAATACTGTCTCAAGACTGACTACAACTTACGTAAAAAGAAAAGAAACCCTCTCAGACAGTAACCCTTTTGAAGGAAAAAATGTCTGTGGGTGGTCACAGCTAGACTGATAGGAGAGCTTCCTCAGACTCATTATGCAGACAGGCAGCACAGTGACCACGGCCAGAAATTTCCTGTCCTGTTGGCATATTGCACTTTGACGTCTGCATGCACATTAAAAGCAGCAGAACCTATTTCACAGGCACAGTCTGAATTTTGTAAGCACATTATAGCTAGATCAAGTTGTAGATTTACAGTCAAACTAGAATATATTAATCCTGGCTTACTGCTGTCATAGCTCAACTACTGAGTAAGTTTGTGGGTTTAGTTGTTAAACAACAAATATATATTTAATACAATACTAAATGCCATAATCTATTGTTCTGAGTTATAGTCACTGGAGAAAGAGAAAACAACAAACAAAATAGATATTGAAGGTGATTGGCTTTCACTCTGCACCCCTGATGTGCCCCAACTGAATGGAAGATACTGTCCATCAGAGAAAATATTTTCCTCTCTGGAATACCTTGGCAGCTTGAGGTTTGGGTAAGGAAGGGGAAAGTGAAGCCAACTATGCAACTAATGATTTTACCAATGAGTAAAAAACTCTTTCTCCCTAATTACTTTTCATGTCTAGATATATGAGGTGTATACAATTAATTTTTTGTTAAAATTTCCTGTTTGAGTTCTTAAAAGACTTCATATTAACCTATATATTCTTTCACCTCTCTTCTCATCCTGAATTCCAAAGACAGATGCAGTACTGCAAAGAATCTTGCTGTGCCACGCTGCTTACTTTGGTAGCCAGAGACACAACGTGGCAGAGCTGCAGAAAGCCGAGAGAATTCACATACGGTGAAATGACTTCATCAAGGCAGCAGAAAGATCAGCTGTTCCCATGTCATCTTTAGGACGGCTGCTATACACGTGTCTGTGCACAGAAATGGAAGCTCATCACTTCTTGGAAAGGAAAAAAATTCCTTAAGGATTAGAATACAAAAAACCCACACAGCCTAGAATACAAAACAGCAGCACCCTATTTGGACATGCTTATTTCTGCCACTTGGCACCTGGCACCTTTAGTATGTAATCTGCTCAAGGCAAGACTTCTCAGGAAAGGATGGGAGTAACCATCTTCCCCTTCTGACCAGCTCAAAGCCACCAGAAAAGCACACAATTGTGGTTCCTGCCATCTTTTTTCACTCCCATCTCTAGTGTAATGACAGACTTACCCTAACTGCTCGCTTGGACTCAAGAGTTCCCAGCTGAATCACGCTGCCATATGACCAGGGCTGGTACATGGGGCCAAGTGGACAAGCCTTTGAGGCTGCCTTCACCACTTAACAGTCTCTGCATTATTACACGAACCAGCAGGACTTAGGACAGCTGACCTCTCATTTCCCTCTCAGCATTATCTGTGTCTGCAATATGAATTTTGTGTTTGTCAGGGCAAGAACCGTGCCAGATGTAAAAAGAAGTCTTTTAGCTGAGCCCTGGATTTCCTCCTTCTCTTCTGTGGGGAATGGTTTGCGACCTTTTTTGGGAAAGAAAAATAAGACAAATGAACCACATTGTCTCAGTCTGACAGGCAACACCCGTGTGTCTTGCTAACCTGTGAAAGTTTTACTGTCCTTTACTGACCTATGCAGAGAGTTGAGCTGGAAGGTGGTTGGGGCAAGAGGTGCAGGATATGAGTCAGCAGCACCTGCATTATAGAAGGATGGTGGGAATTAATAAATTCCACATTAAGTGAAGAGGACATCAGTTGACTACACAGGTCTGATTCCGGATCAACTGAGCATAAAGGAGTGAATCCTCAGCTGGCCTATATTAAATTAGGTTCTGCAAGACTCTTGATAATCCTAGAACTTGTACAGTCTGTTTTAACAAACAAAATCCAAGGCAGAAACAGCTAGTTTCTAACAGCACAATGGGGTTATGGACAGTAGCCACCTACCACAAGGTCAAAGTTGAAACTGAAGCAAAAAATAGGAAGTAGTCATTGAGGAAATAACACTAACTTTCACTTCTAGAAGAACAGAAACTCCACAAGCTTCGTGCTTGATGTTGACAGATGTAAATAACACACATAACCAAAAGAATACATGAAGATTATGCAAAAAACTAGAGAGATCACTACAAGTATACAGGATTCCTTCCCCTTATCTATGAACTGAAATAGAGAAAAAAAAAATAAAAACAAACCCTGGAAAGCAAGCGTTATTCCCCAGGTTTACATTCCTACGTAGATCAACTACAAATAGCAGGGGATAAGTTTTCCCCTTGCTGTCAGAAACAATCATTTTATAAATGCAGTGCAAGTGCTATTGCAAGTACATGCATATTTTGCATTTTTCAATCAACAGTTTAGTCTTAAAATATAGTTCTCCTATCAAAGGACAAAGTTTTGAAAATTCCCAGTAGGGAAAAAAAATCCTGGCAAAATATGGATTAACGTACTTCAAGGGAGGCGTTTTTTCCAACAATAGCAAGATTTAATCCAGAATGAGATGATATTTTCACACTTCTATCAATACAGCAGATAGAATATTATTTTCTCACTTTTCCACAGTCTTTGGAGACAGAAGAACTCAAAAGAAGTATTTTTTTTTAACTGCTTCAACATGCCAGTGGTTCTTGTTTGTTTGTGTGCTTTTAATAAAGCAATTATAAAAGTTATTTAAATTTGCTACAAGTGACTTTAAATGATCCACCAGTATCTTACAGCATACAAAATAGAAAGATATATGTAGAGTTCGAAGGCACTGCATACAACACGCTTTATCCAAAAGGTTATATAACAAGATTGAACTTGCTCTGCAGAAGAAGTTTGGCTGATCTCGTTATTTCTTCATTTACCCAGCCAACTTCTTAGTGTTTCATTCTGTTCCTGCAACAGTGCTTCTCAATGCATAAATGAATTACAGAACCAAGACACTCTATTGCTTTCCCTTCATAATGCTTTACTTCAGTCTGTAAGGAACTTGTCTTCACCTAAGCAGAATTTTTCTTACCTAACTAAGCCTCCAGCACATGCCACTTCATACAAAGCTGTCCCTACATCTAAGCCTGATATTTAAAGAATGCATGTAAATACACGCCTGGTTTCCACTTTGCATAGTTTTCTGATACAACAGACAGCAAACTAGACATCATTTTTGGCTGTTAATTTAGAACACAGCACACCCAGAAGGTTTCTTTAGATGTGATTTGTTCTTGATTTCTTATTTAGGTCATTTTGTCACAATTCTTCATTAATTATTTTTTTTTTAAGTGGGGAAACTCCTGTTCCTAGACCTCAATGTGGCTAGCACTTCTTTTCTTTTAAAGCAGTCTTGCTAGTTTTATTAGATGGAGAAAGCAGAGTGAGATACCTTGTCCTTTACTGGACTTTGAAAGCAGATTCCAGTGAAAGTAATTAAGTACATGCTATGAAGAAAACTGTGGATTAGAGCTCAACATCCCTTTTAATTTACTGATTAACCAGCACAGAACAGGCTGTCCAGTAAGAACACCAAAGACAAGAAACTACTAAACAAGATACTACCAAACACAGAGAAACACAAGTGGTCCTTACCAGAGAAAAAATACTCTTGACTAAATAACTGCATCCCTGTGCTGTAAGAAGACCTGTGTATGTCCTTCAAAGAGCATAACTGAGTTTGAAGAGGGGTTAGAAAACATTCACATCTTAATCCTACACACATACCTTTACATTTGAGAATATTCACTATTTACTGTAATTCCGAGGAAGCTTCTATGAGGTTTATTTAGGTGCTCAGAACTGAGGAAGAACACTGACGTATCCCAAAGCAAACTGGAACTGCTCAACATGAGCTCCAAAATCCTTCTGCAAAGGAGTTTGTTGGACACGCCAGTGAATTCCTATTTGCATCTGAAGTTCTATCACATCAGCTGTTCTTAAAATTCACACTACCCAATCCCAGAATAAACTGTATATACAAAGAGGATTTCAACAACAGCATCCTTGCTATGGGTTAGTGAATCTATTGTGTTTGTGTGGCCACACTTTGGCAGTGGGAGGGGGCTACAGCGGTGGCTTCTGTGAGAGGCTGTTGAAGCTTCCTCCATGTCCAGCAGAGCCAATGCCGGCCAGCTCCAAGGCGGATGTGCCACTGGGCAAGGCTGGGCCAATCAGAAATGATGGTAACACCTCTATAATAATGTATTTAAGAAGGCAAAAACAGTTATTGCTCAGATCTAACTGCAGCCAGAGCAGAGAGGAGCGAGAATGTGAGAGGAACAACTTTGCAGACTCCAAGGGCAGTGGAGAAGGAGAGGGAGGAGGTGCTCCAGGCTCTGGAGCTGAGATTCCCCTGCAGCCCGTGGCGCAGACCATGGTGAGGGAGCTGTGCCCCTGGAGCCCATGGAGGTCCATGGGGATGCAGAGATCCACCTGCAGCCTGTGGAGGAGCCCCACGCCAGAGCAGGTAGATGCCTGAGAGGAGACTGTGACCCCGTGGGAGGCCTGTGCTGGAGCAGGGTCCTGGCAGGAACGTGCAGACCCATGGAGAGAGCTCACTCTGGAGTAGGTTTCCTAGCAGGACTTGTGACCCCATGGGCGACCCACACTGGAGCAGGCTGTGCCTGAAGGACTGCACCCCATGGAAGAGTGACCCACACTGCAGCAGTTCACAGAGAACTGCTGCCCATGAGACAGACTCACGTTGGAGAAGTTCCTGGAGAACTGTCTCCTGTGGAAGGGACCCCACGGTGGAGCAGGGGAACAATCTCCTCTCCCTGAGCAGGCGCAGGAACAATGTGTGACGAGCTGACCATAAACCCCCATCCCCTGTCTCCCTGAGCCACTGAGTGGGAGGAGGTAGAGCCTGTGAAGGAGGAAGGGGGGAGGGGAAGGTGTTTTTAGGACTTATTTTACTTTTCATCATCCCGCTCTGATTTTGTTAGCAATAAATTCAATTAATATCCCCAACTTGAAACTGTTTTGCCTGTGACGGTAATCAGTGGGTGATCTCTTCCTGTCCTTATCTCAACTCACAAACCTTTCACCATATTTTCTCTCTCCTGTCCACTTGTAGAGGGGAGTGATAGAGAAACTTTAGTGAGTGTCTGGCATCCAGTCAGTGTCAACCCACCACATTTTACTAATGCGTACAGTCTCCAGGACCTCCCAAAAGAAAATGTGTGTGAGTTTTCAAAAGCATTTGCATTTAGATACAATGCCATTATAAATAAAACATAAGAGATAATACTGTCATAGCTCCCTACGTTTATTAAGGCTAGTGACTTAAAAATCTGTCCTGACTTTGCAGAAAAGACCCGCTTTCTAACTATCCTGCCAAGTGGAAAAGAGTTTTCCCACACCTTCTCCCAGGCACTGATGATAGATAGCACTTTTCCACCCTTTCTCTTTGGCATCATTATTTTAACACAGCACCAATTACACACGTTAAACAATGCAGAAAGTTCTTCAGTGGACTGAGTCTCAAAAGCAAAAGAGTGACAAATTTCAATCTGGGCATTTCAGGGTTTTTTCTCCTGGGTCTTGCTTTATGCTTTTCCAAGTGCAGAGTGTCTGTAGAAACAATGCTAAAATGATAAATTTGTAACAGGGACCAAGCACTGAGCTTTATTAATCAGTAACTGCTGACAGTGACAACCCAGTGTAGAGAGGAAAGAATTGATTTAACATGCAAAGGGCAGTCTCATTAAAGACAGTAGTACAGGCACAAGCACCTCTTTTTGTCTCTGCGTCCTCTTACTCTATATGCTTCCTAGTTGGCAAAATGAAAGAGGGTGGAGAATGCACATTTGTCACAGATGGAAACACTCCCTATTTCAGTCTTTTAAGTGCTCATTTGTTTTCTTGTTTTTCAATTAAAATTTAATCAGACTAAGTGATCCTTTAGAAAGGCAATATGTTAATTAATCCATATTAGACAGCAGAAATCATGCTCTTCAAGCACAATCTCAATTTATTATCCAGAAATAGCTCTCATTAGTCAGAGACAAGAAGGGGGGGGAGAAAGTTTTTACACACAAATTTAGAAGATATATGCTCTCTTCTGGTTTTAGCTTATCTGAAGGCCATGCAATAAATCATGAATTTAGAGGAGATGTAAAGAACCATCTTTATACGTGCCTGAACCTGAAAGACACATAAAACTCTAATTGTGGATTAAATATAGTATTTATGAGTCTGGAAACTTCAGGACACGGTCCAGTGGAAACAATTTATGAGTTTACAGACAAATTAATTCCACATCATTGTTTGGAAACAGAAAAGGTAAATAATTCTGTCATTTATTCCCTCCTTGAAAAGATGATCAAAATTAGACAAAGCATGAGCAGTATGAAACAGGATACATAAGACTTGAGGATAAAAATTTTATGGCACTCTATAGTGCCAGCATTTGCTATATTGAATATTTTTTTCTCCTACTTTCCCCTGCACACACTCCACCCCCCTCCTCCTACCCCCCAGTTAAAACCAGACATTTGCGTGCTGGCTATTTTATTAATTCACATAGATGTAAATGCTGTTCACTGCAATGAATTCTACTCTATCTACAGCAAGTCCCTAGGTCTGCTTCTACTTGGAGAAACAAAGTCTTTGTATTGTGTAACGTTCTGCAAGATTAGCTGCTCAATCAGTGCCGGTAACTAGCACCACCACCTTTTCCTTCCCCCCAAGGTGGACACAAACATCACAAAGTGTATTGATACGCTTGAGTTCTGCAGGGAAAGTTACAGCTGAGTAATAAACCTAATCAAGAGACCTTTCCTGAGCATATAATGCTTCCCAAGATGCAAGTGCACATTTTTTTGTGTGTCACTTGGCATGGAGAACAAAGAGTGAGAGTTTTAAAGTTAATGGAAAATATCCTGGGAAACAATCCCCATTGAAATGATGAGAGAATTATCTCCTGTGGGACAAACAAATGGGCGCGGATCAAACTTAACCCTCCTAGCTTCCCAACTTCTGCAATATCAGAAAATTAATAGAAAAACAGTAGTTCCAGAAAAGGCTCTTGATTTAACAACAGAAAGTGCCTGCCTGTAGAAGAGAACTAGAGAAAAACCATTTGACTAAGTTCAATTACAGAGAGAGCAGACCAGCAAAATACAGTTTAAAATGTATCTAGTTTCTTTAATTTCCTACTTCAGTCTATGCTATGAACTTAAATGCTCCTTGAATTAGCCTGAGGTAAGAGGAGAGTTACAAAACTTCCATATCTTGAAACTGGACTTCATTGCCCTTGAGAACAATGTAGGTTTTGTCATCAATTTTATTTAGAGAAGATAAGCAATTTGTACTGCAAAAATAAAACGTGAGAGGAGATAGCATTGCTCTCTTTGTACTGTATCAGAAACTATAATGCAAGACCACAAACGAAAGCCATTTAAACAAAAAGCCAGTTTGGTGTAAGAACAACAACAAAAATATAAGCCTGATTGAAACTAAGCTGCAAATTAACACAGGCTCTCAACCAGGCAATAGCTGTTAATCAAAGCATTCAGCATGGTAGTGTATACGAACCTCCCTGCCTAAATCAAGATCCAGATTAACAGTGATTGGTTTAGCTAACGTAAATATTTCTGCAATGTGGTGTTAGAGGTAAGATTTTGGATCCGGAATCCTTATTACTATTACAGTGCACTGGGGAGCATATTTTTGTCCTACAGTAAAATCCTCTTAGTAAGAGAGAAGGAATACTTCGGACAGATGTTGCAAGAAAGACTAAACACTTTCACCATTTTCTGTGGCTCCGTTCAAATGGAGCATGCAGGAGCTCTTCCTCAAGAATGGACACCATGCCAAGTACCCCAGAGATAAATGGTAAAGAGCAAAACAAATTACTTGGAAAGAAAGAACTCAACTGATAAATAGAAGACCTACACTTTTGCAGCACCACCTTGATTTATTTTTTCTCCTGACAGACTTTTAACAAAAAGGTCTTTAAGTAAGATTTGAGCAATACAGAATACATATAATTTCCTTTTCTGAATATACCAGTGGTTCTACAAAGTGGACACATTTCCCTATTGACTCTGTGAAGCCTTACCTTAAGGTCACATTGAAAAGAACTACAAGTCGAGATTAGTGATTTTGTAATGATAATTTGCACTCCTTATTTGTACAAAGTGCTGTTCTACTGAAGGTTTACAGATGGCTGTTACGTCTACAGCTACAGACATAACACAAGAACTGTCCTCTTCAGATTAAGCAAATTTTGCATGAAAATATTCCATCTGACAATGGAAACAGAACATGTATCTGAGCAACCTGGTCTAGTGAAAGGTATCCCTGTCCATGGCAAGGGGGTTGGAACTGGATGATCTTTAAGGTTCCTTCCAACCCAAACCATTCTGTAATTTGTCCTTTTGTTTTGTAAAAAGCAATGCAAGAGTTGCATTTGTCTTTGCAGCTTTCCATCATAAGCATCTATTTTACAAAATAGTGTTTTAAAAATAGGCAGTTTAAGACATTTTCAGTCAAAACACACATGTGTTTTCTAAAAAATCCTCACATTGTGTACATGAGTGTTTGTGGAAACCTGTTGTAGTCTGCCCAGACATGATTTGGATAATGCTTATTGATTTCACGGTCTGCAACGAGTTCTATGTTTTGCCTTTCTCCATGCTCATGGAAACTTCCCATTGCTTTCTCAAACTACCTTTACTGAAAGGAATGCCCCAAGTCTGAGGGTTCATTTTTCAAGCAGTAGAATTCAAGAATAAAAGCACAGAAGGATGTTCAGCCCAAACAGGGTTGGCCTAAGCACGCTTCCTCACGAAGGCAAATTGAGGCCAAGTCAGCATTGCTCACATGAATTGACAGAAAAACTGAGAGGTCAGGTCTTTGGAAATATTTGTTGCTCTTTCAATACCATGAAATCAAGCATGCAATCAAGCCTTGAAGAGAAAGCGAGCTTAACACCACTGACCAGAAACTGCCATGCTACATGGTGAATTTTGAGGGGTTTTGGCAAATTGAACCATTACAGTTGAATGAATAAAGCTTTCCTTCACTACCAACCACTACTGTCCTGCTGCTAATTTCTCTTTGACATACAACTAGCTAACAACATGCTTGATTAGGGACCCCTGGGCCTGGATGTGTAAAAAAGAAGACCAGGGGTAAACTATTGTGATGAGAGAATTAATTAATTCTGCAATAACCCCCCAGGTTTTGGAATAGTTTCTGTTCTAGAGTGAAACATGAAGTCAGTGAGATTTAGGTTGTAAGAGTCCATAAAAAAATAATTTCAACAATTGGAGCTCTACTTCTATTATGCAGTACAAATAGGTATTACTGCTTCCTTTGGAAAAAAAGGTCTAATCGGTAGGGAAATTAACCTCTTGGAGGCATGTCAATATTTTTACAGCATGCACTGTTTAAGACTTGCTTGTGTATGATGTATAGCATGGACAGTTAATTTTCCTATAAGTCATAATTCATAGGACAAACAATGTGAGGGATATTAATGGAAAGAGATCAACAAGGTTATTTCCTTTTTGTGACTTTCTGCAGAGTTAAATAATGAGTGAAACTCTTAATTCAGCAAATAAGTTAACTGGAACTATTTTGTCATTGCAGAATTGAATACTGAAGCTTCCCTATTTGTGATACTCGTATGCTTCGGTGAACTAATGTTGCTTCATTTTATTTCTCCTTTCAATTTATGTGCAATGGATGTAAATACCAACTGCTTTGAAGAGGCATCTGGCTTTTTTGACAGATCATGACTACAGAATTTAGCAGTTTATATGGATTTTTCTCGTATTAATTTCAGGACTAGATTCCAGTTTTATGAACTACTTAATAAACTATTTTGATGAAAAGCATATTCAGTACTTTACCAGCACTCCCCTGCTCTAGTGATTAATGCAGTAATAGAAATGTTTCCTTTTCACTTTCCCAAGTTCCACATAGACATGTTTTGAAGACAAATTAGCTAAAGGTTATTGCTGCATGAGAACTGCAGATGTTCTGCAGATGCTGAGTGTCCCTACTTTTCATTGGTCCACAATCGTTCTCATTCAGAAATAAAACCTATCAGACTATGTCATAGCTTTCATTAGTACAGCTTAATTTTGTGGGCTTCTGCTCCAATACGCTTATAACACACTTTGCCTTGGATGGGGAAAAGAAGAAAGAAATATTTCAACAACTTTTATGTTACATCAGCCGAAATTAAGACATTGGAATAATCTATACTAGCAGATTAGGCTTCCTTCCTATCTGAATACATACATGGTGACTAATGTAGCCAACTCCCCATTAGAAGGGCTTTGGAAAATGCTGTTGTCCCCATTTCAGAGATAAGAAAGTGGAAGCAGAAGAGTCAAGAGTTTAATCAAGCCCTCACACCAGCTGGTGACCTATGTTAGGCAGGGTTAGAACCAGACAGTGTTTGCATGAGACTCTTGCTGCAGAGCTGGTACCGATTGCATAAGCAGATGGTAACCCACGCAGCAGTCTGTTTCCAAAATAATACATTTCAGTTCAGTTGCAATTGATTTAAGCAGATTTAAATGAAACCAAAACAGTCCTATTGTCAATAAAAACACAGTTTATCGAGATGAATTTACTAGACGGAGAGGGGTTGGACAGAAAATGTTGATATTACATAGGAGAAGTAGAAAAGGAAATTGAGTTTAAAATGAAGCTTCCCGCCACCCCCTCTCCTCCAATCCGCCATGCTCTCAGTGTTTAAGAATAGTTAATTAGGACAAGTCAAAACACACGTGATCCAAGCTTGACAGCTTCGCTTACAGAGGCCCAATAAACTTTTCAACTCAGTGAGTGCATAAAGTAACATTGCATACCACATTCTCTCCCATTTATAGCCATGCATTAAAATATGCTTCAGGTTAAGAAATTTACAGAAAGCTACTTGTTGAGAACACTCTAAAAACTGTTCAGTTTGTTTCTTAGGCACTAGGAGGAAAATGTCATATACTCTTGGTTTCACAAGCACTTTTCTATTTCATCCCCAAATTTCAATACAACTTTAAAGGTCTTGTTTCTCTGAAGACATGCTAGAAGCTGCTGCCGAAGTGTGCTACTAGCATCACACACCTCATTTCCTGTTTAACAACCTATATTAAGGAGAAATGAGTATTTAAAAAAAAAAAAGAAGGCAGGTCCTTGTAAAACAACTTACTTGTCTGACAATTCAGTGAGCTTACACATGCTAGAATAAAAATCTTGCTTGTCCCAACAGCATCAAATAAAAAAAGTGAAAGTGATCAGACTTGTGCGGGGCAGAGTGCTACTTGTAACAACATTTTTAATCAGGTAGACTTTTGAACTACAGAACAGGAACAAGAAAAAGACACACTGTTGGCTATTAACGCTTTAGGGCAGTACCTTTGCTAAGCCACCTTGTTAAGCCAAACAAACAGCCAGGTTTCCAGGGTCAACCAAAAGCTTTACATAACCTCAACCACACTAGTCTCTCTCCCTGTATCATTCCTGTATCAGGCAGCAGGAGGAGGAGGTGAGGAAAAGCATGCTTCCAATATCAACAGAGACAGGATACTTTTGTATGAATAGCAAGGTGATGGGTTTATCTTGAGAGGTCTAACAAGCGGAGAAAATCTGCCCCAGAAATACTCTTAGCTTTGAGATTTCTGTTATTATGTATTTAGCTTTATCCAGGGCTTAAAATGAAATAAAATGTTTTTATGTTACTTACTGTCAATCTCTTCAACACTAGCTTAACTCAAGACTGATCTTTGAGGAGGACTGGGGAAAGAGTGGAGGCTGCTCCGAACAAATGTTTTCAAATACAGGGATCTGCTGGCACAGTTACAGCAGGCTAGAAATAAGTGTGATCAGGAACTGAGATAACACGCTAGGAAACAGTCTGACATAGACACTCTCAGACCTGTAATAGCTTGGTTTGCCTAGTCTATGTTATTTCTTCTGCTGGGTGAGTGAATTAGACTGGCAATAACATCAGTTTGCTGCTAAGAGCTGGCTGTGCATTAGAGTATTTCTTAAACACAGTTGTGTCAGTGTATATACAAACCCCGTTTTTGCAGGAATTGTATAACATTAAAAACCACACACACAACACGTGCACTGGAACACAATCTTCTGCTATTTTAATACATTCAGCACTGTACTAATAACTACACAGAAGTGGCTTTCTTACCAAGAGAGCTTCCAACCACTAACTGACAGAAAACAGAACAGCTACTGCTTCAGTAATCCTCCAATAATCTTTTCAGTTGTGTACCACATCCTGGTCAAACCCCAATGGTAAACTAGAAGTTGCATATATCCTGTAGAAAGGCTTTTAAGTAACCTAACAAGTAAGCTTAGTCAACTGAAAAATCTTTCCACTTTAAGACTACCAAACCATGCACCCTTTCAGATTCACAAAATTTCCCATACATTTGCAGGTTTCCCCTGAACAGCTAACACGAGACAAACTGCAGGCAAAGAGTAATGTACAGCATTCATGTGTGGCAGGTAATTGACACTCTGTGCCCTGGTCACTTCTCAGCTGTCCCATTCCTGAGGATGTATGAAAGCCAAACTACTTTGTCATCTTCTTGCTACTGTATTAAAGGCAGGAGGGACCAGCTGGCAGAAGTACCATAGTCGTTGCCTCCTGTTAGACTCTTTTCCTTCCTAGCCCGGATTTCCTGCAACTGACATCTGTGACTGCTCAGCAGCATCTATCACCTTCCCAGAAGCTGAGACAGAAGAAGCACTCGCACATTTTTAAGTAGAGAACCCTCAAGCTTAAAAGCTGCTCACATACAAGATGCTAAGGGAGTCAACAAAACCACAGAAAAGCTGCAATTACCTCAAATAAGTGAGACGGTTTTCCTAAGATGCGCAGAATTCAGCTGAAAGCACACAGTGTCTAGTGTGAAACTACTTTATGATAGTGTTTCTCCACTAGGAGACAAGAAGCAACCAGCTGTGAGGACATTTGTCCAAATGACCAAATGTCTAATTGTAGCAGAGCTGAACAAGCATTATTAAAACACGCGAATAAAGCCAAGGCACTCTCAAAGTGTGACCTGTATTTTATTTCCCCTAAATATAAGATAAAGACATCTATTCTCATTTTATTAATCAAGTTGACAGCTTTAGGACCTTGCAAAGACTATGTAACAACTTCATGAAAAAGCACTGCTATCCTATAGTCACAATCCAGTTAAGACACTACCTGAAAATCTAGTATTACTGTAAAAAATAACTTAGAGACACAATAAAGATGACTACTGGGTCTGCTGCTTCAAAACTTTTTGTTCTCTCTCCTTTCCCTTTCCTTCCCCCTGAAAAGCCATAAGAAAAAGTTGGAAACACGCAAGTGGTATTTTAAAAAGGGCAATTGATAGTGACACAGGTAAAAAGTTTTCAGAGTGCACTGATAAAAATAAGAAAGAGTGAAGCATAAACTCCAGTGCCCTTCAAAAACCCTTGTGCCAACAAGGCAAGCACTGATTGCCTTCTGTCATTCTGCAGTCACGTACACACCACTTAGACAGGCCTGAAGCCTTAACTGGCAGGTTATCACAGACCAACTATTTAACTTGATTTTAACATATTTGCATTACAGTCTGTAGCTGGTTAACAGCAACTGTAAGAGCTGAGCACGTGGCAGGTTGAGCGTTCCAGCCAGACTAATGCAAGAGAGGCTAAGGGAGAAGTCAATATCACAATGAGCTTGATTAGACCTCTTCTCTTTGTTCAGCTGCTTGGCTCCAAACATCTCCCCTGTTTCTTTGGTGCCTGGAGGAGACTCATCAACCTCACTTCCCTTACAGGCCAGAACTAACCTACTTACAAACTGCTGTCTCCCTTGCAAGGGGACCAAACACGATTCTTGAACAACTTTCCTCCAAAGCTTTTTTACTCCTTTGGAGTAGCTTGGGAGTAGCAAAGTGGAGCAGCAATAAGAGCATTTGGAGGTCACATAAAGAAGTCATCACTGATAATTTGATATTTTAGCCAGGCCCTCAAAAATACTGTATCATATCTGACTACGCTTTCTACCTTGGGACTGTCACAATCCTTTGCAGAATTATCTTCAAGTTCCATCAGCTATTATGCACTCGCTGCCATTATCTGACAATCTTATGACTTACTTTGCAGTTCAAATGAACATTAACTGTCACAGTTGTTAGGAAGTATCAGAATTCAGAGACCTGTGAGAGGTCCAACTGGGATGGTTTTGCACTCTTGCAGTCTCAAAGAGACACACAGGTCTGGGTTTTGTTTCTCGGCAGTTGGAAACCACTTACACAGTATTTGCAAGATGCTGGCACAGAACAAAGTCAATTTAGTATTTGCTAGTTTGCTCAATCACAATCTTTGTCTACCTTTTCATTAAGGCAGAAATATAGTCCAACAGACTGGCTGATCTGTAGCAATTGATCCCACAACACAGGTTAAAAAAAATACGTCTCTCATAAGAAACACTACAGATACACATATGGTTAGCAAAGGAAACACAACCTATTATTTGTTTCCTACTTCCTTTTTATCCCTCATATTTTTTCTCTTAAGAAAATTGGTGTGTGAGGTTTGATTTTAAAACATTTCAGAAGCTATTTTGCACTCAAGAGTGTCTTTGATCCACTCGAGTTCACACAACACAATGCAGAGGGAAAAAAAAAAAAGAATTAACTTCCTTACTGATTTGACTGTAAATAGAGCTACTAAGGCAATCAATGCCTAGGAGCAATTTCTCCTGCCTACAATTCAATCAATGCCTAGGAGCAATCTCTCCTGCCTACAATTCAAGTGTTGGTAAATACATAACTAATACAGTAAAATCTAAAAACTCTAATATAAAGACATGATAAAATAAGATGGGAGGACAGAAAACAAAAAGCCAGCCTGAAGTTCCCCACTAAAGAACATGGTGTTTTAAAGAAAAGACCTAGTAATGCTAGAACCAGCAGAGCTGAGGGACCTGACAGAATTAAGACAGAAAGTAAAGGAAGACAAAGCTCCTTCAAGCCCAAAGCATCCCCTCAGCAGACAAGAGTTAGCAAAAATGCAGAGTACATATTGCATGCTTATTTTAAAGGTTCAATCTGCCTCAAAGTGTGGCTCTCCTGAGGATGTCTCTAGCACCACAGGTGACCACAAGCGGGATTTTAATTTAACTGAAGAGCACAACTCTTCCACTTGTCCTGTTACCACATTCTGTTACATGCTACAGAGCAGACTCAGTTTGTGGTCTGAATTCAGTCTGGACTAAACAAAGCCCAAAGACATACTGCTACTCCAACCTACTCTAGGAAGAAATTTAACTACATGGTCATATGTATTCAATCCATTGAATCAAACAAGTGCCAGGACAAAATGAAACCTCTGCAAATCACAGGCACTGTGATAAGCAGATCCATAGCACCAAAGTGCAAAAGCATTCTCCTTTGGTCCCCAGCTGATCAGATTATTGACTGTCACTTGTAATCCAGCTTGCATCTGGGTTATATATTACTATGTTGACATCTACTTGCACTACCAGCAAGGAATATGACTGTTCTGAAAGTCAACAGCATTCAGAGAAAAGCAAAACAATTCATTATGTTTAATCAGTATTAATAGCAAAACCAATGATTTGGTTTTAGAAAGGAAATCTATACAAAGTCATCATTACATTGTATCTTCACTGGCTACAGACGGTATCTTGCAAAAACCATATATACAGCATGAACCAAAGCAGGGCTTCCAAGATCTTTTAGAACAAGCTGTTGATAACTTGGAAAACTATTTGCATGCCGTGGTCTCTAGAGCAGAGCTTGCCAAAAACACACCTAGTAGCAGAAGGTAACATGTAAGGCAACACAAACATTCAGTTCTAAGGTAACAGAAGGACAGCATACTAGGAACACTCAAGAATTAAGTTCATAACAGGAAAAAGGAGAAGCCCATAGCAGGAAAATTATAGCTTCTGATCGATTGCTATTGCTCCATCAGCAGCAAGTTGCAGTGTATGCACTATCAGCTTTGTTTAACTATGTTCCAAGAAAGTTCAAACAATTTAATGGTTAAACAGGGAAAAAAGAAAAAAAAAAAACACAACAGAAAAGCTTGCCTGCTTACATTTGGTTTTATGTGTAGAAACACATAGAGAAAAGCTGTGGGATAATGCAGCTGGACATCAGGAGGAATTTCTTCACAGAAAGGGTTGTTAAGCATTGGAATGGACTGCCCAGGAAGGTGGTGCAGTCACCATCCCTGAAGGCGTTCAAGAAACAACTGGACATGGCACTCAGTGCCAGGGTACACTTGACAAGTTGGTGTTTGGTCAAAGGTTGGACTCTATGGTCTCAGAGGTGTTTTCCAACCTAAACGGTTCTGTGCTGCCTGCCCTCAATTCTTTTCTCCTAACGTTGCAGTGGCAATATCCATAGCTCACACTGAGGCATCTTAGTCAGCCATGGACAAGTGGTCCTACATTTTCATCTCAGTTCATACCTGCTGAACTTAGAGGATACATAATTAAAGATATAAATCTGAAAAATCTAGGAATACCTGTTTCACAAGCATAAACCTTAATTTACACTGTCAAGTTTTTATAAGATATTAGAAGTAGTTAACAACTTTGTTTCATTGGCAGTCACTTGTCCTTGTCTGAAAGATGCTCAGCTTTACTTTGTTCAGCCTATGAAAAAGGCTTAGCCTTGAAAGAGACAAGTCAACTGGCATTCCAGATAATTAATTCAGTCCCCTATTTATTCACCCCACCTTCAATATCTTCAGTGGAAGGGATCAGGAAGGTAAAGAGCAAACAAACAAACCCAAGTAAGTCTAGAATCTCATTTATGCATCTCTTGAAGAGCACAAAAAAAAAGGGAAAATACTACAAAAAAGATGCCCCTATTAACTTGGCACTGAAAACAAATTACTCTACAAAGCCCAAGCAAAAGCCATATCATCTCTGTTAAATGTTGAACAAAGAGGATTGAAAGTTCAAGTTTTTAAGAAAACTAGTTTGCAGACTCTCTCAAAAGTACTGCACATAGATTTAAACCTTGAGGTAGCAGCTTGAAAGTAAAGCTACGTGGGAAACAATGTTCAGAATGAGAGAATATTCTTAAGTTTTCACAATTTAAGACAAATTCCAAGAATATTCAAACCTAGAAGCAAGCTTCCGCATCCTCAAACACAACCCAGAATCCTGCAAATGCACCTGTAGGTACTTGTGAAAAGTGAAGACACTTTAAAAAACAGGGAGAAACTACTGTTAATCCACTTAACTGTTATTTCCTCTAGCATAAACTATGTGCCATGTATATTCCAGCAGCTATCCTTAAAATGTCCTTAAACATTCTAAAATGTTTGTTCACAGCACTGGGCTTCAAGTCTAAACATTTAGGTTTCTAAAGTTATATCTCAAGCCTGTTTAGAGTCTTGTATGCTCTTCAAATAAAGACGTCAACTATTTGTTCTCATACTCAGTATGTTTGTCTGCTTCCCCTAAACACAGCCAGCAGTTGCTCTTTTCACTTTTATTGCTGTTTTGAAAGTAACCATTTTCACTCATCTGCAAATTCTTCCCTTTCTTTTCACCAGCCTTGATGTTTATCAGTGGGAAGCATATCATTTTCCAATGACTCTGGCGGGCCAGTAAAAGATTTCCCGGTAAATAAGACGTGGCCCAGGGTAGGCAAACCTTTGCTCATGTGAATAGACATGAGGGTCAAGAGGGCACCTCCTTGCATGAATAGCTCCTTTATCTTTAAGCTGATGTTTCACAACCAGGATGGAGCAATAAAGAGTAAAAGTAAGGAACTGGGGAAGAGGGAAATGACTGAATCACTTTATATTTGGTTCAGTCTTCCAAACTCCCTCCTACAGGAGGGTAGATAAAGGTGTCATCACTGTGGATCCCTGCTTTGTTGCCCTTCCTACAGAGTCCCAGGACTTAGGGCCACAGAAACAATGCAATGACAAGCCATAGACTTGTCTTAACAGACAAAGCTGTTACACTACTTTTAAGATTCTACAATGATGATAAATATGGTATAGTGAAATTAATACTAAAAATGTTAATTTCTGCATCTATTCCAAAGAGTTATGAGACATTTCTCTTCCAACATAATTGTATATAGAGATGGGAGATTACACAGTTTCTTGTGTCAATACACAGTTGTGGCTGAGGGTCTTTGGAGGCTTAAATAATGTGAATAATGTGGCATCTCAGCCACATTTACATTTGAGCAATCAGCTCTACCCAGAAGAACACGGACAGGCAGAAACCAGCCTATACACTGCCCAGGGTGAGTCACCTTTAAAATCAGGGTCTATGTAGCGTTACTCCGAGAAGTGTTTAAGTACTTTCTTTACCTCTTACAGATAAGTAGTATGGTACTCTCAACAATCAAAAGCAAATGGATTCTTCACACAAGAGACTCCTAAAGTTGCTTTTAAGAAAGTTTATTTTTAGGCATTTCTCAGGATGGAGGGAAAAGGTTTTCTTTTTAGCATACCCTACGATAGTCAGCTTGTAAATTTCTGCAAGTGTGTTAAACACATTTCAATAAACATTTACTGTAGTGTATTTCTACTGTAATACATTGTGAAATTTTTATTACAGAATATAAACTTTAGACAGCATTTGACCAAATACAGCCCACTTGCTAATCAGCTGGAACTGTTGGTACGGAGATGCTGGTCTGTACGTGAGCTGAGAATCTATCTGTGCTGATAACCTACTTGTCTTTTTAAGTGCTCAAGATCAACACTACAGATCTAGCTTTGTAGTCATTCCACACAGTTTCCATTGCACTTACAGCTAGCATTAGGCTCAAAGGAACACATGAGCTAACTCGGGTGGGGAACAAGGGCAGCAGAGAGACCGGTCTCTGAATAAGTCAGTCCTTGTCACCTTTCAGGCTGCTTCTGGAAACAAAATTGGTATTGTTAGTTCAACTTGAACACTTCTTGGCATCCTTGCATTTCACTAACACCAATTTAAAATTCTGCAGTTGGTGATATTTGCTGAAGAACTTTATCCAGTGTGTTTTAAATGGGCGTCTTAAATAGAACATCAGAGAAGTAACAGCAAAGCTCAACATGGCTCTGTAAAGTCACATGAGTATCAGTAGAGACCAAAAACAGCGTGAAAGAAAAGGCTTCAAGATGAAACCACCTATTAAAAAAGAGACAACAGCAGAGAAATGAGTTAAACTGTGCAAAATTCCAAGAACAAGTTTAGGGAGTCCACAGAAGAAGCTAGAGGAAGAGATTCAGAGGAACAAGACAGAAGTGGGGATGAGGATGCGTGGGGAGGTGTTTAAAGCTCATTTTCAAATCAACAACATTTTGTATTTATTACAAGAGAATAAATTTGGAGGTTTAATAAGAGAAGAAGACGATCAGGATTTGTGAACGAGATGCTAGCAATGCTTTAAAGATTCAGCAGAACCCAACAGAAGCAGCATCGAGTGGCTGAGAAAGGACAACTACAAAGACTATTTCTGATATACTTTACAGCTTACTCAGGACAGAATCCTGATGTCCTTACATGATGGCCCCCATCACAGTTAGCTCCAGCTAGGTTAGATTTCACCCTGCCATCGTCCTCTGTCAGAAGTGACACTCCCCTCTTTCCCATCACTTCTTACATAGAAGTTGAGTAAGAACAGGCACAAAACTACAGGTCTAAAAGAAAGCAGACAGTAAAGTTCGCAGTTACCAATAAGAGTGAAATAAAGGCATTTACATTTGACCTCACCTGAGCTTAGGACGACAACAGAATATCTATGAGGGATCATCAGACCAGCAAGACTGGACATGGAAAGTAGGATGATTGGAAGAAGTACAGAGGGAAAACTCAAGCCACGTATGAGACTATCACCAGGAGCTAAGCTAACATGCATTGAAGAGGGAAGGCCCCCCACATTTTTTCGCTGTCATCTTGTATTTTAAGAAAAAAAAACCAAAACCCCAAACCAAAAAAAACCCCAACTTTCTGCCACTTCAGGATTAATTGGGATATGCATGATGGGAGAAAACAAACAAACATAAAACCCCGTAATGATTCCCTCATACCAACATAATTTTCATCCTAAATTGAGACAGAATGTAGAATTCTGCATTATGTCTGCAGCAAGTTAAGCATGCCAGGCACATCCCAATCCAAACAAGTTTTTTTTTTTCTTGAGGACATTAAAACAGGTTTGGGATATAACCTAGGGAAAGATTTCATTAAGACTCCAGAACAGCAAAAACATACTCCAAACACATAGCATGTCTTTCATTTTCCAACATCCCTTTATAGTTTCAAGCCTCCATCCACCTGTTCCAATAAACACCACAAAGACACTTAAGAGGGCACTAAGATGGTAACAATAAGGACACTACCACTAGAAAGCTCTGCTATCTGAAGCAGACAGAAGGAAGCCACCAACTGAAGAAAAGGAACTTAAACCACAAACTTTTAGTATAAAGAACCTATACTCTTCTAAGCTCGCACAGTATTGATCACACCAAGAAAACTAATGAGCCACTTTGCCATTCTTCTGTATTTTAGCATTTTAATAGACTTTTAGTGAATTTGAAAAGAAAATAATTTTTTAAAAACCCCAAAACAAAATGAAGAGAAAATCCACTCAGTATAAACATTTCTGAAATAAAAGTCCCAAATGGCTCATTCTCACCACTGGAGCCCCACATATCCGGGCAGCCTGTTTTTCATACTTCACTATTGCTTACCACGACGTTTTAACGGATTCCACATCGACAAAAAGGCACTAACCAAGTTTATATTGCTCTCGGATTTAATACACGCTATCGATTAATAATTAGTTTTGAAGAGGCATTCTGCCAGATGAGCGAGACAGGACGATTATCAATTCCTTATGGCTTGGAAAGAAGTCAGTCTCCTAGACTATAACAGCGCAAGTGTTGCGAGCATCCCGCCGTGCGAACCGTGCACCGTTTCCCCCAGCCTGACCTCCGGAACCCCCAGGCACCTCTTCAGCATTTAGTAAGGGAAGAAATAAAAAAAGAGAAAGGGAACAAAATCAGACCAAACACAAGAGGATCGAGACACTTGGCTTCACCGTCTCTTCCTCTGAACACAACATCCACTGAGGCAGAAGGAACCACCCTGGGTGCTAAAACAAGAGCCGCATTCACGGGCGCCGGGTTGAGCAGCGGGCGGGAGCACGCTCCGGGCGGGCACCTCTGGGCCGGCCAGCTAACGCTGAAATCAACCCCCAGCTCCTTTAGCACTTGCAGGGAAAGAGAAGGCAACGCGGACCCATTTGAGGGCTCTATCATTAAGTAGTTAGGAACGATTAAGAGGTTTCCCTACGCTCCCGCTCGAGGGACAGTTTTTCGGCACCGGGCTTTGTTGAAGGCACAGACACGGTCGGGCTGTGCCGGGTCCCGGCTGGTTCCTCAGCCCGCCCGCCCACGGGCGCGGGGTTTTCCGCCCCAGGGCGCCCGGCAGCACCTGCTGCTGCTGCTGCTGCCGCCGGCACCCCCCGGCCCCCGCTCCGGCGCCCACTGTACCTGCAGGATCCTGTCCAGCCCCTCTTGGCCCAGGCAAGGGAACTGCTTGAGCAGCTCCGTCTTCTGCCGCTTATAGTTGTCGGCAGCCGAGCGCCAGTGGGGCTCCTCCAGCACCTCGAAGATCGCCGCCCCAATGGACAGGTAGAAGATGATGGCCGAGGTCAGCAAGGGGCCCCTGTCCACCATGGTGCCGGCGGCAGGCAAGGAGGGCGGGCGGGCGGAGCGCGGCGGGCGGGCGAACCGGGGCGGGTGCCCCGCGCTGCGGCCGTGGGTGCCCAAAGCCGCCCAGTCCTTCCCCTGACA
>VZTF01001657.1:210211-283232 GCA_013397755.1 Cnemophilus loriae
GGGGAGAGGCCGGCGGGGCGCCCCGGGGCCCGGCCCACGGCCCGGCCAGGGACGGGCGGTCTCCGTGGGGCGGGAAGGCGGCGATGGGGTCCCGCCATTGCCATCGCCCGCCCCCGAGGGGCCGCCTGGGGGACGGAGAGCGGGGCCGCGACCTCCGCTCTTCCCGCCCTGCCTGCCGGCCTCTTCCCCCTGAGCGCGGCTGGTCCCTGCGCCCGCAGCCGTCCGTGCGGTGCCCTCCGTGTTTTCCCTTGAGTCGGGGGAAGAAGGGGTAACGTCGCTCAGTTTTATTTGACTTGTTCCCTCATGCCGGCAGGTTCAACGGAATTCCTCGTTTTCGACGCCAGGAGGCTGTGAAACGAGGTCTGTGGCTTTCCTGGATGCGTGCACGCGTGGGGGGAAGGTGAGCAGGAGCTCTGAGGAGAAAAGAAGGTGTCCGTCTGCAGATTTCACCCCTTCCCTGAGACGTCCACACGTGGGCATTACAGAGTATTAGGAGCAGAAACTGCATCTCCGTTTCTTTTATGCCTTCAATAAATACTGCTATGTACGCTGTCTGTGTGTTTGGGAGGGAGGGGAGACACCAGGTAGTTTTCCATGAGATGCTCAAAACATCTTCTAGGCTGAAGCTCTCTTGAAGCTCACCCTGTTTTGTGAAGCCTTCTCCAGGAGCTGCTTACAGCCACGCGCAAGCCCACGCCCCTCCGTGTTCAAATGGGGGTGGAAATGGAGTTAAATGGGTCAGGGAGAGGATATAGTGATGTGTTATGCACCCTGGCAAAGTGCTTGTGGTGTGGACACGGTTCGTCTTACAAACGTTGTTTTTGTGGTGGTATCTTCTGTTCTTCTTCTTCCAGCCCCCACAACAAGAAGTAAACACTCTAGTAGAGTAGTTCATATCAACTGCATCAACACTAAGATTTGGGATGTATAGGTACTCAGTTGGAGTACACGAACTAAAAGGCTAAGATAAGCCTGTGCAGACATAGTTGAGATGGGAAGAGGGGGAATGGAGGAGAATCGGAAAGACAAAGTAAAGAGGTAGAAAATATGCAAGAGAGTGTGAGAAAACAAAAAGGAGGGTATGTACAAGGCAGAGGAACATACCTTGGTTAGAAGGTATACGGAGATACCTAAATAAAAGTTTGAATCATGCCCAATGGATGCTTGTGTGAGATTGCCCCCAGGAAATCACATGGCCGTTAAGCAGTTCCTACTAATGTATATAGTGCTCAATAAAAATACATCTGCAAGAGGTTCCTAGCAGCCTAAAAGCAGGATGACTGGAGAAACCACAAAATCCACAAGCACATGAAGTGATCAGTCTTTGCATGGGATTTCCCAGTTACTTAAAGGAAATATTAAGAAGAAAAAAGGATTTTCAAACTGCAGTAGTTAAAAAAAAAAATATATATATACTAGAGGAAATAGCAAGAAAAAAGCATCATAATAAACATTTTTTTAAATGAATGCCATAAACAATGCTAATCTTTTTTATTAAGGCAAAAATAGATGCTTCATGAAGTTGAAAGGCTGTAATTTCCTTTTAATTAAAAGGAAAAGAAGAATTTCATGATGCACAATTACCACATGAAAATTATTCCCAGGTGTTATCACTTGGCCCGAGACCTTTGCCAAACTTGAAAAGCCATTTGCCACATAAATTAATAATGTGAGCATATGTCAATGTCTCACTCGCTGATTTAAAAGTAAAGTTAAAAATTGTAAGGTATATAAGTACTTATGGCAAGTGACTGAAAGTATTGAAAAACTTTCAGTAGGCAAACTATGATATAATTTTCCTTTCGGTGCTCTTGCACCTTCTTCTGAGTCACCTGCAAGTGGTTAGGTTATTCCGACAGCAGCAGCAGTAGCCTGACACGTTACAGCAATGCTGCACTTGTGTGTTCCTGACCCTGAACATCTGTGCTCCGTAACTGGAAGGTATTTGATTAAATTTTGAAACTGTACTCTTCTCCATCTGTCTTTAAGTCTCTAAAGGCCCATTTATACATTGAAACAGTATCTTAAAGGCACGAGGAATGACACGAATGACCCTGAACCCACTGCAGTTAAAGAGCACAGAAAAGCGCAAAACTACTTCAGGCACTTTACAGAAAGTTTGTTTGTGACTTTGATTCAACATTTCTACTTTCCACTCTAAACTCTCAATCACTGATTGCATAATTAGTATTCTCAGTAACTGAGTCAGTCGGTGTTTAAAAACAAACAAACCTGTAAATCACATACCATTTTCCCCTGTGTTGAAATGCTATTGCACTTGTTAGACTGTCTCCTTGTGTTTCTCCGAGTTTAAAAGAGGTGAGCCTGATAAGGAGCAACATCCAGAAGGATCGTTTATTCCCCAAGGATCCATAACCAGCTACTCCTACAAGTAGAAGTGATCCAGTGAGTATCAACACACTTCAAGCACTTAGATAGTTCACTTTGATTCCATTGTCTTTTGCAGAACAAATTACAAGGTATACTTTCATGCTGCTGGCCAAGTGAGTGCAGCAAGAAGGAATGTTTTGTGTAGCTGGCCTCTCTTTGCACCTCCTGATCTAAAATGCTTCTCCTGACCTCAGAAAAGATCCCATATCCTTTTATTCATGGCCCTTTTCTCCTCTTTGTTTCCCTTGGATTAAACAGTACCCCTATTGTCAACCCACAGCACCTGCCACATAGGCCCCACAGCTTTTCATGCTAGCTAAGTTAATGAAAAGGCTGGGGTTATTCACTCACAGGCTTTTAAATCTCATTAAAAATCAAGGGAGAAACAGCAGAAAGCACTGTGGTGCTTGTGGAGCAATACCACAAGTATCAATCATTTGTTATTTGCATAGGACATTATTTCAGGCTGTCCAGTCCAAAAGGAAATCTCTTTCATCCAAGCTGTATGTCTAAGACACATTTGCTGTACAGATGTTTTCTAGGACAGCCTGAAATGAATGAATAAATGTCAAAAAATGTTTTAGATGGAGCAAGTAAACGACATTATTTGGGCAAAAGAAACCTGTCATGTAGTGACAAAGACTGCATGTTATACTGAGTATGAACTATGAGTCTGTCTTCAAGCCTCTGCCACTTTTCACTTAGAAGTCTCTTTTTGTATGGTTAATGACTGTTCTCAATGCCTGTCAACTCTGCATCTTTCATTTTTTTTAGCTGTTGAAATTTAGACACCTCCAATGTTCCCTTCAAGTGTTATGCATCTAGCCAGGTATGGTTTAACTAAGTTGAGGGGTGCACTGTCGTGACTATTGTGAGCAGTTTGGCTTCTTTGACGAAGTCTAGTGCACATGGAGAGGGTAAGGATGGTCTGCAGATGATGCAGACTTTTATATAAGGCATTTGCGGAAAGTTCAAAAATTCTCCATGGGATTGTTCATACCTTTTGGCTTAAGTATTTGCACAAAGCACATTTTATGCCCTGAATGTACAGTAACACATAGTAAATCATAATAAAAATAATAAAAACCTTTACCAAAACAACTTGCATACCACTGCAACAGACTTCTTCACCCATGGACAGATAATGAGTGAACAAACACCACATGACAGATGTTAGTCATGCTGCTTAATGAATAACTGGTGATGAGTACAATACCTGTGTGGAATGGCTGTAATAAGTTCAAGGAAAAATATGCATTTGGATCATCTGTTTTTCACTGAGGTACCTTCAGAGCTCGAGAGAAATGTCTTCATCAGGAAGAAGCCTAGGTATTTCAACAGTTTTTCTGCATCTGTTTCCTTGACTGCCTTGTTCCTCAGCCATCCATAGCAGTCACTGGATGATGAAACACATTTTCCTTTAAAATATTTTAAAAAGAAATACTCTGGCCTTCTCTGTCTGTTCCACCATGACCTCACTGGTAGTGCCAGGAGCTTTATGGCAGTCCTTCATGCTGACATTCATGTCAGTGACCTAAGCATTTCAGAATACAGCTCTACAAAAAAAGACCAGCTCGTACAATGTCAGTCCTGGACTGGCTGTTACCACCATGATACCCGGAGGACATTGCTCTTCTAGATAATATGCTCAAGGATAGCTGAGCACCATGGTAACAGAGTCAGTGAATATGTAACAATCTGTTATTTTGTTATGTAAAACATCACTGTCAAGTCTTATTTTTGTGTCATTAAGAAGGAATTAAATTTTATTTGTGTATAGTAATATGGATGAATGTTTGCACATTGCCCTGAGACTTGTTTCCCAAACCAGTTTAATTAAACTTTTATCAATCTGCTGTCATGCCGTGCATGCAGTGCATACCTTCTCCAGTGTTACTGCCTGAATGTGACAGTGCTGGATTATAGGAGAGGATTCAAGGAGCTGTTAGCCTCCCCCGTCTCCCAGCTGGGTTGCACAGCTGTGTGCCTGTGTGCCAGGTTGTGCAATGAAGGGCCTTGTATGTGACTGGGCAGCTCCCAAATCCAAACTGGGCTCCCTTCCACGCACGGTGTGTAGCACTCACGTTCTGTTAGTCAACATGCTGGAAGAGCTGTTCCCACCTATCTCTTCTCTTTATAGAAAAAAAGTCAGCACATTAATTTTGGCAGTGGGAAAGGAGAGGGAAGGTTGATGGCTTTTTTTTTTTTCCCTCTTGGGTGAATAGAGCCTCATGGATAACAAATGAAGACAGCTATACACCAAAAAAACATTGAAAAGGATCACATTTTTATCATCTGTTCTCCTGTTCCAAACCCTGCAGCAACAGCTTGTGAGGTTAGATTGGGTCTTATCTAGGGAAAGAAAAGATTAAGTAAGTGAGAGAGTTGGCTACATGCAGTTAAAGGAGTGTGGATTTTTAAGATTTTTGTTTCCTATGGAAACTAGTTGCTTTTGTGCTTGGTGTCCTGGAATGAAAGAAGGGTCATGGCCCATGTGGTCTCTATGCATGTGCCTCTGCCTTATGTGTTTAAAGGAGTTTTGGAAGAAGATGAGAGTTCCTGGCATAGTCAACCTCCACAGCCCCTTAGCTGTCACATGGTTCTTTGTGATCCCTCCTCTGTCAGGTGTGGTATTGGGAAAGAAGACAGCAAAGGCTGAGCACTAACACCCACAGCTGTCCTGCAAGTGAAGGGCTTATAAAGCTGTTAGTGGCTTTTAACTTATGCTTTGTACCCTCCTAGACCATCATCAGGAGAGGTGTTAAGAGTTTGGAGGAACTTGGATTTCAGTCTTACTGCCTTCCAGTGGTGCCTCCCACATGCCAAACCTCACTGTAAAGTAGCAAGCAAATCCAGGTGACTTGCAGATACGACTCTTGGGAGGTAACCTGGCACAAAAGTGACTGGGTTAGAGCATCAGAAAAAAGTCTACCTGGCCTAGTGCGTCGGTCAACAGCAGGACTGTTGTCATTGCTCTAAGCATAGAAGCTGCCTGCAAGTTCTAACTTCCAGGTCTCGTGGTGAACACCATGCTCTTGGCTTTCACTGACTTTGTAGGGATGTGTGTGTGCAAGGTCACAGTCAATTGCAAGATAACCCATGGCTGAGGTGGAAAAGCAAGTCAGATGCTGGATATTTTCCTCCTGTTTTGAAGCGCCTCAGTAGTGCTCTGTTCATCATTCTTCTCACAATTGGAAAAAAGTCCAGGGAAGGTGAAGAAGCAGTGAGTGAATGGAAGCAGACTCAAATTGCCCATGTTGCTGCTCTCCTTTGGGAGCTCGTGGGGAATTCCTGGTAACTCAGGTAACTCACAGTTATTGTGAGTTGTCACTCACAATGGTGCCAACAATGAGGTGTGGGGGAGGCCTGGAAGGAACCAGATTTGAAGGAAGGCAGAGGAGTATAAGAATAGACAACTCCTAACTATAACCTGTCCATCTGCAAAAATCTCTGAAGCAGTAGGGAGAGAGAGAGAGAAGAATATGGGGGAGAGAATGCTGACCACATCAAGATAAAGGGCTGTGGTGCTCTCTAAGGGCATCCAAACAGGGTCAACATCCCAAGCTTCTTTGTTCATTCAAGAGGACCATCTGAAGCTGAACATCCCCAGGGAATACTGCATTGCCAACATGGGTTATAGAAACTAATGGTTAGGAGCCTGTTAGAGGTTTCACAACTCATTTCCTTTAACTATTAGTTATTTCTTTTGCCAGAGAGAGGCGAGAAAGGGAGGAGGAGGAGGAAATAAAAACTAGATGGGCTAGTTCATTTATTTTATAAGATCAAGTCAATAAGCAGATGGGTGAACTCTGCAGATGGCATTGCTTCTGTCAAGACAGAAAATTCAGTGCTTTCCCTGCATGTGTTTTTTTGCAAGATTTCTTTGGAACAAGGAAGTGTATGCAATTAATGGGACCAATCTGCAAACGCTCATTCAGCTCAGCAGCCATGAACTCTCACTGAGTGTGGATACTTGTAACAATAAAAATTCTCCAGGCTGGGGAGCCTGGCTCTTAGGTTTGCTCTATATTCTACCCTTGCTTCACTACTCCCTACTCTCGCCCCCAATCTTTTGCAATTCAGTGACAATCAGAGTTAATAAAGGTGTGTCTGTGATCCTATAAAGCAATTTGCATCATCATCTTTTGTGATGAAATTTTCACAGGGGAAGGAGGAGCAGCAGCATTTTCTCCAAGTAAATGTTGCCCTGGCAATATACCAAGAAGCCTGAAGCCCTTAATTTTCGTAAGAGAGATTTTATTACCGCAGCCCATATCTGAGTGCAGAAATGTGTCCTGCAGAAACTACATTCCCCCACCCCTTCATTCCCCCTTTTCCAAGATAAGTCTAAGAGTAGTCTGGAGCTTGCAATCTTGCATTACTGCCATTGTGTCACAAGCACATGGCTGAGCTCGGGCTGCCTTGCTGAAATTATTGTACTAGGTCTACAACAGATCACAGGACATCTGCCTCTGCCCTACCAAAAACATCATTTTCCATAGGCAGGCTGAAGAAACTGCGCTGCTTTCACTAGAGAGAAGTGGCCAGAACCTGCCACTTGGCATTAACTGTGTTGTATGTTTTTTCAATGTGTCTATTATAAACAGATGCAACTTACATTTTGACTAAAGGAACTGATAATCGTCACAGAGCTATAAAACATGACAAATAAATAATGTCTAAGCCAGATAAACAAATGAGCTGTTGGAGAAGTCTTTCTTCTGCTGTGCTGTCTAATGCAAATACAGCAGCCTTGCATAATAAAGAAGGCCTCATTTAGTTCTGGGCTTGTCTCAACACTAGTCTTTTACAAGCACTTTGGACGAAATCATTAAACCTACATGTGTCAGTTGAAGACGTGCCTCCCAAATTTCCTTCTAATGCTGAGAAAAGCCCTAGTTACACAATTATACCTTAACTAACAAATACCTATTCTCAGCAGTGGGAAGTGAGTTATTTTGCAGCTCTGTATTAGAGTGTACAGATGCCTTGTATGACATTTAGAGAGATTAAATCCTTTTGCCTCTCTTTATACCTGGACTGCTTGTAGGGCATGCTGCTTGGAAAAAGTAGGAAGACTACAGTTGGAATGTCTATTATCATGATAATGTGTGGAAATCTGACAGCTGTTAACAGAGCAATGTGGTAAGGACATTGGTGGGGTTCATAGGTAAAGCAGAGAGGGGATTTTGATATCTGTCATTAGTACAGAACAGTGGGAGAAGCTGCTGTGGTGCCTCACTGGCAAAACACAGTGGGGAGGCTGTTACTGCCATGAGCTGGGCACTGGAAGAAGGGGTGGGATGGAGCCTACAGGGAGAGCTGTGCAGGCTGGCTGCCATGGGAAGCCTTTGCTGGCCGTGTTGTGGGCAACAGGGCCACACGATGAACAGATACTCCAGCTATTATTTTTATTCTGCAGAAAAAAGTTGGCGTTCCTATCTGTAACATCTTTTCTCCATTTAACCTTGATGCAAACTCATCTGTTTTTGAACACAGATCTCAAGTTTTAAGATCTAATTCAAATCTGAACCTTTTCGTATGGTCTCCACTGTGTGGAGAATTCCTCTGAGTCTGGCAGTTTTCCATGTTAGAAATCTAATATTGTTTACATTGATCGTGGTTTAGACATAAAGCTTGAATTTGGTCCTGCGTGGATAGAAGGATTGAATATCTTCAAACAGCGGTACAAAGAAAGGAAAAGTAAAAAGGCCTTCAATAATATAAAAGATGGGATCTAGCACTGCTAAGGAGGCAGATTGAATAACCTCTTGGTCTTTTCATGTGTGACTTTTGCAGTTCAGCATAGGCTTTTCAGGACAGTTGAGTACCCACTTCAGGACCAGTGATCAGGGGTAAGGGAGAGCTCACAGCAGCACCTTGACAGCTTGCCAATGCACACACAAGCAATACGCACCTTTCAGTTAGTCCCTGCAGTGAATTATGTTTTCAGTTGTACCTCGCAGAGTGAAAAGCAAATAATTTTAGACTGTAACACTGTCTAATCTGTTCCCCCATATGCACTCCTTTTCCAAAGAATACACTGTACCGTGCAGTAATGAGTGCGTTCAAATAACAATGGAAAGAATGACTGCGAAATTCTCCTGAACTAATTTCAAAGCTGCATATCCAGTTCTCTGCCTTTTTTGGTCAGTCTCTTTACACCATTTATGCCTGGTTTTAAACAGACTGGGTAGAAGAAGAGATTACAGCACACCTGATCCAACTTTTAAACGCAGCTCCACAGAAAGGCAGATGTTACACAGCCATAGAGTTAGAAAGTCAGTAGACCTTTCCCTGTTCCCAGTACATTTTTGTTACTCAAAACTATGCAAATTCCGTGTTGGTAAGGTAAGTAAAACTGACTATGGGAGGTTACACGTGAACTGGCATGCACGGCACAAAAAGTCATATCTTTTTGCAGCACTAAATATTGTCTCACATATGCAAGGCAGTATATCAGAACTCACAAATGCTCTTTTAGGCACCTGTAAAAAACCACTGAAACCAACACGGGCCACCTGTGACGTGCAAAGCCACCAGCTGAAACAGTCACATTCACAAAGCTGAGCTATGAAGTCCTCTATAATAGAAAGTCCTCCAAACTTGAAAGATTTATTGTTCTTCTGGAGGCAGTTTTAGGCACATAACTTATTCCCATTGAGCTCTGGCAGTTTCTCATACCCTGGTTCTTCTCACAGTATCTTCTGTATGGCTAGTCCTGCAACCAGCTTGCTTTCTAACTGGATAAGCTGCCTCTGCTGTAATATCAACACTTACTGGGCCAACAGGGAAGACAGTGGAATCGAATACATACATAGGATAACAGTAGTAATTCTGTATATTCTTTATTCCTTGTATTGGCTTTTTCCCTGAAGGACTGTGCACAACACAGTACTGAGTCAATTTCAGCCCTGTGTACAGGGCCAGGACATGGTTTCTATTACAGCTGAGTTCTACTTAATGCTCACGTTGGCTCTAAGTGAGAAATAACTCTGGTTACACTTCTGCACATAGGCAAATTTTGGTTAAAGACAACAAAAGATTATTTGGGAGGAGTGAGGGTATTTTTTTTTTCTTGATCTCATTCTGGAAAGGACCACCGAAGCCCTTCTGCCTATGGAACTATAAAGACAAAGAATAAAGGTTGCACCTAATAGGGGGTGAAGGAAAAAGGTTTTACACCACCACTCTGTCCTGTTTGAGTGGTCCATCTCCATACATTGTTCATGCTTGGACAGTGCAGTTTCTATTCAGACATATTCCTGCTTCAGTGTCTGCCTCATGCAGTGATAGTTAATAGAGCATTATGTCATGGACGGTGGCTGGCACAGGGCATTGCTCTGCTGTGAAAGGGCTCAGCTGAGCACAGTGGCTGTCAGGACATAGGTGAAGGCTCCCAACTGCACTTGCTGACCCAAATACGTTTCTTAAAAAATAGTGTCTTGGAATAAGACAACTAAAAAGCAGCAAGCCTCTGATTGGAAAAGAGACAGCCCATGTATTCTTTCACAAATTCCATTTATGTACGAGATGGATACAAGCCCTCCATACCTCTAGAATCCTCCGACTCTTGCAGACAGACCGGTCTCCTTTTAACCATTGTCCCAGATGTATTTCATCTGCAATACAAAACAAGTCTGGCTCAACCCTTTGCAGACCTCTGAACTGTCAAAAGCCTGGAACAGCGAGACTCTCAAGTGATTGCATCACGTGAGAGGGGAGGAGGTCAGAGGGAATCATCGCTTGAGCATGCATGCCCACATCTCTGCTCCTAATCCTGGTCTGACACTGGGCATGTCGGATCACGCGCGGAGGAGATGCGCAGGGCATGCCACCGCTGGCAGGTGCGTGCTGCTTAACGAGGTTGCTTTGAATGCTGGCCCCTGCAGGTTTTCTTCCACCTGCTCCAGCCCGAGGCTGGAGCGCTTCCTCTCTGCAGCCGCAGTGCTGGCAATGGCTTGCACCTTGGGGGGGTGCTACTGCAGGGATGGGCACAGGAGGATGCTGCTGGAAGCAGAGGAGTGGCCGCTGAGGGAATCTCGCTCAAACTGCATCAGGCTCAGCAGGACTTCTCTTGGCATTACCAAAGGATCATGGCACTGCCTTCATAACTGCAGATATACTGACCAAGTCTGACTTTTCCTTTTAGAAATAGAGAAATTTCATACAGTGAAATGTATTTCTTGGATGTTATTTGGCTTGCCAAATGGCTGTAACCTGTCAGGCTTCAGTTTCTTCCTACCAGATCAGCCCAAGGCCTAAAAATGCTGTGTCTTGTATCTTACTGCTGAAAGATTAGGTTGTGCATGCTTGGCTAGAGAGGTTCTGTTAAGACAATCTGTTATATAGAGGTTACTACGCTCCTTGTAGCTCCCTCACAAAGCAAATGTGTCCTTTCCCCTAGAAAAATATTGAAATTATCAAGGGATTAACATATGTTAAGGAACTTTAAAAAAAAATTATAGCAAGAAGGTCAGAGAATACACAAGTTCTTTGGGTTCCTGTGTTTTGCAGCCAAAGCTCTGAAAAGCACTTCTGTTCAAGGACAGAAACTGAGGCTCTCTGTACTGTCAGAAGGGTGTTAGCAATTGCAGAAGTGTGAAAGAGGAGAGGAAGTCTCATGGCGCCAGCTGAAGGAAGGAGAAGCAGTGACATGAACAGTGCCCCTTCAACCAGCAAGGAAAAGAGGAACCACCAGCTCTGTCTCTAAACCACCAGGTCTCTTTTCTGTGCTAGCAGGATGCTCCTCTCAGCCCCTGTTTCAATTTAAAATTGTCGTTTAGAGAACTAAATGCAAATGTCCCAGGTGAGAACTAATTTGTATCACGGAAGGTGAATGGAACCCATGGAGTCAGGAAAAAAAACATTTTAAAAAGGGTTGAGTTTCATTACACTCACTTTCTTTGAACTTGCTGAAGTTCAGGTACATTCAGAACTGGAGTTTTGGAGCAGACCCATCTCTGTTGTCAATTCACTTATCCTCTGTTCTGGATTGTTTATTACAAAATAGTGTGCGCAAGACATCACTCTAGGTGAAAATGTAGAAAAATTAGTTCTGAGTGCAATGGCTGTTTTTTGTTTAATTTTTATTGTTTAAAATGCTTTAAATAATATGCTTAAGAAAGCTGAGGACGAGTACATGTGAAGATATACTGTTTAAAATACTGAACTTTAACCTTGTAGGTCTGCACATTTGTACAGATAACCACATCATAAACTCATGCACTCTTAGATTCAAACTGGCTGAATTCATCAGGAACTCTTCAGCTGTGGACAGAATGTATTTCAGGAAGTTGGAAGTAGTACAAAATAATCATGGACTGAAAAGGCTTTTGCCCTGTTCTGAGTTGCAAACAGAGCAGGATTTGGCCCAAAAGTATACTATCAGAAGCACTTCGAATTAATGTAGTAGAGTATGGTGCTTTTATTTCTTTTACCTAATGGTCTCCAATTCATTAATAGGTATTATTTAGCACTAACTACAGCTCTCAGTTGTGGGAATGTGTTTTCACAGGCAGCTCTAATATGGTTGTGTGATTTACCCTAGTTCACAAAATTTAAAGACAACAAAAAACAAAGAGTAAACAAAAGGAGGCAGGGAAAGGGAAGTAAGAAAAGGTCCAGGGAATCAATCGAGATTGGAATGAAAGTTTTGCCTCCTATTCCTGCTGGACAATATTCTCTGTCACCATCATTCTCACTAATTTACCTTACCAACAGGATGTCAAGTTATACACCGTCATGATTCTACACAATGTTATTTTTGATATTTTTTATTTGCTTCCTTTCTGACCACTTATGAGGTTCCCTCAGGGAGGGATAATAATGTCTACCCTCAGAGAAGCCCAAACTGTATTATTGTGCTCCTCGAAAAGTTTCTAAACCGAGTTGCTCCTCAGCCATTAGAACAGGCTGTATCTGTCAAGCCATCCCTTTTAACTTTCCCAAGCATTGGATGTTTGTGCAGTGCTTTACGTGCATATAATTGCAATGACACAATTGAAATACGCTTAAGATAGTTTTATAAGTCTCTGCGTTGTTACTCAAGCGAGGTTACTTCAGTTTCTGGCTTGTCACAAGAACCAGCCATATGGGAAATGTATGGGCCTTTTCACATGAGAGAAAATTAACACTGGGAACTTTGTAACTAAGATGTTGAGAGATGTGCACCCATTAAAGTCTCTGACTAACGAACCAGGGAAATGATGGCAGACCACTGATGAGAAAGATGCTCTTGCAGTTTCCCCACCCAGTACAGGCTGGGTCCAAATGTTTGTTGTCAGTTGCTAGAGAGCTTCTAACTTGACATAACCAGGCGCTGATGTCAGGGCTTCAGGACTAATACTGAGCTAAGATCTTGTCAGCATTTATAGTTAACCTTTTTATTACAGATTGATGGCACAAAGCAAACTTAAGTCAATGTTTACTGGTAAAAGCAAGGAGAAGGGAAGAGAACAGTTAGTGGGTTCAGGAGGGCTTGATAGCCAAAGACTAGTGTCCTTGTAAATCTGATAAATAACAGACACTCCAAATTTTTGTAAGAGCTCCAAGGTTTCCTGTGGGATTCCTTTAGATAAGAATTTGAAGGGCGCTGGTTACTTCCAAAGGTACGTTCCTCTCTCAAGGTCCAGCATATGAAGAGAAACAACTTTAAAACAGAAAGAAGGAACATATGGGGAGAAACAGCTTTAAAAAAAACCCCAAAACCCAACAAAACAACTAGTACTTCTTTGCATAGAGATGGACTGTCTGCACTCTCTTAGAAGAAGCACGCAGTCAGTGGTTGTGTAAAACAAGAGGAAAAATTAGATAAGACAGTGGTGAGCAGAAACACAAAATACAGTGGAACCGAAAACCAAACATTGCCCTATGTAACCTCCTGAGTCAGGGTCATGCCCTAAATACACAGTACTGTCCGAAAGTAGTGCATGTTGTATTTAAATATCTAAATACGGACTTAATGCGTACCTGTAAAATATTTTCCAGACCCTGCATAATATCCTTTTATGTACAATATGTTCCTTTAATAAGGAAGAGACGGCAATCCTGAAGGTGCTTGTCTTCAAGAAGGTTCCTGGAACCATCTCAGCTCAGGTTCAAAGGCTGCTCAAATGTTTAAGCTCAAACTAATCAAATTAAGAATGTTCTTGACAGATTATGTTCGCCCTTTCATAGGTCTCCCGTGAGGGGTATTAGTCATAAACTCAGCAGAACGCCTACACTGCATCCACACAATTTGAGGTAGATATTAAAATAATCCCCCACCTGAGCACACAAGTCTGGTAACTGTTTGACCAGTTATGCAATTTGCATGTGTAAATGTATTTAGCATTCGCAGACAGATTCCTGTGCGTATTATGGATAGCTAAGAGTGGAATCTGAAAACTGTTCTACAGTATTTATTTCCCATAACGGGATTTTATCACATCAAATTATAAATCTATATGTCGAGATATATCTATATATAAAGATGCACAGAACGTATCTGCCTGTGTTCACTTCTGGAGCTGTAACAGTGCTTAGCCAATTGAGAATGTGATAGTGGAGCTCTGTACAAGGTCGTCTTTGCTTTTGGGAAAGTGAGCAGGACAGCGAGACTGGCAATTTTTTCAAACTGTAGTGGCCTCTGAGAATAGCTGATTTCGTGCCCTCTGGGTGTTTGGACTTCAGTTTGTAGATCATTTCAACTCTTGCTCTATTTTTTGGAATGCAAATCTTCAGGTTATGCAATGTACTTTTCACATTCTTTATTGTCAGTACTCGGAAAGGAAGTGTGTCACCCGTCCCACTGGCCACTTATTGGCACCAAGTTGTTAGCAAAGTGTTGCATGAGTGCTGAGTTTCTGGCACAGACCTTTTTTAATTTCTTTTTTTTTCCTTTAGAGAACAGACAAACACAGTTCTGACCTACGCAAATGAATGTAGAAAAATAAGGTGGCTTAAGGTTTGAGTCTGCCAGCTCTGTCAGTATTATCAGTTTCCATAGTATACAAAATACAAAATGAAAGTATTTTTGCATGATCAGTCCAGGGAAGAATTGAGTGGTTAAAATGATCAATACTTCACCTAACCTTAGAGAATTCAATTTTCATCAAATTCTGATGAAAACAGAAACATCTTCCAAATATTCATATGTTAAAAATACAACAGCTCTCACTCACATGTTTACAAAACTTTTTCCCAATATGATTTTTAATTTCTAAATGAGTGAGAATTCCAGTAAAGGTCATTTTAAAAGTTATCCTACGCTTCATGTTTAGGGATCAGATTAAAGTCTCGGTAACAGAAATAGCACATTTAGTCTTTTCAAAGTCCTCATAGGAACCACAGAGCTACTACTACTTTGCCTATATGCCTGTAGGCATAGGTTTATGTTATAGTATTATAGGTTTATATATTTGAATATTCACTGTCAGATAAAAGAACATTAATCAATGTGAGATGTTAGGAATCGATCAAATCTCTTGACTAATCCTCTGGGGACATCTCCCTCATACTGATCTGCTTTTAGATTAAATGAAATATGTTTACCTTAAATTCTATTCTGTAACACCTTTCTCAAAGATTCCCAGGAAATTCTGGGAAACCAAAAAAAAAAAAAAGCAAACAAACAAACAAACCAAAACCTGCAATACTCTTCTTAAGTCATAACACAAAAAGGATTTCAGCACTTCTTCCTCTTAGAAAAAAAAGAGCAAAATACCTGGATACCTCTGAATACTTGGATTCTCTACCTTGTTGGTTTATTTTTTAGGAATAAAATACTAATATAAATTTAAGAATGATAAAAAATTTAGAAAAAGTATCATACCAGTAAGCAGACACTGGTATAGGACGTTAACAAACTAGAAGAATGAAGCTGATCATCTGAAGTGATGCGGATTCTCCTGCCTACTTAAAACTCAGTTTCTACTACGCAAATTTACAATTCTAATTCCCCATAAAGACTTATGAGGCAAAAAAAGTCTTTGCTAAAGACTTCATGTTTCCTTCTTTCCTATTCTCTCGTATTATTTAATCAGCCACTGATGACAGTAATTCAAATAGAAATAAAAAGCTTACTATAAAACATCCAGAGAGTTCTTTAGGTAAACCAGTGTTAAAAAAATAGTGCTGGCAATTCCTCTCAGTTCCAGAACCTCATGAGAATTAGGAAAACTATTATTTTCTCTTTGTAAATCACTTTAACATCAGGGTATGTTACTTGAAAATTTCAACCCTAAAAAAGAAATTGTCAAAAATAATATTAATCCTGTCCACTAATTTTTGCAGCAAACGTGCTGCTACAGGCATTCTCTGTGCTTTGCTGGGCTTTAGCTGCTGCCCTTGTTTTTACCTGCTGCTGGAATATAGCTTTATTATATGAGGCTGCTGTGTTACAGTGCTGCTTCCAGTGTTCCTGTCTCGTTTCTTTAATTACTGTCTACTGTTTATGCCATTTGCAATATGTGAATGAAAACAGAAACCAAGGCATGAAAGAAATTGACAATATAGATTAAGTTATAAATCTGTAACCTCTTTTAGTCTCCTACTTCAGACTTTACTATCCTCATATGTATTTTATCTTGTTACAGTGATATACTGGATTTGTGTTTAACCCCCTAAAAAGCCTAATCATTTGGGAACCCTTTGGTTAACTAACTAGTAGGATCACTTTTTCAGGCACAGCAAGTATTTTTCCATCCAGCTCTATCTTCACAAACTGAAGATGTCTTTGACAGATAAGGTTATTAATTTCTTTGTCATTTTCAGTGTGGGCCATTTATCATTTTGGTCTGAGGTATGACTTTTGTCAGCATAGCTGTATAGCTAAAACCTGTAGGAAAAATGCAGCTGACAAGACCAGATACAGTGTTCTGCATCTCATAAGGTAGTGAACTGCTGTCCTATAAACACTTCACTGTCAATAGATCTTCATCCTCAATTTAGAACATAGTTAGAACAGTACAATTTCTGAGTGGAAACATGGCCCAAAGGACTTTCATGGTTCTTTTTAAACCCAGTTGGCTGTCCCGATTAATGTAGAGTTATAATTCAGTTTGATAATGGATACACTTAGTTAAAGTGTTTTCTTGAACAAAAATGTATTTAACACATTAAGTTAATCTAAGATTAAATCCTTTGCTGCACAGGAATTTAGGTAAGTGGTTAAGAGTTCTGACAAATCAAAACCCAGTGAGTAAATGAATAGCTACATGGGTTTTACAAGTTCTCCATTTAGATTACACATTTTCAAGATCAAGAACTACAGATATTTCAGCATAATGATTATTATTCTATTTTTTTTACCAGAAAATATGTTAAATGTTACCACACAAATATAAAATATAAACTGTTTTAAAATGTTTATTATATTAATAATATATTATACTATTATTACAGTATCCCCTCCTATATGCTAGATGAACAGAATTCATAAAAAGAGTATGGTTATTCTGGGAAAGCAGTTGTCTAAAGACAGAAAGAAAACAAGAACTATGAGGAGAGAAATAGTAATTGTAATCATAAAATCACTGTGATGTGATGCTGAAGCAAAGAGTATCATTAACATACATAATTTTATCTACTTAGATCTCAAAAGAAGAATATTTCTGAAGGTTACTTCTAATTTTTTCTTGTCATTTTTCCTTGCGAATGAATTTTTAGACAGTCTCCAAACACTGTCAGAGTCAGATGGATCAAATATGTTGGGACAAACTGTGTGAATATGACACATCAAAGTGATTGTGAAAATTTAACGGTTGAGAGTAGTGAGAAACTCACAATGTAAAAGGGTTTTATTAGAAAATATATACTCATAAACTCCAAAATGTTCCACCAGAATATTTTCAGTGCATTTCTGATAAAATGCAGGCTGGATCCACTGGGGATGTGCAGCTTGTTCTGAGTCCAGCCATTAGGTCTGGAACGTAACCAAGAGCTTGAGCTTCCAAGTCCGTAGCAGTGTGTCAGTGCCACACTGATGACTTGGTGTCTCACATTTATCCTCCAAGGCACCCAGATCCTATGCTATCAGCCCTGCCTTACCACATGGGTTTTTCAAAAGCAGTAGTCCAAATGTTTCCTTGCTTCCTATCTCTGAGTGCTGCTGCTGGGAATGTGGGAGTCTGCATGAAATGAGCTCTCTCTGCTGGGAACAGCTTCAGGATACCCAGAAGTGAGGGGTGATTATCTTGTACCACATCAGTATTCTCATCTAGATGCATGACACCAAATCACTATTTAATTTAGGGTGCAGTATGGCATTATAGCTGTGATGTCACTGAAAGACATGTTCATGCTTCTCAGAGCAGTTCCTTGTGTAAAGTTGCACTTACACAGCTATAAAGGTATTAGGCAAGTAAGACTTATATTTGTATAGAAACTGATGTTAACCTGATATAATCTGAGTGGACATAGCATTCTCTCTGTTGAGTTAGCTTTAGTTAATTGCCTACTGACTAAAGCTAAATCCTTAAATCTACTCAAAACTTCCTATATATCAGGGTGTGTTCTGTCTAATCATTATAGCTTTCTGTTCTGTAAAGTGATTTAGAAATTCAAGACTCCTTTTAGAAATTACTTGCATGTCCAGGAACTTCATACTTTTTGTAAGACACTAAAACTTAAGCTTATCTTGAAAATGATATCAGTGGTCTTAAAATGGCAAGAGTCTCCACCTGCATCATGCAGCATAAAGCCCTAGATTAGAAAACAAGTCCAAAGTAAATATTTAATTGAGGATAAACAATTAACAGTTCAGAGAGATCAAATAGAGAACTTACACTTCTGACCAGGACTGTTTGAACTTGCCCAGCTGCAGGTTAGGAGCAGTGATCACTTTGAGGTCACCTCCACACTCAGAAATGACAGGAACTTCAACATTTAAGCCATCTCAGGTCTCCAGGCATAAGTTCTCTGGAGAGTCCTGAACTCTAAGCTAGCTACACTTTTTCCATGCCTGAGGATTTCTCATGTCTCATTTAATAATGATCTCCAATCATGAAAGCCAGTGGTGATCACAAGCTCTTAAACTGTCAGTTATCTGGTATTTGCATCTCTTACTGAGAGGAAAGAGCAGGGCGTGGAAGGGAAAAAGACAGCATGCAAAGTGAAACTGAAGTCAGAGAGAGAACTGCAGACATGCAGGCTGAAAAACGCAGCTGTTAAATTATCCTACAATATGTAGCCTCATAAAAAGTTAGGAATGAGGATGTAGCTTCTGGCAGCATCAATACACCGAGTAAGCAAAACGTTAGCATGACTTAAGACAGCTTCATGATCTTAATTTTCCTTCCCTGCCTCATTCATCAATGTGATAATTTAATTTAACCAAGGAGATTTAATACTTTAATCTTCTACCTCCGTTGGACATGGTGGCATCGGTGCCAAATCTGAGACACAAGGGGATATCATCATCATCATCATCATCATCATCACCACCATTATATATTCTTGGCCAAACTTGAAGACCTCGCCTTGTAATGTGAGTGACAACAATTTCAGCATTAATCCTAGCTTTCAAGAGGCAAGTATTTTCCATGAGAAAGGAAGATGATTTGAACAGAAAAACATCTGAATATCTACATAAGAAACTCATAGAACAGCCTCTTTCTGTGTCTTGCTATGGGAATGTAGCCAAATGTTTCAGGCCTTGCAGATGGTCCTAGTGGCCTGACCACACCAGCCCTTTATATCTGTCCATGAAGTTTTGGGATTCTGTTCCAGGCTCTGGGACAGCTGGGCAATGCTTCTCCAGTCAATATTCCTCTCCAGTGCACTGCCTTGAAAATATTAATGACAACAAGCTACTTCCCTGTCAATAAAAAAGGGCTACCATGCAATAAAATTACCAAGATGAAGGTACAGAAGGACCTTAATGTAGATGAAAACAAAGACTAACCTGTGCGTGTGAAGCAGTGCAAAAAGTAGAGGACTGAATTTTTTAATAGATCGAAATGGAAGAGTTGGGCCTCCAAAATCATGATAAAAAAATTTTAAAAAAAGAAAAAAAATATCTATGTTTCTTGTGCACATTGCACAGTCTTATCCCCAAACTCACCCAGCAGGTGTGCCAGCAGGAATGAGATGACAGGGTAGACAGCTCCCAGATGTCCTTAAGATTATGTAGTCCTATTGTACTAAGGTTCTAACCCACAGCCAACATCTCTCTCCTGCCCCACTGCAACTGTTCTTGTGGCTGCAGGTATTCTTTACCTTTCCTTTTATCTTCAGAAAGTTGATGTACATCAGCTACCCCAAGGTTAAAAAAAAAAAAAAAGGATAGAAAAAGCAGAGTTTGGCACTGAAGACAAGCCCTAAGGAGATACTGACAAGCAATCTGTCTTGAGGGGGTAATTTCCAGATGGATCTGGTGCAGAAACCACATTCCTGAAACTAATGGATGAAAGCATGGCAGCTGATACAGCTTAAATTTGTGACTCAGGCAAATCTGTGCTTACCCAGATAGGATTAATGCTGATACCAGCCAGAACTGCAGTCCCTTAGTGCCAGCAGTAAGGGTTTGGGGATTGTCCATCTAAAATAACTACTTGCTCTACTGACTGCTGTGAATACACCATTGATTTCTTCGTGTATTTGAAAAATGGCAAAACAAACATTCCCAATACAATCTGGGCTTTCATTTGCAGGAGGGCTGAGCTGGTTCAGGCAGGTTATAGTAATTTGTCTGTTGACATTCTTCTGATGGACAAAATGCCTCTTATAAATAGGTTTGTTGCTTCTCCCGCTCCGGTGGCCTCTTGCCAAAAGCATGGTCTGATCCTGGCTATAACTGTTGGCTCTCAAGATACAGTGCTCCCAGATGCAGTGCAGCTCCAAACACTAAGAGAAAATTAATTAAATATACCACTAAGGGAATTTTAGAAGGTTAAATCTTCCCACAGCTGAGTGGAAGAGACGAGAGGCACGTGTCTGTCTGTGGCTGGTGAATTCAAAGCCTGTGAAGCTTTTACATTCCATTTACCATGCGGAAAGGGTATAAATGGTCCACAGGCTTGCAAGTGGCCTTTGCAATTTTAAAAAAAAAAAAAATCTTCAGAAAGTGATCCTCTGTAAATCAGATCATCTTGAAGGGAGCCTATAAGACAGATGGGAGCAAACGTTCTACCAGGGCCTGTTGGAATAGGACAAGGGGTCCTGGTTTTAAACTGAAGGAGGGTCAATTTAGATTAGATACGTGGAAGAAGTTATTTACAATGATGGTGTGAAACATTGGAACAGGTTGCCTGGAGATGTGGTAGATGCCCCATTCCTGGAAATATTCAAGAGCTGGAGCTCTGAGCAACCTGATCTCACTGAAGATGTCCCTGCCCATTGCAGCGGGTTCGGACTAGATGCCCTTTAAAGGTACCTTCCAACCCAGACCATTCTGTGATCTCAAAAACCAGATCATATTGCAGACATACAAATATTAGATTTAGCACAAGGAAGAAGGAAGGAATATGAGACTGGGAAGGAGAAAAAGAAGTTAAGATTAAGACTGACCAAATTTAAATCAGCTCTAGGTGCCTGGAACCCTACCTAGAATTTCAGCGTTTGCCTTTCAAGACATGTATTTGCTTTGAGACCAATGCGAAATGAACTGAAATTGTACATGCTTGTTAAGCTGATCTGCCTGCAATTCTAGTAACAGTATCAGTCAAACCTCATTCATTTCCCAGCATCCCAGTACCCTTCAATGCGCACTTTAGTCAAATTAGTGATCCATCACTAATACGCACCTGACTCAAAAATCCATTACATATTTAACTACAAACAGTTCTCAGGTTCAAAGTTTGCAGCAACAAGATAACACATGGTAACAAAAAGGGGCTGAGAAATTCCATGTCTCTCCCTGATCCCTCTTCTCACCAGTGGGAATCAAGAATGGAGATTTCCATTTTTGATGGACGGATGGATTTGCATCTGTCTAGCCACAGTCTCAGGTGGGCTTGGACTAGCTGGATGTTCAGTCTGATTTCTCATGGAAATTCCTGTATTCTTTTAATTGAACAAGGTTCATAATTCAAGGGTCAAGTCTGACTACTGTGGTGATATTTAAACACAGGTTTGAATGCTTTGCTAAATCAGAGTTTATGCTGGTACCTTTTTTGGGCACTGCAGGAGTTGCACCACTCAGAGGAACTGACTTCTGATCACTCTGAATGCAGGCACATGACTGTTAGCTCTGCTGAGGTGATAAGCACATATTAACCACTTGGGTGAATGTTTACTTAAAACCATCTGCTCAGCTAATCTGTGTAACTATCTGAAACAATTCCTGAGGTCAGTCTTTTAAACAAGGATATTGGACAGATGGTCAGCTTTACAATGTGGGTGGAGCACCACAGGTTTGAGGAAGCAGATATCATTCCAATAGAAGCTTGAATTACCCACTTTTCTTGCAGTCGTTGGATTGTTAAAGCTGTTGCACCAGTTCCCAGCCAGTGCTCCTGGTAACGTGACCATATTAATTCCTGCTGCTAGTATAGAATAGTATAGAATCCGAGACCCAACATTAGGGTATATGCATTCGTATGACAATTTCACTGCTCAGCCTCCAGCTACCACCCCACAAACAGCAGCTGCTGCCCATTCAGCTGAAAATGTGCAACTATTTGAGTGTGGACAGCTTTAGATACCTTCTAGAAACATCTAGACTTTTCTCCTTAGTTTGCAGTGCTGTGACCATGACTGTGATCAGTTACTGTACCTTATCTGTTAACTCCTTCCATTCACTAAAGATAAGAGAACCTCTGACCCAAAACCTTCCTGGGTGCTTTACCTGGGTAAAGTCAAGCCAACAATCTACCTACCTGCGTCTCATTTCCTGTACTTACGAAAGAAAGGCATAGCACATATCTGGCTCCTCAGTGGTATGTGCAACACGATGAGAAAATACATACATTTTTAGAAAACATACATAAAAACACGGATTGTTCTCCTCACAGGTCTTGCGAGGGTACCAGATATTGAGCATAGAAATCCTCACAGAAAAGAACAAGCTATGTTTGGATATTTTGATTGTCCTTGAAAACCCTACAGAAATGGGGGAGCCAAAGGGAAGGTAAATGGTTAAAATATTTGCTTAGCAATGAGGTTATCATAAACACAGAAAATTTTCAGTAAAATTTTTCTGAGCGATTTCATCAGACACATCTACCAGACGGCTGTCAAATAATTGATTTTGTACCTTGGAAGCCAAATAAAAAGTGGAAATTCAGAATTTGAATCTTCTTGCCAAACAAATTATTAGAAATTTATGTAATTTGACATGTCATGTTCTGGCTAATACAAAATGTTTCATGTCAAGAATTTTCACAGAACCTAAATATAAACATGTACAGCAGCCATAGTTCTCAGGACTGCTCCTGGGGAGACAGTTGCCCCTTTATTCAGTACCTCAAGAGCTCTGGCCCTTGCAAAGGACATGAACTATCCAGATTCAACTCTATTCTCTGTCTCCATTGCTCACCTTTCAGAAAATTGATATAATCAGCACGTGTGGTCAAAGAGCCACTCTCCAGTGATCTGCTGATGCACTTTCACTTTGGACAAACATTTGTAGCCCCAGCCTTCCAGGCAGTTTCTCACACAACAGGTGGAAGCTCATTCCTGGACACTTTTCTGTGGTCTTTCTTTTGTAATACTGTAATGTGGAGTTGTGCTAACCCGAGCTTTCTCACAGCCCAGGAAAGCACCCGACTCCCAGGCTGTCAGATAAATTCAGTATCTGTCACATCCTCCTTTATCTTTGTGGTAAAAGAAGAGAAAGACCAGGATCTAGACAAAGGTGTCTACTGAATTCAAACTGGATTTATGAATAACACTGAGATAAATAATCTAAACACACTTTGCTCAAAGTTTGTCTAGCTCCAGTAATTTCTTTGCAAACTCTTGAGAAAGGAGTGCCTGTTTTATATACTTTGTGTGACACGAGAAAACTCAGAGGATCCGAGAAGATGGATTGTGATCCAAAAGTTTAATTGTAATTGCACTAACTGTGTGCAGTATGCAATAGCCTGCATGAATATATGAGAGTTACATTAATGAGATATAAAAGACATTCCTGGGCTGGGCTGCACAAGACAAATTGAATGTAAAATTTGTATTTAACTGACTGCCATTAAACATTTTTACACTTTAGATATACAAAGTTATACCTCCTGAAAAAGATATTCATACAAATTCATTGGAAACATAGTGATCCTAATCTCTAAAAACATGACGTCTGTATTCTTTGTCAGATTAGCTACATTCAAATTCAAAAAAATGCGTAGAGAAGACAAATAAAGAAAGCTTTTAAGAGGTCCCTTGAAAAAGATATAAGAAGGCATGCTGTCTCATGTGTTGATGATGATGCACAAAAAGACTGCCTGGAAAAAGCCAAGACAGTGCCAAGAATGCTGGCGTAAGTAGATGAATGACCATTGCCTTTGGGGCACTGGTGTTTCATTACATCAATGAAAATAGACAAGACCATCACATGCACTCACATGTAGCAGGAATGAGGGAAAAATTCTAATACTTTCTTAATGTCAAGGATCTAAGACAGGAGACCTTTTGAAATATGCTGATAGATCACAAGATGAGTAGAAAAAAGTAGGGCACACAATGGCTTTTATCTTCTTTTCTACTCTTGGAAAAAATGAATCAACTAATGAAAATAAGTCATATTTTAGACCACACCAGAAATCACTGCAGTCTTCTGCCACCAACGTTAGACAGGGATTTAAACACAAACTCTGATCAAAAGTGATATCAAGACCTTTCTACTTGGGTGCAACAGCTTATAAAAGGGCATCACTTACTGCTATATATTCCCGGTGACTAGTGGTGGCAGGAAGGAAAAACCCAACCACAACAGCTTCTGCTTAAGGCAAAACTCCGGGCTGCTAACATTGTACTTAGGACAAAACACCGGTGGCCAAATTTCCAGTAAATGGGAACAACTCAGTCCACCAGCCAGCCAAAATACCTGCTCAGCTATAAGCAGGGAAGCCAAGGAAGTTGGCTGATTCCCCAAGGAGCTTAGCCAGATTCTGAGTCCATCAGGCAGTCACACCTTTAGCCAGGCAGCCAACTTGACAGACTTCTGCCAAGACCTTTCAAAGTACCAGTGTGTCTTCAGAGGGAAAATAATAAAAAAAAATAGTTATAGAGTTGCCAGTGAAAAATTGTTATTTTCTGGAAAATGTGTTTTGGTGGAAAAAATTGTAACCACTTTAAGAAACGATTCTGTTTGTGGTGCTTAAATAGTCTCCATTGCCTGAGGTCTGGAATCATTACAAAATATTGCTGGTGCCAAAAGGGAGGTACACACTGGAAATATGGTGTGTGATGATGAAGGACTAAGTGGTGAGGCTGACAGTCGAAGGCCTCAAAAGGCTGGCCAAGAGCATGCTCAGAATCCTTCCTCTGCCCCTGCTAACAGCACTCCACCGAATAAGGAACTACTGTTCCTCATATTCTCATTACTAGTTATTTCACCCATGGGACCAGACCATTTGAGAAATTTTGCCTCTAAATTTGCATTCTTGCAGTTAAGAACAGCATTTGCTAATATTTGCAAATTCATACAGGGTATGTTTAGTAGGTTAGTTTAGTATGCCAAGAATCATGTATGTCTGAGGTATAGCTTGACTCTAGCCACTGTCCAGAAGTTGGATGTTCTATTTCTGTAAAACAGTCCCTTTATTATTGCTTACATTTGGCTTGTGCACTTGTGTGTCCTACATTGACCCTCATTTGAGGTGAATTTTGAATGGAAATTTTCTCTTCTTATTTGCTTCACTCGGTCTCTTCCTAAATGTTCCTTTTATGTTGCTTCCATAACATGTCATAAAGACTTAATGGCTGTCACTAGAACCTTACGGGATTTGATAGTAAGAAATAAAAGGGGCCGTTGAACTGTGATGGACCACTTACACGTCCTTGAGTACCTTGATGCACCCTTGGCTGGCAGAAGCCAGTAGGAATATAGAGCAGAGATGAGGCACATTCTTTGCAACACAAATCACACAACCATGACAAGCTGGACAGTAAAGTGCTCTGTTACCAAGAAACAGCAACTTTACCTTTAAAGAAAATCTTCTCTAGTGCTAAATATTATTCCTGCCCTCATCAGAGTTCACATATCCTGCCACATATCCAAAGACCAGACAGCTTCAGCTCTCAGAGGGACTGCAGTTTGTCTTGGAACCTTTGATTTAGCCAAGGCAAACCTTGACTGTATCCCCATTATCATATTTATATTATAGACATACTTTGCATTCCTCTAGCACCTTTTATCAGAGGATTGATCTCCTTTACAGACAGCAATGAATTAATGCTTGCAATGCCAATGTAAATTGGGATTTGTTTTCCTTGTTCTGTAGATAGGAAAGAATGAAGCTCAAAAATGATGCAACTTATTTAAAGAAGGCTTGGCAGAGCCAGGCACAGAATCCAGATATCCGGATATCCTGATACCTGAGGCAGTGCCTTCACCTCACTATCACTGCCTTTTCACCTGCTCACTGTGCAATAGACATCCAAACTGGACACAAATACAAAGGAAAGCTTCATCTGCTTTTTAAAATGGATGCCTAAACTCATGGGTTCACAGCTAGACATGAAGTATGATAAATGTCCAGGACATCTTCAGGCATGAGATTTCACTAGTTCTGAAAACTTAGTAACTAAATAAGGATTAAGAACCCTAGTTGTATCCATGCATTAAAAATAAGATCCCTTTTTAAAATAGGCACTTCTAATTGGCTAAGTTGAGTGTGAAAGTATCATAGAAAAGAAAAAGATATTGTGAAAAGAAAAAGAAACTGCTTCTGCTTCACTGGTGTCTAAATGTTTATTTGACATATCACTATAAGGAAGGCTGGTTTTATTGCTAAACATTTGGCAAAGTTTCCAGAAAATAGATGCATGGTTTAGACCTGACAATATGTGGTTTTGAATATAGTAGCCCAAGTTTTTTCACAGATGCAGGCTGAATATCAACAGAGCATCTTGTAGCACTCACCTTTTTTATGCTGTCCAATGACACTATCGCTTTTCCAATTTACACCACCTGATATTTACACATCATGTCTATGCCCGCCACACAAATCACTTCTGTTTGAAAAGAGGTAGGAAACCATAACTGATCCTCTGTGATACTCAAATTCTACATACAACAAAGACTTTGTTGCTTACAGTGATCTCTATATATTCCTTATTACAAGGAACATATGCAAACCAGTACTTCAGTGGAAATAAACAAAAGGGGGTATAACCTCAAACACATCCCCCCGCCTGCTCCTCCAGTAATTCTGTGGTTCCAAGCACTGTCCTTTCTTTCAGAACACGTTTGAGAGTGTTAATGTTGGAGTCTGCCTAGTCTTCTTCCTCCTTGCACATAGGGAGACATTACCTGTGTGAATCCACTGACCTGAATATAATTTCAGATCCAGCCCACGATGTGAAGCTCCTTTGGGTAGAAAGCTGTTGCTTTTCAGCTCCTGTTTTTGCTTTAAAATCACACTTAGAGAAGAGTTCTCGAAACTCTTACTGGCTTTATCTAGAGCCACAGCTGTGTCCAGCTTAAAAAAAAAAAAAAAAAGCAGCAAGGATTTAAAACTTCCTAGCTTAAAACCAAGATACTGTGAATAATAGACCATCTTACAACACAGGGAGCTTTCTTTTGCTCTTGTAGACATCGTCGCAGAGGTTGTCATGGAAAAACCCGTGACAATACTAGCAAAACTGTCTGATTGTCACTATTTAGCTGCTAGTTTGGTTTTTTTTTTATTAATTGTGTTTCCATCCTATTTGCCATAGCTAATAATCTGTTCTGCCATAACTTCATACCGTGTGGACACTACCTACAGAATGAGTCCACCCCTGTCAGCTATAGCTCTTTACTGAGGTCTGAGGGAGAAAAAAAGCCCTAGCAGTGTTAAAATACACTACGAAGGCAATTCACTCCTGCTTGAAGGTCTTATCCCTATTCTATAGAATCTGCTTTTTAATATTAAAAATTTCTTTATTCTCCTATCTGAATGGGATTTTGACATTAATATTACACTGTATTTCTTGTAAAAATCCATCTGTTTTTCTGACATTATACCTGATGGAAAAATTGTCAGCAGATACCCCAACTGATTATCATTCTTAAGGTAACTCTGTGAGATGTGAGATTCAGGTGTTGGGGTTGGTGGGTGCACTGCTATGCCATACATGTGTACCTGCACACAGTCCAGCCTGAGAGCTGTGCAGGCAACCAGGCCAAATTCACAAATTCAAAGCTTCTAGGACCAAGAAAGCAAGTTGTCTGCAGTTAGGTGCTTGACTTCCATCCACGAATACTTGATCTGTATCTGTACTAGTGTTTATTAGCTGTACTGGGCAAGAATGAAATTGTATATGGCCACTAGTTCCTTGTCCTTTTGCTTTTGAAATCACTCTGATCCTAATATTTTCTCCGATCGTGACTCCTCCTGCCTTGTTCTTCATGTTTTCATTAATAAGAACAGTATTGCACCATGTATTTTTACAGCAAGTGACCACCACTGTCACTCTATTCTTTAGTCTGTTTCCAAGTCAGATTTCTGCTTTAGCCCACCCTGGATACCTCAGTTCGTTCTGCAGATTTTCAAACTATAACCGCTGCTCAGGCCGCAGACATTCCCCATTAGTCTCAGCTTTATCCTTGGTTCTCTTCCACAGCTACTGGACATTTGTTTCCCCGTTCCTCTCCCCTCTAGCTCATAAAGGCAGTCATTTAACCTTTGCCACAACCAGCCCCAAACCACCCCCAGGGACAAGGCAGGGTGAAAGCCTCCCAGCACAGCTCTCCCAAGGCAGGCAATGACCAGCAGTCATGATACAGTTTTTCCACGGAGCCAGACTCAGGCTGGCTACCGCATTACACTGCATGAAGAATTTCTAACTGGGATTTAGATTACAGGTCTCAAAGCCTGTCTTTCAGTCTTTTAATTTCCTAATCTGCCACTGATCCTTGTTTTCCTCCTATTTGCACTGCCACAAGCTCTCAAGCAATCCTAAAACAAGACAAAGCCTGGAGTAAAAGCAAGTCCAATTCAGTGTCTTTAGTTTACTCAAAGCCAAGGATGACTCAATTACCCTTTGCCATGGGGAGCTTTCTGAAAGGCAATTCTCCCTCAGCAATGTCCCTCAACAGACAGCACCTGTGTACGTAGCAGACCTCAGGCAGCAAAAATAGCCCAGCTTTGAAACAGTGAGGTCAGGAAGGCAGGTCAGCATCGGCTTGTTTAACAGGCACACAGGCTTCTCTTTGTGCCTTGCAGAGCACCACACACACTAATGACACAGTTCCTGGGCAGATGAAAGCAACAGGGAAAAATAAGAACATATTTTTCTTCTGATGCTTCACTTTATGGAGTACTTTATGATTTTCCATCTTTCCTTATCTCTGTTCTTTCCTTCAGGTCTCACTGTTTATCTTTGAGGAAAATGTTTCCTAAATAGTCACTAACTGGCTCATTCTTATGAATGAGTAGTATCAGGTGCTTTTGATTTTAAATCGTGAAGTATCTCCCCTAAAAGTATGTTCAAAGTTCATAGTCATAACATGGAAATATTTCCAGACACTGACGAAGACAATATATATGCCTGATTTTGACCCTGTTACAAGTGCAGCTGTAGTCCTTCTGTGCTATCAGTCTGAAATGGGCTTAAAAGCCCAGAAGTATAAGTGCATTTTGGAAGATGAACTCCAGGATAGGATACTCAGTGCAGCTGGGCAATGAGGGTGTGTAATTAGTTAATGCTACTCCAGCCTCACCATTCTTAATGTCCAACGGGGCAAGTAGTAGTTAGTTAGCTGTGTTAATTAATCATGATCCTGGGTTATGCATATGGCAAAGGTGTTTTGCTACCTCATAGAGAGGGCTTGAGGCTTGATGTTTGAGTTCTTTTTGTGGAAGGCCATTGAAGCACTAATTCAATGTGCTGGCTAAAGGTCCCTAGCTGTGCAATGGGTGGTGGAGACAAAATATATTGTTGCTATCTTGCAAGGCAAGGCTGCAGAGCTTTTCATGGACTTAAGCAGCATAGGCAGTACTGGTCAAGACCCTGCCATTTCTAGCATGCAATCAGAAGCTACAACTGTAAACAATCTTTGCACAAATCTGGAACCGTGCAGAATATCTCCAGATTTTCCACTCCCTATTTTTTAATTTCTTGGTGCTTTGCACTTCATAAAGACTGGATTTCTTCTAGCCAAAGTATACAGTAAAATGGAGCAAAGACATTCTCAGATAGATACCTATAAATACATTTGTCTCCTCAGAATGCCTATGATTGGGCTTTTGGTTTTGCAACATGTATTTTAATTTCATTTATCCTAGGGCACATGTACAGTAAACAATGGAGCAGTGCAGAGACTCCTCATTTAGGATCTCCAGATGGCTCTGTGTGGAGAATAAATGTTCAAGACACTTGCTGAGGTTCACAAGCAAAAGAGGTGAATAATATATAGACTGGTAAACCCTGACACTCCTCAAGTCTAATTGCAACCATTTGGAATTTAATCTCCTGGTCTAGAGTGCATCCGAGATTCCTTGTGAACAATTATATGTTCGTAAATAATATCCTTGGGACCTGGGCCCTGACCTGGATGAAGCAAGATGCCACAAATCAGCTGTTTCACACTGCTAAGCACTGTGCAGAGCGAGGCAGCCACTCCCAGCATCCCTCTGCTGCATCCTCACACTGCAGATGCAGGAGCAAGGCAGGACAGAGCCGGCCTGGCAGGCTGAGGGTCGGGGCTGGGGGATGAAGGTGGGAATGCAGAGGAGATGGAGCCTGACTGTAGAAGTGGAGAAACCATGGGTGTATCAGAGATGTGCAGTGACTTGGTGGAAGAGGTTGCTGGGGGCTCAGACTGATTTCTGGGCAAAACACAGTCTAAGCAGGAATAATTCCCTCTATGTCTGTGTGTGTGTCCAGATGTTCAGCAGCAGCAGCACGTGCCTCTTGGCTGAATGCCCTCCAGCAACAGCCCCAAGCAGCAACAGCTCCCACAGCTCCCTGCCCTGTGACACAGACCCCAACCCCAGGTAACAGCACTAAAAACAGTGGTCTTAAATGCAGGCACCTGAGGCAACATTTAATTCCTTCTGTTCAATTCCCAGCATATGTTTTTTATTTGTCTGCAGCCCTTCTGCACTCGGTTGGGTATGTCCTGGGTACACGCTGTTTACCTACAAGGAATCCAAAGCATTTAGTGGCATGCCAGCATTGGGGCAGTTACTGCTGTGCTGGAGCTGCTCTTGGTTCTGGGCTCTGATGTGATATCCTGTCTCAACAGTTGCCAGTACTCTGGTCTTCCCATCCTCTTGAGCCATCTGAATTTGCAATATTCATCTGAGGGTGAGCTGAGGCCACATCAATTTGTATCAGTTTGAAAAGACCTGTGAATCATATGCACTATGAGATTCCCCTAGTTTCATTTACCGAATAGTAATGGGTTTTATGTGACAGCATAATTATGGCCTGAAAACTCATTTTAATTTAACTTGAGAAGTGAATTTATGTCAGTATGATTCAACTGATGTGGACACTGCCATTGCAACTTTGACAGATGAGCACCAGCAAAAATCACTGCTGTAGTTCAAGACTACAACTCCAATTATTCCTTTTGCTCTCCATTGACTTGTCCAATAAGAAGAAAACCGTGATGGGAATTTACTTAATCCCCCTCCTTCCCCATGAACAGGAACATAATCACCATTCAGACACTTCATGTATAATTTTTCTCTCCAGTTAACTTTGTGTGCCTTGAATAATTCAACTGCAAACTCGAGACACTTTTCTACTATTAAAAAAAGTTGCATGGGCAATATATATTCTAGTTTTCTAGTTTAGGGAGGGTTCCCTTTCTTCTTTATGTAAGCTCCCTAACAGAACTATGTTTGTGCCATGAAATGCATGAACATCCAATACAGTGAGGCTCATGAGACAAACTGCACAAACTCTGTAACTTTGATCTACACAAAACTGCTGGAAGTTTCTTTGGGCTTTCTTGTCAGACAGTCCAGGCAGGGCTGTACTACTGCAGTAACTGGGCTACTTGGCACCTGGAAACAATCTCTGAGTGGAAAGAGAGGGCACATCTGGAAAGACATGGGAGTATGGAACTCCTAAAATGTAGGTGTCTGAGTTAGGTGCATACACTGTGTTAGGAAGTCTCCAGAGAATAACTGAGTGTGCCAATATTACTTCCCTGCATCGACTGCATAATTGCCAACCTCTCTATTCCCTCTGGACGCCTACATGAGGAAATGGCACCTATTTTTTCATTAGCTAATTACTTTATGATAATGAGAAAAATATATACCATGCAGATAAACACAGGGAAATCTTTATCTACACTTAAATTAGCCACAAATATTCTGAAATAGGAGTATCTACATAACCTCTTACATTGTTTAAAATCTCCTCAAGTTACATTAGAGTAGCTTTCCTTTGCAGAGAAACCCTGAGTTCCCTGTTACAGTGTAGATGAGTTGCTTTGCAGAGTCTTTTATTGTCACTGGTTTGATATTTTTCCTTTTTCCAGAGCCTGAAAATGGCTTTTTTTTTCCTGATTTAGATTTTAAGCTCTTTGGGGCAGAAATCATGTTTATGTGTGTTTGTACAGCAGACTTGGGTCTTGATGACTGTGGCTTGTAAACATTACCACAATATAAATAGTACATTAATCATTAATTATATTGTTGATACATTACTATGGCTTAAGTGGTGTCACTGTCTATGACTCTGTCTCATCACAGAGATGAGATCAAGACATTTCCATAATCAAAACATTTGTCTGAAGTAATGGTTGCCCCAGATCCTCCTGGGACAGATTCAGGAACAGAGATTGACATTGTATTGTAAACTTCTTGCCTAAGGTAGCATCCATACCAAAGATTGACATATTCTGTGAAACTTCAGAAGATTAAAAATTATTAACTAAGGGAAGTGCATTAAGTATATGCATCTATACACAATTTGATGAACAGGAGAGTCTCAGACTACTTTGCAAACATTATTTCACTACCTATAATGTACAAAAATATTATTATCTCAATTTAACTCCAGGATAAACTAGCCTGTTTGGTCAGCATGTTCACAAAATATAAGAAAATAAGTAAATTTGAGTGATTGATGTGCCTGAGAAATGGATAAATGCTGGACTCCACAAATTAGGTGCAGATACATTCCGATCTCTTGTATTAGCCAATGCCTTAAACACTGAATTCACTGTTACTTGACCTGAATTTATTTGATTGCCAAGGTCATGCTGGAAATCTGTGACAAAACGAAAAATAGAAACCAGATCTTCTAACTCTCACTAAATTAGTTTCTTAATTACAGCAACTGACAGTGCGATCTGTAACCACATTTAACCACATGAAAAGCAATTTAAGACAATGTCCCAACTACTTGGGGCAAATAACTCAAATCTCATCTAAACTGCCTAAGGACACATAGCTTGGATTGAAGAGCTGAGTTTCACTCTTGTATCCACAGAATAGATCAGCAACACCGAGTATCTACCCAGCCATGGCATAGCAGACACAGGTCCTCCCCTCCTTCCTGAGTCCCCAGACACTGTGGTGACATTCTGTGTCTCTCTTGTCCTGTTGGTCCTTGTCACGTGAGTTGTGTAGTCCTAACCACTCATCCTCCGAAGCGTACAAGGTGTCCACCAGGAATGGCCAATACCTGGCACCTGGCTGTGCTGCAGAGGGGGAGTCCTGGGTTCAGTGCCCCTGAGGCTGAGGAGGGCCACTGGAACGGGCTGTTCTTCCACCTCATTTGGCTGCGTTCAAGTGCATGACTGAGATGTCAATGCTTGTGAGATGGTTTTGGTTTCTGCCTCACCAAAGCACCTAACTCTATTACCGAGTTAAACTACTAAATGGAGGCTAGAGAGAGAGCTTCAAACGCCAGCCTTTCTGCAGCATGTCCTGTTGCCTGGCTCAGTGCCCTAAATATTGAGATGCCTGTTGTCAATATCAGCTTTAAACATCTGCCCCTGCCTGCTTGTTGTGTGGGGCACCTCACTTAGCACTAGGGACCTCTCTGGAGGTGGACACACACAGTTTAGGAACTGAATATCACAGTTCTCTGAACCTTTTTAGAGAGGGTCTTCTGAGATAGCTCAGAAACCAGACACCATATTTCAGATGCCCCCAGTCCTGCTTTGATATAGGCCATCTAGGAAGGACTTTAAAACCCAAGGAAGATACAGCATTTAGCCAACAGGGGAAGCAGAAGTCACTGTGGAAAAAACAGCTGGACTAACTATCATGGATTTGGAAAACCCTAATTCATGTTATTATTACTTGCACAGTAAAGCTATGTGCAAATGATGTCTCAATGCCTTATTTCCTCCTCTGCACAAGGAAGAAGAGTGTTGGTGTGTCATACAGGAGTGCTGTGAGCTTAAACTGAATTGTGGAGATAGGATGGGAACAAAGGTCTAATACAGAAGTGACAGTCAAGTTACAAGTTGTGAAACCAATTTACAAGAACTACTCACATGCATAGGGAGAAATGACTGTTAACAACCTCCACCTTGGGTCAGGCTTTTTCATCTGTCCAGGCATTGTCATGTTGCAGCTGTTTATCCGCTTCTGGGAACACACTTAGAAAACCAGAAGTACATTCTTTGAGCTTTACTGGGAGTAAGATTCCTCACTCTTGAGTTGTGCCTGCCTGAGCGTTTCCTTTCTGACCATCCTGATTATCTGCCAGTATTTGAGTCCCAGTAATCTCACGTCTTCATATGTAAACTACAGTTCTGACCCACAATATCCTCATGTTGCCTCCACATCTGGTGTCTGTAGAGCAGAAAGGTCCAGGCTTTGTCAGGAACAGCCATTTCACAGGTGACTGTCAAAAGCTCAGCAGAACATTAGGATCTCTATGAGAAGTTGTTTTCTTTTGCACCCTTAGCAGGTGCAATTTCCAAGTCTCTTGAATCAAGGCATAAGAGCAACGCCATTGTTTGTTCACTATTATAAATAACACCCATCATTCAGTAGATGTGTTTTTGTCTGCAGAATAGATCAGGTGCAGCTGTATATCTGCAAGGGATATGCCTAAAATGTTAGATGTCAGCCAACTGGTGAAAGAAACAAAGTAAATGGAAGGAGGGGAAGAGTAGAACAACAGTGACACTTTTCGGCTGGACAATTAAGAGAAAGAGAATATCCAAGTACTTTTCTACCGCTTTACAAGCTTCTATTTATGTTCTAGAAACAAGCTTCTGGGAGAGGTATGGTAGCAGATACACCACTATTATAAACAGGGAGAAGGGGAGGTGTTTCATGATGGAAAACAAAACAGAAAGGTGAGAGAGAGACTTTGTTCATGGCAGAGAGGCCATTGACTTGCCCTTACTGTTCATTTAGAGGAAGTCACTCAACTTTTCTTTAGTAGCAGTCATCCATTTTATAAGGGTGTCTTAAATTCACGTGCTTATCACATTCTACAAATGTACTAGAAGATAATTAACCAACTCTAATAAACTTCTGCACAGTCAAGTATTCTTTTCCAAAATCCAGCTGGGTAAAGGTCACCATTTCTGTAAAATTAACTGTTTGATCTAATAAGGCCCTGCATCAGCCCTCATTTTGAAGTTGAACTTCAGTGACCCTCAGATACTATTTATCTATCATTTATATAAGATCAATTTTATCCTGTTGTTTCTAATACCCTACTTCAATTAAGCTCTATTGTAGCATCATTTTCTAGTATTCACTTTATTCCTCCAGATAAATCTTAAAAATATTCCCTCTTTCTGCCACCATAGAATTGGAACATTAATGTTCCAGTCCTGGTAAAATAAGGTGATCATTCTTGTTATTATTGGAAATCACAGTGACATTACAGTAGTAGTAGAGCAGCAGTAGCGTGCTGGGTGCCCAAGAGAAAATTCCTATGGCTGGGGAGGCTGGAATACACTAAAAATCAGTGTGCTATGCTGTGCAATCTTATTTGACGTGGTCTTATTCTCCAGCCACTACAGAGAGATTGTATCAAATGGGAAAAGTCCATGATTTCAGGGCTTGAAGGAAAGAGAGGATTTAAGCATAGCTGGAATTAAGGGGATGAAGCATGTAATTAAGGACATAAATGGGAAGAAATTGGAAGACCAGAATAGCACAGGCAGAAAAGAAATGCATGGAGAGAGAGAGAAGACTAGGACTAGGTGTGTGGGAATACCATTTTAAAGCTGTTCACACTTGTATTCTTCATGTGAGCTACTGGTGGACAGTACAGACCTCTTCCATACATATCTGGATGGAAATCCTAATTAGTTCTGCCTGTGTCTGACAGGAGCTCTGAAACCCAGACACATAGAGAAGATCTGGGTGGAGGGGGGCACAATCTTATTTGAACTAGGGATGTAGTTGCACGGGCTGCTGGTGCAGGGTGCAGCTCCAAGTTTTCAAGTCCTACAATAGTTATCCCATCTAGTGCATGTCACTTTTCTTTAAGAGAATCCGTATCAGCAACCCCAAATATTTCAGCCCCCATTTTCTATAAATAACAGAAGAATCACTTGGAGAGCATATAGCCTCCTTTATATTTAACTAGTTGCCATAGCATCTCTCCTGCAAAACTGTGATAGCTGTGGCTTCCTAAAGGGTTTCTAACCCTTGTCAACCATGCTTCTAACCCTTGTCAACAGTGCTTCTCCCTTCCCTTAGGGAGAAAAGGAGTAAGGTAGAAAACTAAGCTTCAAATAGTTTTCTTGAAGCATAGCTAATATTATCTGATGAAGTCCCATGCCCTTTTAGAAAGAATCAAGTCAGAAAAATACAAGTTTCTGAACGCTAGAAAGGCAGAATTAAAGTACGTGTTCAGGCAACCTTTACCCTGCCTGGCTTGTGCACCCCAGCTCCGGGAATCGCTCCCATACCGAAGGGCGGCTTTGAACTCTGCAGGGGGGTGGTTACACCTGCCCTGCAGCCAAATTCCTGACGCACCTCACCCCCAGAACACCAGATCTCTCACATTTGATAAGCTCTTTGCTCCTCTTTTGTAGTCTCTCTGCCTTCATGTGTTTGACACATCCAGCCCTACACTCACCTGCCATTAAGCCTATGCACAGAGAGCTGCCGGCATCCTTATTTATGGGACCGATTCAATGCAGTGCTTAAATGAGGTGTGTAGGAGCTCTTGAAGCTACAGGAAGCCCTCTTTTGATCAAATGACCGCCCTGGCAAGGAATTTTTTCCTCCATTCACGGGTGGTAATGGTCCATCCAGATCAGCTTTTAACATGAATCACAGATTGGCTGAGCTGCTGTGACTAATCCTTCTGGCTAATCACGCCTTACACAGGCAAGGTAGCTGGATGATTTGCACATCATTCCAGTGCTATTGACAGGGAAGGGCAAGTGTCAAGGTTTCACAGAGATATCCTTTAATCCTTTATTTCCCATATTTTCAGATGTAGGTGCCAGACCTGAAGCTGACTTGAAGGGCATGAAATACCAGGGCACAGATTTAACTCTGCATTAATGATGCTTTTTCTCGGTGACTATAAGATCAGTCAATGAATTAGGGAACATCCCTGGCGTGGGAGCCGTCTCCCACTCTAGAAGTACTAAAATGAGGCAGAAAGCTGAAATGGGAGATGTTAAATTATCAAAGGTTTGTCTTTGTGACTGCAAGGATTAAAAAAAGGAACTCAGAACACCCTTCGAACTAAATGTACACAGGAATTCGAATTAACAAGGTTTGAGGCTAAGAGATAGTATTTTTCTGCTATTATCTTTTTAATGAAAATACCTAATTCCCAATACATCTATGGCAAACCATTTCTCAGCACTACTGCCTAGAAAAGTGTGTTCAATCTTTTGTCCCGTAAAAGTATGCATCAGTTTTATATAAAAATGATTTTTTATGTGTTTTGGGATTCAAAAGAGAATGAAATACAAAAGAGGATTAAATATACCTCATTTATGACAGTCCACTATTTTAGAGTTTACCCTGCTTTAGGAGAAATTGCTTTTAAATCATAGGAGTGGTAGTTTTGGTTTTCTCTGTAGTATGTCAGTGAGCACTTTGGAAGTTCTGTGACCTACAGAAGTGAAGTCAACTGCCCAGAAAAATAAAAATAGCTTCACGTTCTGCTGTGTATCCATCACCTGGCTGCTTGGTGTAGGCCTCTTTCTTATGAGTCACTGTGAGCAGGACAGTTTGCTCAGCTGAATGATCTACCAGAGCTCAGACTGTTGTGAGCAATGTGTGTTACAAATGAAGTTACAGGCAACGTGATCCAACCGGATATTTGCATACCACTGGGGTATAAATGTGCTCTGTAAATACATAAAAGCAAACAGACAAGGTGTTTTCCCTGTGGTCACGTTGGTTATTTACAGTAGCAGGTGTCAGCCTCTTGAACAACTAAGATACCAAGTAAGTTTAGAAATTGCTTGTATTTATTTATTTATGTCTGTCAGGGATGCAGGTAGTATTGAGAAGTACTTACCATTAAAAGGCACTAACCAGCATTGCCCTTTCCAAGCTAAATCTGCTACGTGACAGTAATACCCCTCCTGAGCTGTGCTCCTGGCATTTCAGTTTTTCATTAGCACTTAAAAGAACAGTTAAATCCGAATTTGTCTTCTAGCTTTTGTGGGCATGTAACAAACAGGTGAAGCAAAACTAAGATTATCATGTGGAAATTGCTAATGAAGTAATAGAAATATGTTCTCAGTAAATACATAAGTTTGAGGTTAGAACAGAAGACCAGGAGCAAGGCCTCCAGCGCTTTGATCTCTGGTCTGTTATTAATGCCGAGCACCCTTGGATGAACCCCCTGCCAAGCTCCTCAGGTGAACCCCTGAAAGCACTGCCCTACATTTACATTCTCCTCTCTTCTGCCACTGAGGCTCCATCTCAGTCAGAGACATGGAATGGGTTAGTCCTGGTGTAACACTATGAGATCCACTGAAGAATAGCACTAAACAGGTTAAGCATATGGTTAGGAAAGAAATACGTGCATGTCCACACGACTTTGCTTCTTTGCCCACTCCCTCTCCGATACAATAAAGAAGCAACAACTACAACAGATCCCTACAGACACTAAAACCATTCAAGGCAACTCTGAACACACTACAGGGTTACCAGAACTCACAATTTCTTTCCTGTTTATCATGTTTCAAAGGAGAGTTACACTTTAAAGTACTACAGCAAATTACGTGCTTCAAATGATTAAGTTCTAATTCCATGTTAGCTATCTAAAATATATCTTAATACCATAAAGGCTGATTAAGTACTTGATTTTAAGGACCCTTCTCCTAGTATCAAAACAGAAAGTACAGCTGTTTTCCCAACTTTCTCCATAGTAAGTGGAGGACATTAAGAGACTGCTTGACTGCTGTAAGCTTTTCATCTGAGATTCTGGGGTGTATCTAGATGCCAGGCCATACAAAATTTTTTTCAAAGCTGGATTGGCCCAGATTTTGTTCAGTCAAACCGGGCGAAAAAAAAAAAAAAAAAAGGAAGAAGGTGAAAAAAAATTGTCTGTTTGTCTGTTTTGAATTATAGTACCTGTCTTCATCTTTGCTCCCCAGCTAAGCTAAGGAACTACTGTCCTGCAGAAATAATTCCCTACCAGGTTGAATCTGCACTTGGAAAAATTGAAACTTCTCTTTTCTGAATACATTTTTATAATGTATCATTGCATTGTAGAAAGACTTCCATAGGCTTAAGTAGGAGATAAATTGATTGTGCTAAGATGAAATTTTTCAGCTGTATTTTACAGAAGTTAAACAAGGGAATTGTTACAATCTCTTCTGCCATAAATATCTATTAATTCATAAGCATGAATTCCTCAAAACATTTTATCTAATACTTTCCAGCACCAGACATTTAAATCCAAAGAAAGATTAAGTCTTTCGTGAATGAAGTGGACACAGAGAGCTTCAAGCATCAAGGGATCCATAGTAACAACTTTCCAACCCATTAGCTGGAGCACAAAGCCTTCATGAAAGAGTCAAAAGGGAATGAATTTGGGCTTCCTAACATCTCATGGTGGCATCTCTTCACAAACCGTGGCTGACATCTGTCCCTCTTCCTTCAGGTTTCCTCCTGTGCTATTTTGTTAGACCATGCACTGGTTTCCAAGTTATGACCTACTTCTCACAGCACTGTGATCAACACTTGGATTGTCAGCTGTAACTTCTACGATATATAAATTAATTGTATGTATTTTGTGTGGGCAGTGCAGGCACACCTAAACCGAGAAAGACCATCAGTGCTCTTTCCACTAATAGCACGTTTGATCACAGATCACAAAGCCTACATGACAGTGTGAGTTTGGACTCGATTCATTCCCAGCGAGCTGAAGTTGAAAGCAGTCCACTGAGAGCAATAAAATTTGCAGGCTTGCCTTGGGTTCTGTAGTCAGTGTCTTCATCTCTGTGGCTTCACTTGCAGCCAAATTTTAATTTATCTCACAAAGCACAGTGGTTTCCCAGCTGCAGTGTAAATTCCATGTGGCAGTCTTAAAAAACTTTACAGAGTAGCTTTCACTTTTAGATCTCTCTCAGATCCTTCTTCACTCCCAAAATAAAGAGGTCAATTATCTTCTTTCACTAGAAGCAAGACAGAGACTGTGATTATACTAGGCATGCTCCGCTAGCTGGTAAGAGTTAAAACAAAGCAGGTCTTCATTTCCTACCATGGCTAACTTGATTCCTGAAGTGATGGTGGTGTGTGGGAAAGGGGACTGCTAAGAACTCCACAGTGGCAGAGGCAGTGTTAGGAATGCAGGAATCTGGGAACACAGGAGAAACTTTGGATTTTTTACTACAAATCTGCAGTTTCCAGATGTGAACGCCATCCATATCTGAATAAGGTATATATTGCCTGCATTTCTGTTCCAAAATACTTTAAAAGCTTTTTCCCTTTTGTTTCAACATGCCTACAAACCCTGCTTCTGCCCCTCTCTGTCTGTGCTGGGCTGGGTCAATATGCTCCTGTCCCCACAGCTCTGGGCTGTGGCAGTGACTGAGATGGGGCTGCAACTGCCAGACCTCTTTCAGAGCTCCAGGATCCGGAGCCAGCAGAGAAGTGTCTGGCAGTGACAGCACAGCATTCAGCTGTGCAACACTCCTATCCTCCTAATGCATTTCACACTCAGCAGATTGGATTGCTTTGGTCTTCTCATGTCTTTTTCTTCCAGAAAACAAAACTTTTTCCCCCCTTTTCCTTGACAAAGAGTTTTGCCATATGCTCCAAATCAATTGCAACCTTTCTGATGCTTTGTTACAGCCCACATCTTGGGCTGCATTCAAAAAAAAAAGAAAAAAAAAGAAAAGCAGCTTAAGTGTTTCTGTTTCTGCTCCAACCAAACTAAAATTGAAACATTCTGCTCATTAATTCAAGGGTTAATGTGTCTTATTACTCCTTTCTTACTTTGAATTAACTAGAACTGAATCAATTCCTTGCTGTAACTGACATATCTGTCTGACACATTTTTGTCTTTCTGCATGGATAGTTGTCATGAATAGAAAAGAATTTGCTCATATTCGTTCACTGATCAACATTATTTGTTGACTTAAGTTTTACTTCCCCAGTTATCTTAATTTGATTTAGTTCTGCACTTCATGCAGTTCTGTCCGTTCCTATGTGCTGCCACTACACACTATATGCCGTATGCTCACGGACAGCCAGGCCAGTCAGCTGAAGAAGAAGAAGAAACAAAAGCTTTTTATTGATAAAACTAGCTTTTGAGCAGGAGCAGTTCCCTTGTGAGCATCCTCTCGTGAGCATCACTGTGGCCCACAGAACGTGCAGAGGTAGGGCTGCCCTCAGCAGCAGTGGGATCTGAGATAAATTTCAGCTTCTGCCTGAATCTGGCAAACAGCTTTCAGACTACATTATTGTAGGTGTTACTTAGGGCATAAGGCATCCATATCCCATACTAATGCCTAGTGAGGACACATTTATAGCAGTAGAACAGTCATACATTCATATATAATGAACCACCTATTAATTGCACTGACAAAGGCACTTTGTTTGGGAAATAACTGAGTCACCCCCTTGGATATCTGCTGGCACAGCACATACTGGTGAGGAATCATGCCCTTTTCCTTCCCCCAGGTGATAAACCCACAGAAATCTGCTGGGTACTTCAGGATGGGATTTACTTAGAGGGATAGGAGTAAGAAGGCAAATATTCAGAGCATGAAAATGTCACTGTTTAGGTTTGACCCCAGATTTCAATCTCTATTACCCCACTTTGTTCTCTCCTGCTCTTCCTCCAAGGGTACAGGCCACTGGGGAGGTCACTCTGTACCAGGGGATGGGAAGAGGAGATGTCAATGCAGTCCCTCATGCTCTGTGTCCAGCCCTGGTGTACCATGAGTATTGCTCTCTATTCCCCAGCCAAAATGTGTTTTACAGGTACCTGGCTGATACTTTTGAAACAGGTTTCACTGAAACCTTCCAGTTATTAGATATGTTTGGATTTTTTAGCCTCTTTTTTCAGTGCAGTTGTTCTGGGAATGGAGAGTTGCATTTTCAAGATCTATATTAATTTTTTATTTATCTGATATTTGCTACAAATTTACTTTGTTTCCATTAAACTACTTGAATCTGCCAGTGAGAATTTTCATGGAAAAGAGAAGTTATGCAAGCCCAGAAGAAAGAATGAAAGATGAAATCACACCTCTGCTCATACAGGTGCAATTAAAACAGAATTAGAAAAATCAGAGGAAGAAATAAAAAAAAAAAGGGAAAATTAATCCTTTGGGTCTTCTAGTTTATTTAAATCAGCTAATTAGTTTATACCCATTAGGTACGTCTCCATTAGGAAGATTGTCAGTATAACTATCCTGGTATAATTATATTCATGGATAAAATCAATTTAAATGTTGAAATGAAAGGCTAAAGCATATTTTTCCTCTACTACTCCAGGTTTGCTTTTGCACTGTAAGAGCATATACAGCCAAAGTAACCTTAGCTCAATTTACATCATGTGATAGAAAACTGCTGCTGTCACCTTTTAAATCATAGTAGTTTTTTTAATAGCCTTACTACTCACCTCAGGTAAAACAGATTAAATACTTTCCTTATGTTAGTCTTTGAAGACAGCAGAGGAATATTATATGACTGCAAACAGAAGAAAACAGCTCTTCTGAGAGGAAGGAAAATGTAAGCTGTTCACTGGAAAATTTGAGAACAGATGAATATGGCAGACAAAACTCAGGAGGAGATGAGTATTTTCCTCATCTCTTCTCTTTGACTCAACACCCATCTTAACCCAGTTGTTCCCATTGAGCTAAAGCCTACAAAACAGACTCTGACTGTCTTTCTCTCTCTATCTGGAGTGTTAGGAGTTAAGTTCTTTAAGTTGGTATAGTACCTTTGCTTCTGGAGACACAGGACCCACAGAAGTATTATCACTTCAAAGAGATCAGCAGCTCAAAAAAAGGATGAGCTGAAATAACATGAGGCTGGGAGGTGCATCTGCACTCATCTGAGTGAGCACAGGCAGATGTTATTCAGACTCATCTGAGATTATTCCATTTATAAGGCACGAAGCCCTAAGTAGCCAGGCTCTTCATTTCAGTTCATTGTTTGTTTCCAATGGCTGTTTCCATAAATTTGCAATTTACAGAAGGTAAAGCAGATATTCAACCCAATTGCATAGCTTGAGGTTTAACTCATTCCAACAGCTCAGTCTCCTAAGGACTTTGTTCCACAAATGTCTCTATGTTCTTAATGTTGCTACACCCTTAAGGCAATTTACACATTGTAATTACAGATGCACTGCACAAGTGTAAAGAGGGAGCTACACCAGTACAGATTGGCATTTTCTAGAGTAAAATTTAGAAATTTTGGTCTATCCTAGACAGATTATGAATACTTTAACCAGACATGCAATATATTGTTTTTTACCAGACAAATGCTTATGCCCTAAATAAAGCTGCCTGACACCAATGTAAACTTTATTGCTTCTCAAGCCAAAATTAACTGTGCAGCAATTTCAGTTGATATCTTTATATTTGTGATAAAGTGTGGAGAAAGCTTGCTCGCCTTGACTATACAAATACAGTAAAGGCTGCAAAGCTCCCTATTACTAAGAAGCCTCTGCTCATTGAATTGTGTTTTCCTCAATGCAATGCTTGTTATCCTGGTGAGATTTTTTTGCTTCAGTGTAGATAAGGTTTTATCATCCTTCTCTTGAGTGCTAAATGTCAGGGCAATTGCAATTAATCCTTTGCTAGCTGAAGGCAGCTGCAGGGTGTGTCCCTACAACTTCCAATTTTTCATAAGCATCAAAGCTGGAGAAGGAAATGTGTCTCTTTGCCTGTAAGCAATAACAAACATGGAAGAGGAATGCTGTTTACTTGGTGCAGCTGGAAAGAATGAAGATGATCATCTTCCTTTATCCCTTTCAGGAATTCAGACTGCTGTTAGGTAACAAGAAGACTATGCTAATAATTTTCCACGTAAGTAAGCAAGCATTTCACCACTGATGCTGCAATGGGCTTCTCTACTGCTGCCAAGTTGCACAGGTAATGAATAAAGCTTGTACAGTGGTTCCAGATCCACAGAGAAACTTTTTGCCTAGCTACACTGTAGTGATCAAAGCATTTGAAGATGCTTAGCAGAAGACTTCAATTACAGTGATTTTTTTGTTTAACAGAAACAACATAATTTATATGTTTTAGCTTTAAGTCAAGATGCATTACTAGGCTATATGCCTTCTCTTTCTTAGACTACATTCCTTTTTACACCATTAGATGTAAACTTTGAGTTGCTGCCCTTCAGGATGTGAGTCCCAGAAATAATGTTTTCAGGTTCTTTACTCAACTCTTTAGTTGCACTGGACTCGGGGACCTGGGACTGGGAGTTGCTCCCAGTGTCAGGGCAGCTGGTCATTGGAAACAGCATTGTGCTTTGAGGATTCAGCCCTTGACCACTCGCACTGACGAGGGTGTCTCCACACAGGCAGGTGCAGGGGGTCCCAGGGCTGCTCCGCCTGCTCCCCAAGCTGCCCAGACACGAGCCAGTTCTGGCACAGAGGTGACAGCCTTCGCGTGGTACTCACATCTGAGCTCAGATGCTCTGCTCTCAGCAAGGCTTGTGTGCTCAGGGGCAGGGCCGTGCTAACACGACTGCTCGGTTTCTGGTTTAGGTCTGGCAGCCAGGAGAGGCCATGGGGATAGCAGCTGTGTGGATGTCTGCACTAGAATGAAGCTGTGCTTCAGTTTCATGGCTAACGCTAAAGGATTCAGTTTCAGAGGGACCTGGGAAGACTGACAGAGATCTTTTGGGTTGGGGCAGGCAGTGATTTTACTCCTATCCACAATATAAACACCATGAATATAGAAAAGCAGTGTGGTGTGAGGCAATGTAGTCAGTAGACCAACCTATGAGCGAGTCATGTGGGCACCACTGTCAGGAGACTGAGGCAGGGAAACGAGAATCTAACAGTGAGTTATGGGAGTGCCAGCGGAATTCCCAAAGGGATTTTAACAGGGGTCCTGAAGAAAAGGATTGTTGTAGGCAACAAAAAGTGCTAATCATGAAATGTTTTTTGTCACTTCAGAAGATAAAGCAGCAATCAAATTTCAGGAACCCAATATATCCCTTGTATGTTGTGAATGGCTAAGGATGAAAGAGAAAAACTGCAAAGGGAAAAGTTGATGGACTTTGTTATTGCATTTGACATGCAAAAAAGCCTCATTTGTGGATAACAACCTTGGTTCAGTACTTCTGTAGCTCCAAACAATGCTGCTCCAAAAAACTCCACATGCCATCTGCTCCACACCCCACCATGGACCACAGAGCTTTCTACCATACTCCACAACAAACTTCTGTAGGGAAGACTACAACACAGACTGTGCCATAGGAAAACATTAGGGTATTAAACAGAGTTCCTAGTGCTCTGCGTCACTGCCCTGTAAAGGATATATTAGATAAACAATATGCAGAAGATTTAGGAGAGTGGCCCTACATTATGGGAGAAGACAAAATAGATAGATAGATAGATGGATAGATAGATAGATAGATAGATAGACAGACAGACAGTTAGTTAGTCAGTTAGTTAGTTAGTTAGTTAGTTCTTGGCAGGTTGATCCAAGGGAGTGCTCTTTCCATATTCCATGTTTGGTAATTAATAGATCTTAGTCAGATGCTGGGGGCATTTGGCTTTTCCAGTGCCAGGATCACTGGTAGTAATAGGGCATGCCAGTGGCCATCTGGCCAAACTGGGGGGTGCCAGTAGAAGCCAAGAGACTTCCTACAGCCGAGTGATAGGAACGGGGAAAGTTCTGAAATGGGAAAACAGAGCTGTTATGCACCTCTCTGACATACGGGGAGAACTAAGGGCAAATGCAGTATTTTCCATCATCTCCTGCAGACTTTTGAAGCATTTGAAAGAGGATCCACCTTATTCTCTGCCTATAGCTGTTTGGCAAAATGGGACACTATTGGTAGGGCTACTGTAACACAGCTCAGTATCATTATACTGCCCTTAAAACAAGGGATGTTTTTCCCTCAGGAGCTTTGTCTGATACAGTCTCACTATCACAGGAATAGCCCACATCTTTACCTTATCTCTCCTGAGTCAGCATGGCCAGACAGTAACTCAGCACTGACCCCACCTTCAGCTGGAACTGGGTGTTGTTTCAGTGGCACCATCTCCCCAGGCTGCACTGCCACAGTACGGGCACTTCAGCAATGAACCTGTCTGGCTGGCTGCCTCCTGCCCTGATCCCTTCCATCTCCAGATGCTCCTTCATACCAGCCCCTCCACAGCCATTCATGGGGTTTTTCTGGGAACCACAGCACTGAAGTGAACCTCTGTGAAAAGAGCTCTTTGGGTGAAGGGAGCGATGCACCCATTTGCAACTCATCTCCATTCAGTAGTCTAGCTCATGGCATGGCCCCACAAATAGTCATGTCAGCACGGGAGTGGGACCAGTCTGCAGAAGTGTGGGGATGGTGATCCCCAAATCGTGACAGGGCAGGGCCATTTTTACCTGGTACAGGTAAAGATGGTTCAGCACTTTGTTACCAGAGTGCTTATCCTGCTCTGTGGTGGTCTCTGTGCTCCTGCTTCTTGCAACTACAAGAGGAAGAGGCGGAAGGAAATTGCTAACGTTCGTCTTGTCAGCAGGTGCAAATTTGTAAAAAACAGGCAAAGATTCATCAAGGATCTCTTGCATGCTGTTAATTACTTATTTTTGAATCACTATAAATAAATAGCCTAAACTCCCACTACCAGGTTGAGAATAATCTTTCATTTTCTTATAGGAGGAATGACTTTGCTCACAGTTTTATGTGGAGGATTTGGAGGGTTTCATTACACATGGGCTGAAGTAGAATGCAAGAAAAATTAACTAGTTTTATCTGGGTGTGAGACTGGGAAGGGAATAACAAGCTCTAAACAAAAAGGTGTATCACTTTGACAAATACTGCGATGCTGCAGAGATTTAGTTAAACACTGCAATTCTGCATAAGGACATTCTGACATTGCCTTATGTCTTGTTTTCTCTGGATGTATGCCACAGACGACAGATACAAACTAAAATATTTGCCAGTACTGGAGGCTGGAATGATGTAAGACACAACATCATCATAACTTCAGTTTCAAATAGCAAAATCTTTGAAAGATACTTGCTTTAATTCTCATGTATATCAGGAAACTGTATCTTTATGTGGGATCTGATTACTTCTTGATACAGTTAAGACATAGCTTGATCTTGCATGAAATACTTTTATATAGTACATTTTAACCAGGTATCTTGGTACAGCTATTCTATCTACATCTATAGAATAACTTAACTAAAATAAATCTGCAACCTTTTTGTGCTGTGACCATGTTTGGTGCAGTGTGTGTGAAGTGACTTGCAGGTCTGTCAGCTGAAAAATGAAAAAACAGACCTACAGTATGGTGGATTTATTGGTCTAATTCACAGGGAGAATGAGCAGAACAAGGAAAGACAAAATCCCAACATGCTATTCCATGGTCAATTAACATGTAATATTGTTTTGCTTGGGTGATGGCTGCTGACAACTGTGTGGTCACAATAGCTGGGTGGTCTTTTTTCAGCTTATGTAAATAAACACTGCAAATTCTGATATGGCTGGACCAGAGTGAGTATAAATGCCATCCTCACAAGAGAAAATACAGGATGCTTGCATTGCTGGCAGGCTCTTCTCAGGCTGGGCTTTCCTGTTATGGTAATTTCACTTTCAGGGTACATAGTCATGGACCTAAAACCACTGTGGCCTCAGAACGTGGGGCACTGAACTACTCTTACTCTCTTTGCTGGCTCAAGGATGTTCAAAATGTTTTGAAGGAGTAGCTTAGCAGGTAAAATCTGCTCTCCTACAACTAATCTGCCCAAAATAGTATCCTGAACTCATGATTTATCCATATCAAATGCGCACTGCCACATGACCCTGCAGAGCACAGAAACTGGTATTGATGGACACGCAACTGCAGCTTCCTTGTTCCAGCTCAACTAGAAATGGATAGTGCAGTTTGCCCCCCTTTCAGCTCAGACTCCATTTGAATTAATGAAGGAGCATTTTGGAGAGTGGAGTGGGAGCTGGATAAACAACCTCAAGAGTGAAATGTGGCTCACCAACTAAGAAAGGTGTACTCAGAGGAAGAAAAAAAGAAGTCAAGGCAGATTTTAAAAGGTTATCTCTATTAGGCAAGGATGGGGATAGACACCTATCTTAAACACTGTATAATATCTGAAAATAAAAAAAAAAAACCTGGAAATGAGGGCTGTCAGGACTGGTAGGTGAAGTTAGGATTCAGATTCCTGTTTGTTGGCTGATCAGATTTCAGAGTAGCTTTACACTCAGGAAGATAGTTCTGCTATTTTGGCAGACTCTTGGCACAAGAATGAAAGTTATTTCCTTTATATGAAGACAGCAAGAGGAAAATTGCTTGAGATGCTGGAAGTTTGGCTTCACTGCTTGTTTTGGGGGTATTTGTAACATTACACACTTCACTGTCTGGGGTCTCTCTATAATCAATGGAGATAAGGACTTCTGCTCTCCATCACTCTGAGAGAGCTTATCTTTCCCTGGTGGCCACAAAGAAAGCCCAAGAAGATGAACTGACTTCAGCTGTAGTTTACATTACAAAGAGTTTCACAGCTATTCTGGTTTAAAATATCATCTCCTTCCTCTCCTTACAGTCTCCTCCCCAGAGATGCCTCCTCTCATTTACACCCTGTCCAGTGGCACGCTATCCCTCAGTAGTGCAGCTGTGCTGTAAACAGCTTTGCGCAACCACTCCAGTCAGAAAATAACAAAAAGGAAGTTATTTTTCAGATGGAGTCTCCCAATCTGGTTCATGCAGTGACCACACAAGCAGTTCTATCAGCACAGCTGGTGCACACTTTTCAGGGGCAGAATAAAGTGGCAGAGGGAAGAAGGAACAGCACTGGCTTAGCATAGTCATAATGTCCCACAGCACCTCAATCTGCCTCTGTGCTTCTGGAAAACACATTCGTATTCCTAGGGCTGGGATATGTCCAAGGCCTAACCCTTTTAACAGAGTAAAGCTTGGGCATGCACCGGGCTCGCTCCTCTGTCTTTCTCTTCCTGTTGTCCCTGTGTTCATGCGAAAGAAACCCAGAAGCATGGGTGAGAGCACAGCTGGGATGTGCTTCTGTGCAATGGCACGGGACCAAGATCCTCTGGCATCTGTTATTTAATCTACAGGTATCTACTCTGAGCCAAGTTAAGTGCCTAAAAACATAGTTCAGCAATTCCGGTCCTTATATTGATGTGACATCTTGGGTAGGCATTTGCTTTAGAAACTCCTTTTCCCATATCAAATTGGAACAGTAACACTTTTACAACTTTCAAACTCATAGCAAGGCTGCTATGAGGGCAGAGGTCACCAGATCAGTGAGGTTCAGGCAAACTCAGAAAAGTTAGAAGAAGACTGCGATTCCTTTGATGCCAAATTTGTTGATAAGAGAATTCAACGTAGTGTGAGCCAAATTCTTCTGGCTGCCTATTAAAGGCAGCCTCATGACAGATTCTCCTTGTGATGTGGCTCTACTCCGTAACTGCTGATTATCAGCTGCTATTGTAACATCCTCTGCAATAAGGCATCTGTTCCTTGGGGGCAAAACAAACTGGATGCTTCATACCAGTAATGAAAGTACCATTGATTTTGCTGAGAATTGTTATTACCATTATAAAAAGGTCCCTTCAGGCTTGCACACTGACACACAGGCAGTGAAAATCAAAATCACGCTCTCAACTGAAAACAAGCAGTGTGCTGGAAAGGGACGAAAGAGTAGTGGGAGTCAACTAAAACAACTATGTAGTCATATTCTGAGATATTGCCAGAAGTAAAGTTTGCAAGGGCTTTCTGAAAAAGAAGAGGACTGACAGCCAGTGTTTGATGGTGGGCCCAAAATGCATCAGAACAAGAGCATCAGATTTTTTAACTCCCTCAACGGAAAGAAGTACAAGCAGTGTTCAGAGACAGAGTTTTAAACAACAAGAACAAAGTCCCTTGCCTTCAAATGTGTCTGCAATTCAACAGCCAGCAAATACGAGTCCTGTGATGGGAGGAAAACTGGCAACAGATCTTCAGGAAGGATGTGATAACATGCACTTTCTCTGCTGCTTAAATCAGGATATACAGGTATACAGCAGGTACCAGTTCTCATCTCGTGGCAGGTTATGAAGATGTTGGTAAAATGCAAGGGGAGAACAGGGGGAAAGGGTGAGTGGTCTGCAGTTACATTTGGGGGTCACTTAACCACGAGCTTGCCCTCCACACTGGACTGAGCTTATGAAGAGACCACACACTTGCACTCTGCTACAGCTGAACAACAGCTCTCCATCAGTGAACACAGAAGAAAAGCAAACCTCTCTAACTGGCCTCTATTCAATAGCTGTATTTCTATTTTCTCAGGATGAATGGTGAGTTATCATAAATGCACCAGGCACAACTGGCACTGCAAACAAATTGACAAAGAGTCATTGGTTTAGACTCAGAAGAAGACGTTCACAATTTTTAGGAATCCTTGATGCAGCAACACCAATTGTCCCTCAGCACTGGTTGGTGTTTTCCTACTTTTGTTTTGTTTTGTTTTGTTTTGTTTTGTTTATGAATGAGTGGGAAGCAAAAGGCAGATCTAGTCATAGAAGCAACAACATTTAAAGAATCATCACTGATGGCCTCTTTTTATTCAGTTTTGAAACACACTCAGAGAGACAAGTCACTGCCACACTGCTCTGCAGTTTCTGCAGACATGCGTCACCTCCCTGGAAGTGACCACTTGATTGTAGAGGACTGAAAAAATTATTGTATTCCTGCTGATTTATCTTGGGGCTTTTTTTAACAGCGCTTCTGCTTGTGATGCCTAGCTATCATTTTAACCTTATTTAATCTTAGCTAAAATATTGGCTCTTTTGCCTAAATTTCTTATACCTTTTTATCATACATACCTGTAATCTGGACATGATATTCAATGTGATTGTTCATCTCCTTAGGCTGGTTAAATCTATCTCTTGCAGCCTCCCATAAGTATATTCACTTATACAGCTGAAGTTCTTTGCTACTCTGTTGTCATCTGACACCTTGATGACTAGCATTTCCTCTTTTCCTTCCTCCTTTACTCTAAAAGCAATTTTTATCGAGTCCTGCTTAATTCTACACATGGCTTCATCCTGATTTAATGCTATAAGGGTTTCCTGCCTTCAAACAGCACGATGTCTCATAAGGAACATATCTTAGGGTGAAAGTACTCAGATGATCCATCTCTTACTACCACTCCAGTCCTGAGATGAGTTTCGCATAGTAGGTTTGCACCCATCTGTCTGGACTGTGCCTGATTAGAGGGCTTGCTGTCAGTGGTAGAGTGCAGATTCAGTGCTTGAGAAGAGCCTGTTGTGAAGAATAACCAAAGGAGGTATCAGTCAATATAAGAAAGAGAGATCTGATGCTTTTACTTGTTTCAAGATATGAAAGCTCACTGTGAGCTCAAGTTCTCACAGGTTTATGCAAGGAATGCTGGGTGCACTGTCCTGTACAGCTCCCTTTGCCCTGTTGCAGCACAAGAAGGTCCACGCAGAACATTAGCAGAGTTCTGCAGTTGTGTAAGTATGTTGATAAGCAAATTGCATAGACAACTCATACAGTAGTCAAATAACAAATGTTCAGTCTGGAAAGAACCCCAGAGTATGAATGCCACTGAACAAAAAAATTACTTCTGCTTCTTGAAACAGAAAATGTTTGGCTTTAATACTGTTTTCTGCATCTGTATGCTCAACTTTGTAAGCTCATGTCTTACCTTTTTTCATTAAACTGTGTACAGCAGTGTAGAAGACAGAATCAGTTATTCCTTTGATTGAGAAAAAAGTGTAACGCTGGAGAGACTGTCTATGTGCAATGCACAGGAGGCTGTCAGCTGAAACACCAAGGCACAGGTACAGGGTGGGACTTGTGCTCACACTCACGAGTAATGATGCTGTTACCTAGTTATGCACAAGTTCATAAAGGTTTGATATTGATAAATGCTGAGAAATAACGTGAAGGTATGTGGGGGGAAAGGAAAAGAAGAAGGAACACATGATATTTTCTATAAATCAAGGGTCAAGGAAAAAAAAGTATTGCAAAGAATGGGAACTTTAAAGCTACAGTATGCTTAGTATCAAGGCAACCATCAGAGAGAATGAGGATCTTGCAAGTGAACTGATAGCTCTTCTTTGTAGCATAAAGTTAATTACCAAAGGGAGCATCTGCCCTAAAATTGATGAAACTGTCTGTTGGCAGATGTACCTATATGCAAGTATCCACACTTGAACAGCTTTCTTTTAAGGCCTGCAGAGCATCCCCAGATGAGGTCCATGGCAGTGGTGTCACTAAAAGTTTGGAGACCCAATTGAAACCATCTCGCTGCCCTGTGGGAACTTGCAGGTTCAAGAGTCTGTGTAATCTAAGCTGAGCTGCAGCCAGGAGGGGAGGAAACTGGGCTCTGCTCTAGCATTGCACTGCCAGCCAGCTAGGGACAAAGTTCTAAGCATCTGCTCTTGTGTAAGACATCTGGGTTTTGGCAGCTTTAGATGCAAAAAAAATGTTTGTAGCTTGTTTCTGGGCCAAGAGATAAGATGAACAAGAAAAAATAGAATTAACCTTTTATTAGAGAGCTGAATCATTATTAGTGCAGGAGGCTGCTAAAGGGGCTTTTCTGGACTAGGAGACTGAGTATTACTATAAGGTGGAGCACACAGCATCATAACATCAGGCACACCAGCTAAGCAGGAGGAATCGCAGCATGACTATGTGTATGTAAGGCTCTCAAGGGAGGTGCATGGGAGCAGCTCTTTCCATGACAGAAATGAATGACAACATTTTGAGAGCACATTTTTTCATGGGAAGACATGGGAGCTGAGACTGCTCAGTGAGGACTGAATTTGGATCTGGCCAACAGGAAGAAGTGTGGAGTTGGGAAACATCGGCCTTGCAAGCAGGGTGGTGTTCAGACACCTCCGAGGCACTGAGGCGAGCTAGCTGCTGCAAGGATTCTGTCTATGGCACTGCTCCACAGAAGTGCAGAAAAGAGACCTGGCCTGGGACGTCGTACAGATCTGCCCTGTCATAAGAGACTGTCCTAATCCATTACTGCACTTTGCCAAGTGCTAGCTGAGAGTGACACTGGACATTCAGAACCCTTGGGAATATGCCTGTTGAATGTGCAGTTCACCATTTACTCCAAGTCTGAAAGATGAGCCCGAACACAAGCAAAACTCACCCAGACACAGGAAGGAGTTTGGTCCCATTTCATATTCAGAAGAGGATGGATAGTTAGCTTTACTTTCAGGTGCTCAGGCTGTTTCTAGAGAGATCACTTCTCACTTTTGCACTAGCACTGTCAGCTGAGGGAACACCTGTGTGCTGCCACTGTGTTAACTAGGCTGGTAACCTCACCTGGAAAACCTGTGGCTGTGAATATCCAACAAACAGCATATGAATAACAACCATTAATTGACTATTTTACACTGTGCCTGTGTGTGCATGTGTTTGTGTGGGTGGTGAATGCAGACAAGATGTTCCTACAGATTCCTGTAGAATGGAAATTTGAAAGTGGAATTGAAGGTGGTGAAATTTACTGTGTGCTGCATAACAGTAATAGAAGTGCTGTGCAGCCAGATAGTTTTTCCATAAGTCTTTGCTACAGACTGGTATTGGCCTCCCTATATTAGTAAAATTATGCTTGCTGGTAAATGTCCATACTAAACTGATGATGCATTAAGGAACAGTGTTTTTAATCAATAAGTGTTTGTCTGTCCATCATGTTGATTTTATTCTCCCCAGCATATTTACTTTCATTCTGGAAAGATCTTGAGATGAATGAGCTCCAGCATCAAAGGAAGATGTCAGAAGAATCTTTAGAGGTTAGCATCTTTTATGTGGATTTGGAGGTTTTAGACACTTGTTAAATTTAGGAGTTAAATGAGAACAGCTTTGAGTGATGATGCAATGCAATGTTGGGATTGCAAGAAAAGATCCCAGCAGAAGGCCAGCACACAGATGTGTCAGATGAGACTGCATTCCAAACAGCAGAAGTCACGATCTCCTGACTGAGCCATCAGCGGCATTGATTTGGACTTCCTCATATTTGAAAGCATTCAAACACACTGGAAGAAATTCCAGTCATTGTAAGTAAATTTAGGCTACCATTAAAAAGCCAGAAGGTATCTTGCAAAACATTCTCACTTTTCTAGAAAGCAATTGTTCTTCACCTGGAATCATTACCCTCCAGACAACAGCAAGCTAAGAACAAAATATATAATTTGGTCCATTTCAGTGTGTATTTACTTTCCTTATTTGTTCTAATGGGGTAAGGGAATTATTTTTGGTTTTTAACAGTTATGTATACTTTCCTGTCTTCTCTTTTTAGGAATACACATAGGAAAGAAAACCCACGAAAAGCTCTCAAGCCCCATCACAAGAGTCACAGAACCACAGACCAGTTCAGGCTGGAAGACATGCTTGAGGCCACCTGACAGGCTACCTGCTTACAGCAAGGCTAACTTAAAAGCTACATGGGGTTGCCCAAGGCCTTGACCAGCTGAATTTTGAAAATGTCCAGGACTGGAACCACACAGTCTCTCTGCCCTGTTCCAGCGGAGTGTCACTTTCAGGATGGCATTTTCTTTTCTTATATTCGGTTAGAGTTTGCTGTACTGCAAACTGCAAACATTGTCATTTGTACCTTCCTGGTAAATGTCTGAGAAGAATCTGGCTCTGTTCCCCCTGTAGCCTCCCTGTCAGTGGAAGATAGCTCCTTCTCTTTCTTAGGCTAAATAAACCTTGTCTCAGTGTCTTCTCCCATGCCCTGTGGCTTGTCGTCCTCTGCCGGATGCCCTCCTGTGAGCTGGACACAGTTTTTCAGGCGCAGCCTCATCAGTACCAAATCGTGCTCCTAGCAAGGTTCTTGCTAAGAAATACACTCCTTCTTGCCCTTCTTGGAGGTGGGTGTGATATTTGCCTTTTTTCTTGACCTTGGGAACCTCATCAAATTACCATAATTTTTCAAATATGATAAAGTATGGCCTTGCCATGACACCAGCCAGCTTCCTCCTAACTCTTGGATCCGTGCCATCACATCCCAAGGACTCACACACGTCCCCATGCTTACGCTGAAGCATTTATTTACGCAGTCTCTGACTTAATCTTTCCTTCCCATTAGCAATATTTGTCTCCTTCAAACTCTGCCACAAGGCACGCAGCTCTGTGAGGCTGAAGGCAGATTTTGACAGTGAAGACTGAGGAAAAGAAAAAATTTAGATCTTCAGTCTTTTCCGTATCCCCCATTACCAGGTCTCCTGCCCTATCAGGGATTGTTCTGAGCTGGCAATAGTTTCTCCAGGGGAAGTTTGGGTGTCCAAGTTCTGCAGATTTTTACTTTTGAAAATTTGGACTGTTTCTGTCAAAATTTTCATTAAAAAGTTTTGTGAGAGAAAAGAAAACAGGAGGCTGTGGGTGTGAATGTTTGCGGAAAAGGAGAGTTATAGACACAAACAGACCATCTCTTGCTAGGCTGTTACCAGACAGATTATTCCTAACATAATGACAAATATTTCCCAGTTTTTAAATTCAGTTAATAAAAAGAAAAATTATTATATAGGGAAAAAGAACCCCACAAACCCAACAACTCTTAATTTATTCCCCAGACTGTAGCTCAACACAAAAAGAAAACACAGATGTTTCATAACACAGCTGTAGAGTGAGCTTTTCCAGGTTTGTGAATTTGGCACTCTCCTGCCTTTTTGGGACCCAAATTAATGGCTCAGGGCAGACAGCCCTACTCTGGATGTAGCCCTGAATGTGCTGCCTGAATAGGGATCAGGAAGCAAGCACAAGCTCCATCAGCACAAGCTCTTAGGATTCAGTGAAAACTGAACTTGAGATAATTTGTGCGGTGGTTTCCATGTTTATGTTATCCCACAAAATCATAAGTAATTTGTGTAGTACGTAAGTAATAGACACTGACTTCACAGCCCCATGCTGGCTACCCAGATTAGAAATACGTCACAGTGGAATCTGGAGGGTTTGTCACCAGTTTAAACCATTTGTAGAATCTATATGATAGTGAAAGGGTGTAGCTTTTGCTCAGTCCTGTGTGCATTAGCTGCAGTTGTAATTCAGTTGCCTGAGGGCTGCAGTGACTGTTGTTGATGTAGCTGTAAATTATTACTTGCTTCGAGTGAAGAGAGGGCAGGCAGGCTACTATTGTCCCAAAGGGTGTTCCTGAGGCAAACCCTTGATCGTTCCTGTGAACAGTGATGATAACAGTGCTGTTAACATTTAATCCTTGCTGGAGGCAAGGTAGGTACAACTCTTTGCAGTGTGGCTGACCAAGGTAGGGCTGCTTCCCGCTCCCATTCAGCGACCACACGGAGAATCTCACTGCTTTACCAGGCACTACTTTCCAAATCTCTGCTATACCCTAACTACATCATGTAACCTCCTTCATTTCCTCTTTCCTGCAGCCAGTTCCTCCTGGATGCGAAGCCTGCAGTCCCTCTTCCCGCCTCTCCCCGTGAGTGTCTCGAACACCTGACTTCAAATTCACCTGCATTTAAACACAATTTTTCATAGCTAAAATGACTAGAATTTTGTGCCTAATATCAGGGAAAAACATCTGATTCCATGCTGAGGGGACAAATTATCATTGTCGGAGTGAATTCTCTGAAGTCTGATCCTGCAAATTAATCAGGACTATCAGTTTCCAGTGAGAGAGAAAGATCACCAGTGGTTCATGGGTTCAGCTATACTACATTACAGAACCAAAGGACTAAAGGATTACTTGCTGAACTTCTGAACAAAGACTTAGTCTGTGAAGAATTAAGATTAATGCTTTGTAGAAAGGCAAAAACTCTGGGTACCAGGCAGAACCCTGTCCTGTAGTCACTACAGTTTACGCAAGGAAGCACAGCAATGCACTAAGCTTTCTCCCTTTGGGACCATGGAAATGGACCAATCTTATCTTTTTGATGTGCTTTATCCAGATTTGTTTGGCACACCAGCAAGCGGACACTTACTGATTTCTTCTGAGCTTAGAGTTCCATCCTAATAGGGTCAGATTTTTCACAAGGGATTACTTAGCCTCAATGGCACAGAAGCACACAGGAAACTAACATGATATTTTTAAGAATTAGACATTGCTTTTCTGCTAATGGAGTGCACAATCAAAACGTGCTTGATTTGCTTCTAAAAAACAGATGAAGATAAAAAAAATTGGATCAAGCAGAGAAGAATGGGATTTGCTGGTAGCAAATAGAGAGCATTTTTCACCTCCTGAAATACCTAGCATGCTATTTGAAGTAGTTGTTATTATGAGCACTGTCAGTATTCTGAGAGAGAGAAGGAAGGAGTCACACTGTCTCTCACTGTATGATTAAGCTCCCATTACTATTCAAGATGGTGGGATGAAATAAACTGTGTATGTTGCAGGTGGGAGGAACAGGGCAGAGCAAAGAGGGTGAGAGATATGTGAAGGCAAGAAACTAACCACTATGAAAAAATGAGAAATAAGAGTAAAAACAAGTGCTTCAGTGCTTCAGCTTTTCTTTTCAGTAAAAAGAAGTGCTTCAGCTCACTGCCCCCTCTTTTCCCTATGGCAAGAGACACAACATCAGAAACAAGGATGTTCTCACCACCATCAGATCTACTTAACATTCTCTAGCAGCACTGGTACTCCAGAGCTCTTTATTTCCTAGCAAGATCTTGTCATTGTCCCCAAGGAAATGGGCAATTATGATAGCTTTCACTTCACTGATGGGGTAACAGTGGCCAGAGATGTAAATGTATTCAGAAATCTTCTTTCTAGGATTTTTCAAAGGATTAAGTCATTTGACATTTGCTTGATAGAAGTTAGATATGAAATTACCCTGAAATATTCACCAACTACTTACCTACCTTTTTAGGCACATATACATCTTTAAAAATTAGATGCAAGTGGCTCGTTTCTGAAAGTGATTAAGAAGCTTAAAGCTATGCCTTATGGTAGGTCTCCAAGGAGAAAAGTCATAGGAGTTAGGCTTTAAGCACCCTCAGGCATCGGGTCTTTGCAAGCCCTCTGTCGGTCCCAGCTCTCAGCTTGCCTCTTAGGTCAAGCCTGTTGCTCAGCAAGAAACCTGAGCTTTACTGTTCATAGATGAAAAGAAAAAAAAAAATCTGGCTTGTATAACAGGTACATAACATCCTCAACTCTGGGCCCCCGTTTTCTCTAGAGAATGGCTATGCCATGTCTGACGTGCAGTGTGCTTTCTTCTCAAAACCTTTTTCTTTTAAGCTTTTTTAAGTTCAGTAGCAAATGCCGATACAAGGCCCAGTTTATAAACAGGAGATGCTACACATGGGAGGGCTGATTCGTTTTGTTTGGCTAACTCTGCGGACCAAGGAGGGAGGCTTTTCACGAGGACTCACTTGGCTTGGCCTCGTGTCTTCAGTTTCCTGGGTCTGCTTCATAACAACAAATTCAAGGTCTATAAAATAACTCTGGTGCATTCAATATATTAATCTTGTTGAAAGTACAGATGTCCATTTCTTCAGTAGAACAATAATAATAATAATAGCTTGTCTTCCTTAGAGACTGGAGTGGTGTGAATAAAAGAGCTCTGCTAGACAGCAAAGTATGCCAAATGGACATATTTTACTAGATGAGAAAAACAGCTTGTCACTTCTAATTGTTCAAATTATGTGTGATTCAGTTCTTCCTGCAGTTATTTTTAAATTGTTGTTAAGAGGGTATAATGTGCAGCTAAGAATAAAAAGGGTGTGAAATTGTTAGCTCCCCTGGTAGGCAGGTGGTGATAATGAAGATTTTAATTTTATAAAGTTCTTGTTAACAGACAAATCTCTGTAGTGCTCAGGAAGACTCTTACAGCATTACCAGTCTCTCACTAAAGTAATGGTTCTTAAAGAACACACACAGGTTTTGATCTGCTGTTTCCCTTTTTCTCCTAATTATAGAAATGAGCTGAAATCAGAGTGATGGGTCAGAACTCCAGGATACCAAGTGTTATGCTGGCATCCCAAAATGTCATCCAAAACTGCTGATTGGGATCCCAGAGCATGGTCTGCAGCTGGCTCACCAGTCATGTCTTGTGCTCGGCACTGTGCCAGCCTCTCTCCCTTAGGAGAGCTGCAACAGACACTCCTCAGCATGGCAAACCTCCTAACAGAGATTGCTTTCACAGTGTGGGTCACAAGTCTGGCATCTGGGAACTACTGGCTTAGACCCTTTCTGGCCTGTTGAGTACTCTTGCCCTATTGTGGGTATATGAAAGGCCTGCTGTGGCAGCTAGATGTCTCTGGAATACCAGAGGAATTCAGTTCACAGTGATAATGAAGACATTGGTCAAGAATATTTAGCTTACTGAACCACTACAGCAAACAGCCAGATCTCGCACCTACCTCTCTGCCTAGTGTGGCAGGGCTGGGGCAGAAGCGTAGGACAGGGTGAACTTCAAGAGGCACTTAATAGAGCATATAGGAAAAAAAGGATAAACATCTAACACTCTAAGGTAAACATCCCAGTCCTCATGTCAATGCATTAAATCACTCAGCAGGACGCCACAGACAGGTTGCCTTAGTTGATGTACAAAGTCCTGTCAGTGTCAAATGTTCCTCTCAACGCAGCTGATTCAGCAGTCATGTCATTGTCAGAGTCAGAGTCAGAACAGCGTTTGTGGAGTGGGACAGGAGGCAGCTCATCAGCAACTGGACTGGTAGAGTTCCCAGGCGGAGTGCACACCCGAGCTGTAGTCACTGGAACTCACGCAGCGGTGCCTGAATTAACTTCGGTCATGTTAACGTGGGTGCAGGCAGGTGTTGGCTTGGATGTGGGCGATGGAGTTGTGGCATGAACGAGCCCAGCACCGGCACCTGTCCAGACTCACAAAGGCTGCAGCCATTGCTGCTTGCAGGGCTATAGGGACTACAAATGGGGACTTTCTGTTCTCTGGGAAGAAAGTCCAGGAGCTTACTGTTAGTCTCTCTGGGACATAAATCACTGTATGGAGCAGAGATTGAAACCTGGGATATGGAGGGGATGGAGAGAGGGAAATGGAAGTCTGGAGTCCAACAACCAATGAGAACCTGAAACCCCATTCAGGATGCCCCAGTGCCCTTGGAATATGACTAATTCATAGTGTGGGCAGGGAGGGAAAACTGTCACTGCTTTGGGAAACACCACATCCTCACACATGCAAGTGCTCACATAGCTTTGTTGCCTGCATCTCTGGGTTGGAGGCATTTACAGGCTAGGTGTATCAGTCTCATAGACATGCCCTAGTCTGACTAAAGGGCTTTTTTTTTTTTTTTCCGCAAGGTTCCTGCATGGCCTTACCCTGCTGACCTTTGTTCTTGTTCAATTAACTAACTTAGTAGATAACCAAAGACCCTTCAGCCTATACAATAGATGGCTTTTCTAGCAGGTATCTTGCAAATCTTGTTATTGGCATTTTAAGTGCCAGCTTCCTGTAGGCACTGGAGCTTCTGACTCTGGGCTTTGCAGGTGGTGACTCCTCTGGCATAATAATTTCTTTCCTAAATGTGGGCTCTGGCACTACAGAGTTCACTTTGCAGGGTGACCTCCACATCTGTATTCACATTTGTGTTCACATTTGTATTTGTGGGATCTCATTCTCTGAGGGATTTCATCAGCTTTAGACGTTTGTGATGTGAATTTCTGTCTAAGGTAGTTATACTAAGTTCACTTTATAGTTAATGGAAATAGATACTTTTATAGTCAGAATTATCTGCTGTCTTTTCATCAACAACTTGGAAATGAAATTAATCATGCCCTAGCCGTATCTTCTTTCTCTCCATTAACTATCACAGGCACTTAGTATCTTGTTCAGATGTGTCTGCACTGGGTGAATCTCACCTCCCTCTGCCAGGTACTTGTAACATCATCTGATCGTAATTGAGCTTTCACTGATATAATCATAACTAAAAATCTCATCAGTTGGGTCTAACTTGAGGTTAATGAGGGTTTTTCTCCCCATGAACAACTTGTCTGGGTATTAGAATTGATCTGGCCTACAAAGCAGAATGAAAAGTGTTCTCAAGACATGGGAGTGGGCTAATGTTTTTTTAAAAAATTGTCATGATATTTGTCTTTAAAGAAATCTGCACAACATATGTTAGCAAAAAGCATTGCTGAGTAAGCAATAGTTTAAGACTCAAAGAACTGTCATAGAGACAGGATTTCTGAGTCTTACTCCTGTCTGTAAGACTGACTTGGCAGCCTTCAGGTCACTTACAGCTAGCCAGGCTCCCAGGAAATAATATGTACTTGCAGCACAGACAATAAAAAATAAAATTAATTCTCAGCATCTTGAATATTAGTTTAACAAAAGTCTCAGACTGCACATAAATGTAATGAAAAACAATTCAGAGAACTGATCTGAGGCTTTTCACAGCCATGAAAGTGTCTGTGACCTAGAAAAAGACAAGAAATAGGAACCCCAGGTCTAATCTCACTGATGTCAAGATACAACTAACATGATCTGATTTTCTGAACCTTGTTTTGAACCTTTAGTTCTTCCAAGCACCCACAAAACAAAGGGCACCTGATGGACAGTTCCATAGGTGTTTTTAGGTAGGTTTCTTCCTTGCAAATTGCCATGCTCTGAGAATGCACCAGTCTTAGAGGAGCCAGTTAACTCTGAGGTAAAGGATTTTGGCTGTCTACCCTTTCCTGGAGAAGCAGTCCTTCTGGATGATCTAATTTTTAATAGTGTTGGTAGCACGACACAAACTGTGGTTCAGAGCAAGAAAGTGAGAAGGGCTTATGAGTACACAAGCTAAACGAAAGCTACAATACCAATTTTCTGCACAACCACTTGGAAGGAATGAGGAAATGCCATTTACTTTCCTTAACCATCCGGTCATTGTTCAGGTTCCTAGTTCACACTCCCACATAAAGGTTAAATTATAATCCAGTGGGCAAATGAGTTTAAAAAGAGTGATTAATTTACTCTGGTGAATAACAGATAGTTGTCTTGTGGATAGAACACACCACTGATCAGATCTGTATCTTGCATTTTTGGAGCCCCTATTTAGTGGTGTAAGGAAACAGTAACATTTGTGGACAAATAAGGGTGGTCAGGTGGATCTTCCTACATCTCAACTCATCAGCAAAATTGTCATCAACAATCACAGTTCTGGCACAGGCAAAGTGAGTATCCTAATACACTAGCTGAGAAACTGGGGGCAGCAAAGATGTTAGTTTTCACACATGAAACACTTGATGCTTGCCAGCAATAATTATTGACTATTGACAAAAACTGCCTAGTAATGAGAGCAGTGAATCATATTCTCTTAAAATATTATCAAACTGTTAAGAAATTTATGGAAGAACAACTCCTGTACTACCTTGCCCAGAAAAGAGACTCAAACCAGCATCAGTCATGGATTGGACAGGATGTGAAAGACTTAACTTTTACAACACTCAGCTATCCCAAAGTTTGAGAGATAAATGGATTTTTTGCCAAACCAGTACATTTCTTTGCTAACGGCTGAAGTAATTCACATTAGTTAGCAGACATAGGCTAAAAATGAGGAAAAGGCTCACTGCGGGGTGGGTCCCAGTCTGATGGGAGCATTTTTGAAGGACTCTGCAGGATTCCTGACCTGGTGCAGCACCCCCCCCCACTTCTGTGAGTGAGAGGGCAGCAGAAAGGGGGACAGCTTGGAAGTTCCTGCAGTCACTCACACCAGGATGCCCCACTTTGCTACATGAGTGAGGTACACTGGCCCATAACTGCATGACAAAGATTATACTGCTTGTAGAGAAATGTATGTATGTATTTCACAAATAATGTTGGTCCCTGCTGTGCTTACTTGGCTCTTGCTTGGAGGAACCAGCAGCTCCTGTGACCCCGGGCACAGGATGGTGCCTTGGGAGACGAGTAATTTCAGCCAACAGTTCTTGTCAAGCCAAGAATACATAACAAAAGACACTCTCAGGAATTCACTGATTAGCAGCTGGGAATAGCTTGAGCTTTATCACTTAATCCAAGCCACATAAGCAAGATTTTTGTGCAGACACAGTAGTGGGTTTAGCCAAATGCACAGGCAGGAACACAGCTTAAAACTGCAATGCAGACTTACCCTGAAATCCTGCTTCCCTGGACTTGAGTACTTACATCCAGTACAGACTTGAGTGAAACCCATCAATATGAATAGACATGATGAACAAAGAGAGGTCCTAGGGTCAAGCACCAGGTCAAAACGAAAACAAAGAACAGAATCCAGACCTCTAAAGTACCAGCCAACCACACAGTTCACTGGTTTGCACTCATCTTTCTACAACACATTGCTGAGATTAACACAATACATGTTCTGCCTCAAGAAAAGCAGGGAAAGAGAAAACTGAGATTTAGTGTATGAATGCAGCTTTTTTTAGTGTAGATTTACATGTAGGCAAGCACTCTTTTGTAACAGAAAATAGGATCCAAACTGATACCTGGCTTTGCCTGCACGAGTGTGCATGAATGACATGGAATAATAAAGTAATCTATGATAACCCAGTGTTCACACACAACAGTACAATACAAAATACCACATAGGCCAGTTCTTGCAGGCAGCTCTGTGATAACGCAAGGGCAGGCATAGCCAGCATTCACAAATCACCTTAAGTGATTCACACCTAGTACGTATGACTTCCCCAACAGCAAGACAGCTTGCGCATCTCTTGACTCTTATAAGACCCCCCTCTTCCCAGAGTATCAGGAAATTCCCACTAGAGGCAGGGAAAAGCCTGGACTGGGTAACCTGTATGCTGCACTGCTGCAAAAGATGTATAAAGAGAGGGAAAAGACAGTGATACTGAAGGTAATGGAAAATGTCTTCTGAGATGCCTGCTCCAGTAAACAGGGTGTTTTGTCCTTGTTTCAGAGCCATTGAGACCTGTAACAATAAGCAGTGGGATAAGAGCAGGCCTGAGTGTGGCATCAGTAAATCGAGCAGTGGGGAAAGAGAGAGGTTTGTAGCTGTTTATAGCAGCCATTCAAAGGAAACCAAAGCACTTTACAGCCTGGATAACCTACATCATTTAAAGCTGGGATATACTGCCACACATCTTCATAACACTTGTAAACTCTGCAAGAAGACAGGGTGAGTTAGATTTCATCACTGCCTCACCAACCTCAACGCACTTTCCCACTGGCATTACTTTGCCTCACCTCTGAGTAGCTGTTCTGTGATCTCATTAGCAGGTTCTCTTTACACGAAACATCCCTGAACAGCCTTCAGAACCAGCTGCTGTGTGACTCTGTAATGCCTGGGCAGCCCTGAACAAAAGGCCTTCCCCCCAAAACAGCACTATGTCATGTGAGGGAGCACTCAGTAATTCCATAGCTGAAACCTCAGTAGAGGGACAGGGACCTCAGGCCCCAGGGACAGCTCTATCTTTTGGTGGGCTGATCAAGAGAAGGGGGATGGATCTAAACCCACCATTGCCCATAGTGGCTAAATTGGCATCCCTGCATCCAGCAGCTCCCTCCACTTGTGCTCTCCCATTTAGGCAACCATGACTTCAGAGCTATGCTCATGTTTCACCGACTAACCTGTTCATACATCTATCTGTCTGCTTCTCAATCTATCCACCTTAAAAATCACTTAGAAACTGACATGAGAGCATCCACTCAGACACTGATGATAATTTAAATTAATATATCTGGATAATCCCCTTGGGCCTGACTCTCATTTATATTTAAAATCACATTTCACAGATCCAGAAAATGGGAAATTAGATCTTTCCAATTAAATTGGCACTTTCCATAATGCCAGGGGTCTGCTGTTTAATGTGGCATCAGCATCAAACAAGCCCAACAAGTTGATTTCTGCATTCTCCAACACGGTGAAGAAAATGATCATTAAAGAAAAAGACTGAAAACATTTTAGCTGAAAAAATTAGAAGAGACTAAACCATCTAATGCACCTATTACAAAAAAAACCCCCAAACCACAGAACCAAACAAAAACCAAAAACAACTCAGTCTATGCAGATGACACTATTTGCTTTCGGTGTCTAATGGTGTTATCTTTGAGCTGATTCCTTCTCACCTGCTTTCTTCATCTCTGGTAGTGCTAGAATTGCTGTTTTCCTTATCCATTGGGAGTCATCCAGCAGGCCTTATTTTACTCATTCTTTATTATTCCATGCAGGAGAAGTCTGTGCTCAAAAGATACGGAGTAGTAAAGCCTTTCAACAGTCTCTATACGGAACACAGAAAACTAAGAAGGAATCAAAACAGATATACTCCTCTATCTTGCATCTCTCCCTCAGAGAGATTGGAGAAACCAAATAAAAGACAGGTTTGTCCAGCTTCTGAACAGCAGAGTATCGAATTATCTGGTCAGATAAACACTTACTTTAGAACCATTTGATTGAAAAAGAGAAACTGATCAGGGCACAGATGGACTCATCAATGAGCTGCAAGCAGCTCCTGGGCTGCCTTACAAGCACCCCTATATTTGGGTTAACTGTGCAAATGAGAATGTGAACATCCCAGATGAAACACTTCTTGAACAACAGCACTAGACTGACCAAACTATTTCAAACAGGTGAGTGTTCTTGTCCAGATTCAGTGCCTGCTTTGCATCACAGGGAGTCTCCCTTGCCTCGGTGGATGTAGCAGCTGCTGTGCATGCAGAAAATTGGAAGTGGAAATCAAAGGGATCCCTCCTGCACCAGGAATGTGTAAGACACCACTAAGAGACTTGGGGCTTAAGTGGAAGAAGTGCAGAGCTCCTACCTGGCCTCCAGCATGAGAAAGACTGGACAAGCCTGACTGACCTGCTACCTAAATCCCTCCCCTTTATTAGTTAACTTTCAATTCCAGTTGAAAATATGACCGTGGGCATATATTCTTGGCTGAGGTAAGTTTGTACAAATTTACATTGTTTGAAGATATGATTCACTTCCTTTAATCACAATATACTCATTCATCCCATCAAGTATCTGGCATATATTTAGTATTCTTCCATTATCTTGGAAGTAGATTATCTTGATCTCTAGACTTTCATGAGTGGGAGGAAGCATGAAGACTGGATTGGCAGTTTAATGGAGAACTTCTCAATGGGAAAACAGCTGAAGTGAGACCTGGCTTCTATAAACAGAGACAGTGCTGGCTTTAAACACTCCCTGTGATTCCTCTTTGGAGGCTCCTCAGAACAGCACTCTCCACTGCATGGCAACAAAGCAGGGGTGACAGCAGTGCTATGTGGTGGCTGCTGGCATGTCTACATCACCCAGCAAAGCACAGGCACAGAGATATCTAACCCAGCAGCAGAGCAGGGCAAAGTGTGAGGGTCCCAGTGCAGCACAGCACCTGGAAGGGAGCGCGTTTCCTAGGAAATCTGCTGCTTTTAAACCAAAGCCAGCTTCTCCAAAGAGCTGCTGTGCATCATTCAGACATACCAGCTTAGGCAGCAATAGGTCAGCCTTAGTCCATGCACCTGTGATGCACAGGATAGATGTATCTGTGCCTTTTCCAGCTTTGAAAATATCTGGGCTGCTAAAGAAGAGTTTTAAAAATACTTCTACCTCCATCAAAATCGAGCACAGAGCCACACAATAATCCCGGGTAAAGTGTGGAAAGAGGAGATCTTTAAACATGTGAAGGGTATAGGAACTGAGCCTGGACCTTTTTGGGACAGAAAAACAAAAAAAAAGTGTTTTACAAAATGTGAGAGTAAAGAAAAATGTTTGAGTTTTTATCTCTTTGTAAAGAAAATAATTGTCTTGGATCGAGCCCTTCCCTGGGAGTGTTTGCAAACCAAACATTACACAGCTGCCAAGGGCCTGAATACCAAATTGTGAAACTGACCTAAAGTAAAAGCAAAAGTGATTGCTTTATTAGCATCCACACAGAAGACTACTCAGAGGCCTAGGTGCAGGGTGGGTAAAGACCTCTAGGATGTGATTCATCTGCCATCTGAATGTGCACAATGCCAGGGCCTCCTGTACAACCAGCTGAATGACATACACACTATTAGGTGAAATCCATCTAAAAGTGGGTCAGACAAATCATGAAGTCCTTTGATTAAATTGTGTATAGATGCCTAATACTAGCTGAGATTAATTCTTTGCCTAATCTTTAACAAATTGGTCTGCTACATGACAGTGCCCTTTTCAGGCAAACTAAGCATTTTAAAGAACAGTAGAAGCAGAAGGAAGACTGGAACTGTTGTGCGGTATCTGCAGTAACAATGATTCCCTGGGTTTCTTGTACACCAAAAGATTTCACCAAAGCTGCCTCTGGCGTGTCACACAGGACCACGTGCCTACAGCCATATGCACTTGTTAGAGCTTAGCATGACGAGCCTGATTAAGATTTGGGTGTCATTAAACATGTTTTTCCTTGCAGAAATTCAGCAGTTGGGAACTAGATTATCTCCGAGGAACTGGCAGCCAAGCAGACCACATCTAATTTTCCTCAACTGCTGTCACCAGCTAGAGACAACAGGCAGTCTAAGGGGTTGTGTGAGCGCTCACAGCACGCTAACAGTACACCACTGCATCAGTAGAGAGCATTAGAGATCTTCTTTTGGAAAGTATTGTACAAAGCTTAAATAGTGACTTCTCTCGGTATTCCTGGGAGGTATAAAATAAGAAACATTAATTCCAGTTCATGATTGAAGTTGACCTACAGAAAAGTGAAAAGATAAAGAGAGGTCTTACTTCTCCTTCTGAGATTACCAGCCTGTGTTGGGCCAGAATACAACAGTTTATTCAACAAGATAAGCCTTTATTTCCTTGTGGAAAGTAATACAAGGTTTATACTTGCTTGGAGGGTTTCCTGGTATAGCAACACCAATTGAAGTTACACTGGCAAATACTTCCTTGTGCTGATAAGGTTTGAATTACTCCAGAGACACGTGTTCTTACAACATGATCTTATGTTCCCCCACTCTACTGCACTGCTCCTCATAGACATATCCTATTGCATTCCAAATCCTGCTCCTACCATATTCTGCACCCCTGTGTGTGTGTGTGTGCAGGCAGAGTTCCATCATCCCTCATTTCTCAGGCTAAAATTGCCCTGAGCCACAGCAACTTGCTGAACTGTATGGCAAGTTAACAGACATCTAAACCAAGACCTAAAGTAACCCTCCCATGCCTGTCTGAGTGAGGGCATTGAGGGCTGCACACTTGAAAGTTACTGCCTATGTTTGTTAGAGTGAATCAACAGGTTGCTCTGCAGGTCTCTGACTGACCTCAGATACAAGGTCAGTCACACCAGACGCTGCTTAATCAGCTGGCTTTGCTCAGAAATACGATAAAGGAGGGCAAGGCTGGGAGACAGCTCCCATTGGCAGTCTCTCACAGCTCCCTTTTATTTCAAATCAAATGGTGAGGAAGATTATAGGTAAGAAACGCTCACCCACCCACAGCTTGACTATTTCTGCACGTCATTTATTTGTATAATGGCATTGCACAGTTGTTCCAGCTGTATGTACAGCTACATCCTTTAAAACAGATCATTCAGGTCTGATGTAACCTAACCGAGCTTAGCAGAGCTCAACTATGCTCTGCAGTTCTGCATTGTAGCTGGCATTCTCAGGGCTCCCCAGTGGCAATTGCTTTGTAGGTGCCTCCATGCTCTATTCAGTGGCTAGTGACCTCAAAATTGCTACTAGCTACTCAGCAGGTGATCACTTGGGATTTGGGGTCAGGATTTGAAGGCTCTGCCCCACCTGAACTGGAGTTGCTATGTACCTTGAGTTGAATGTTTTTCAGTCTCTGCTGGTACACTTGTCCCACTTGGTGTAACTATTTAACATTCACAGGAACGGATCCTAAACGTCACCTTTTCACAACCCCCGTACCTTCACAAGTGAGCAACAGATTGAACCACTGGCTCTCTATTCCTGCAAAAAATATTTAACAAAGGAGACTGAGAAAGACCGACTTCCATTTAGCCTGGGGCCTTTACTATCATACATAAAATCAATATTTTGATTTTAATCACACAGAAATATGAACATACATTGCTTTAACATAAATTACTTCCCTAACCATTTAGCCGCTGGCTATTTTAAGGTGTCTCTGTTGGGTTTCTACAAACAGAAAAGTTGCAGGTAGATGTTTGCCAAAGAAATTGTGGCTGAATTCTGTGTGGAAATGCCAGTCAGCTACTTCTGCATCTATCCTTTGCTGTTTTCACTTCCGCTTGTTTTGCAAGCTCACATGGACAACTCCTTGGTAAAGAGATGTCTCTAAGTATTGCCATACATTATATGGGGAACATGTTTACCATTCTTAGGGCTAAGGGCTCCACTAGGGGACAAGTCCCTCTAACACCAAGATGTTCTTATAGTGCCTGAGAACCAACAGACATCTAGACTCATGAAAGCTAACTCGGCGACACCTGTGACGGCAGTTCTTCACACCACTGCTATCCAAGCACTGGACTATTCTTTTGCTTCCTATTGTAGTAATTCCCTAAGGACTAAATCCACATAAAGATTTACACATGTAGTGATTCATGAAGTAAGAGAGAGGGTAGCTAATAATTCTCTGCCTCGAAGCCAAGTTAATAATTTATGAGCCATGAAACAGCTTCAAGAGTGGCTGGGATGGCCCGCCCATGAACCTTAAGTAGATGGCAATCATGTCATAGTGCTGGCCTGCCCTACCTGAGTCAGACTAAAAACTTGAAAACGGATCCCTTCTTCCCAGATACCAGTCCCAAGCACTTTATTTCATTTGTTTTTCAGGACAAAGCACTGGCTTTACACCTAACATTTTGACCTAGTCCAGACAAAGGTACTTCACTATGATTAAAAGTGGTGTTCACCTGTTTGGCTTTTTTTTTTCTTTTTTTTTTTTTTTACTGGCTTGGTTAGCTCCTTTAATTATTTTGTGAATTCAGTGAATTCCTCTGTTAGCTACTCCACTCATAGCAGGGAATATTGTACTGTTGTCCTGAGAATTAGAGGTTATACAGGGGTGATGCAGATAGAGTGGTAAATGTCCTTATTTGTGAAATAATGAAGAAATTCTGGGACAGGTTCTAAACTTCAAAAGTTTTAGTCCAGAGTCATAACAAGAACATTATGCAGTAACTCTCTTGTGGCTACTAGCTGTCATCATTAATTTTATTCCACATCAAAAGATATCCTAAGATTCACTCCTTGTGCCCTCAACTCACTGCTCAGCTGAAACATTTTGTTCTGAACTCAAAAGGCAGCCCTATCATGGAACAAATAGCAATAACATCAGAGCTGCTGGATCTCAAGAGAGATCCACAGGGAGAACTATTTCCTGCTCAGTTCCCAGGGTCACTCATTGCTGCCTGGCACTTCCTGGATAACTACAGCTAACATTCTCTCAAAAGGAAGACAAACTTGTGTGAAGCCATCACCACCTTCCTTCAGGCTTTTTCTGAAGATCTTAAGTGTTGCCATTCCTTCAAATTCTCCACACGCCAAATGAGCTTGGAGCATGGCAGCAGCTGACAACAAAAGCTTCAGCTTTCCAGTACATTACAACCAACCTGAAAGCAAGCCAACCACCTGAGACTGTCTGGACCTCCTTACACCCCTCACGGTAAAGACCAGCAGATCAGAACTGGTGCGGATATTGGGGAAATCTCAGCCCTCCTCACAGCTGGGATCCTATAGTTAACATCAGTAAGAGAAGAGAGCGGGAGCAGGAAAAGTAGTTCGTGCAAACTCTCTGCTCCTGCCCCTTCTTTTTGCATTACATACAGTCCTGGCCCCAGCACAGTGGAGAAGACTCTGCTTTATGTAATTCTTCCTGGCACAGGAGAAGAGTTTGAGCACATGGGAAATACAAGAGGAGCAGAGCTGAGTTTGGCTCAGGAGTGGTGAGGAAACTAATGTAGGATCAAAGTTGGTTAGAGCATGGTGCTAATAATGCCAAGGTTGCAGTTTCAATCCCAGTATGAGCTATTTACTTGAGTTGGACTGGATGATCCTTGTGGATCTCTTCTAACTCAGAATATTCTGTGATTCAAGGTTAAGAACACTGATTAGACAGAAGCAAGACCAGAAGCAATGATGAGAAAGAAATGAAGCTGTGCAGAAGAGATGATGAAATATTGTTTTGTTTGCTGGGAAAGTGGTGGGAGCCATATGGGGAATATGCTGTAGGAATTAACATGACCATAATAGAATTTGTAACACTGGCAGCACCTTTTCTTTCTCTCTTTTGCACAAGCACAGAGACTCAATGTTGTGCACTGCAGTAACAGATCAAAAGTCAAAGGGCAGACATAGAAAAATATGACCCAACATTTTTGGAATCCCTAGACTTAAAAGTGCTGTAAGACTTAAAAGTCCTCTCGTCCAAATGGTGTCAACACTTCAGTCTCCTTATTAAGTAATATCTGAGATGTGGCTTTATTTTGGGTGCACCCAAATGGGTTGTGTTGCATTAAAGTCTTGTCTTACATTCATTGATTACTAAGGAGCAATTCTCCCTTATTTTGAAGCCCATAAATAAATAAACTCCTCATTGTGCTTTGTTGACAGCAAAACCATATAAAACCAAGCAGCCAGGCACTCTTTGTGATACTTTCAGTACATCATGCAGTCATCCACCCCATCTGCCTTCTAGGAATATATTTTTCTGTACTATACTTCGTAAAATTTGCATTTTGACGCTCTAACCAAGGCTTAATCAATAGATTTAAACATGTATTTGGAAGACACCTTGTTTATCAGTTTGAGGTGCAGATGATTAGTACCATAATTGTGTTCTAACTCAGCAGATCCAAAAGAGTAGTGGGAAAAGAAATCACCAACATTAATCTGGAGAACTGAAATGTTTTAAAAACAGCCTTGCAAGTCCAACCTGTAATAGAATTACGTATCAAGTAACAGCAGTTGTGGTACAATCATGACTTTTTTATCAGAAGTTATCCAAATTAAGTTACTTCTAATTTTTAATTATATTGAAAGTTCCCTCAATGACCCATTTCTCATTTACCATAGTCAGGTGGGTAAATGCTGCCTTGCTGGATCTCTCCTTGCCTCCATTAATCCTTCCTTTTTGATCCTATCCTTACTGTGTGCCTTTGTGTTCAATCTCCACACCTGTGTCTTCTTCAGTTTTGCCTCTGGTGGCTGGTTTGTACACCCCTAAATTTATGCATTGGGCCTTCCTATTCACTCAGATACATGGATGTCTGAAGCATTTCCATAATTGCTAACTAAACGCAGTTCGATTCATTTATTTAAGACATAGCTTTTAAAGGCATTACCGAAAAAAAAAAGTACGAACCTAATCAAATTTGATAACCAGGTTCCTGAGGAATTAGTAATAAACTCCACAGCCTTCTCTCCTCAACGTTTTCTTTCCTGTTATTTTCCTTCCCTTTCTGTTTTTATCTGTTATAGCTTTCTTTGGTAAGCATGCTCTTGTTTTAATTTAGGGATTTTGGAAACTCGTATTACTCAAGAACTAAATTTTATGGTCCAGTGAGTTAAACTCTGTACCAGGGAAGAAAGTGGTTACATATTACCATAAAAATTAAAACATTTTCAAAGCCTCTCTAATTTACACTGCTTTGCTTCTGCATCAAGAGGTAGCTCCAGTACCTAGACTCAAGCATTATAGATTTATCAATTTTCTACTAGGAATATTTTCTTGTACAACTTCTCTTAAAAATAAAGGTACCTTAGTCCAAAATTTGAAAGGAAATAAAAGTTTTGAACACCACATCTTCACTTACATTAACATAAAGAGTTTAAGAGCATGATAATCCACGTTGCTGCTGTCTCCTCCAACAGTGACAACTTTTCAGTGGCTCTTACTGCAACACACATTGACTTGAGAGGTACCAGAGATCCTCTCTACATGGTTAGTACTAGCTTAAACATTTATCAGTTTATCTCTGAAAAAAACCCTGCCCTAAACTTCCGGTTAAATCTCAGTCCTGAAAAATGAAGATTATTCAGGGCATAGATATTATTCCATTGCAATCTCCCATCTCTCTGAGAAACCTCTGAATCTTCACCCAGGACCATCCAGTGTGATGGCTGCCCAGATGTTCAGATCCAGCACCATTTCAACAGTAAGTTTCCACATACTTATTTCAGATTTAAAAAAAAAAAAA